>CM070539.1:18625010-19172755 GCA_036346415.1 Raddia guianensis | reverse complement strand
TCTTCTGTCGTGTCTTGTCAGTGTACTGAGAGCACTGTACCGCCTACTCCCTCGGCTCTCTCCGCCAGCCCAAAGCTTGTATAAAAGGAGAGGAGAGAGAGGGAAGAGGGGAGGAGGAAGAGGAGCACTAGCATTCGTGCGTTCGAAACACTCTGTAAAACACATTCCCATTCAACCACAATCAGAAAAGAGCTAAGGCTCAGCAGGAGTAGGACTATTACCCGCGAGGGGTCCAACTCGTAAATCATGAAGTCGCTCCTTGTTATGCCCGACGCTCAAATCGAATCGAGCTTGATCGAGTTGGCTAGCAGACTGAAAATCTGACCATGGGTGTGATCCGCGGTGGTTGAGCGGAGAACACGCCGTCACCTGCATGCTTAAACGATTGAATAAAAACGTTATTACAAAGGCACGAAGGCCTCAATCGTTTTGGCCCGAAGGGCATAGTAAAACCTTGTTTTCCGATCGGTACAAACCGATCCATACATTACAAAAGTTTTGAAATTTGGCTCGCAGGCCAATTACTCGCAAAATTCATAAATAGCGGCCGCAGCGCTGGACATGGTATCCCGGATCCGATTGATAGTTGCTGCATCTTCCTCAGCGGATCCGTGAATTATCGGGATCTTTTCTTCGCGTCGATCGCTAGGCCGCAGCCTTCACAATGCTATATTGCTCCTTGGTCGCCGACTTCGTGTCTTCGGCTTGAGAGGCATCGGCCCGCTTTCTTGGCTTTTTCCAGCCCAGCCTGTGATTTGACCCGTGAAACCGCTGAAGCAACGCTTCTTGCCGATTCCGCTACGCTTCAGCCGATCGGAGTTTGTCGCTTTTAGCGCTGGCATCTTGTACTAACCCTTTCAATTCGGCCTCCGCATCTTTCAGTGCTTCCCTTTGGTGGAGCCGATCCAATGCAGCATCGAAATCAGCTTTCTCTTTGGCGAGGGGCAACACTTTTTGGATGGCCGATGCCACCTGCTCAGGGAGGACCTGCGTGATGGAGTCGGCTATTTCGCGGATGGCGGAAGTGTTAGCCAAGAATGCCGACTCATCACCAAACAGTTCCCACATCTGCTTGAGCTTGGCGATGGTCTCCGAGGAAAATTGGTTTTTCTTGGTAGGCTCTGGGCCAGGTGAATCGACGATTGTGGCTGGGGGCGACGATGTTCTGATGGGGGAAGACAGAAAATCCAGCTCATCGTCGAGCCAGTCCATACTGGAAGGATCGAAGTTGAGCTCATCGTTTTTCTTCCCATCATACGTGATGACACGTGTAGACACTACTGTTGACCGGACAGGGCTGCGGGGTTGAAACATGTACTGGACGAAAGAGGTTTTGAGTTACAAGATATCGGATTGTGGAAAATAGCATAAATTAAAGCAAGGAAAGCCGATTACGTCTTGGGGGTTGAAGGCTGGAGGTGTCTGAGAGGCTGGCGGAGGAGCGGGCGTATCATCTTTCTTTTGGGTGGGTGATGTGTCCTGAAAGCAAAATACCGATAGAGTAAAAGCTAGTAGGAATCTGTGGATTTCGAAAGCGATCAAGTGCTTACTGTGTCACATACCGATTCGGTGGTATCGGGCGTACGCACCTTTTGAGATCTTGGCCTCTTGATGGATACTTTCTTCCTCGTGCCAGCTCCTCGTGGGTTTCTGTTGAGGAAGGTCAGTGAGCGATCGGATATTCTAGAATTTTCTATGAACACTGATTATACCTCTTTTCTTCGGCTGAGAGGAGCTCTGGGCGAAAGCCGATGCGGACTTCGCAGTGGAATGAAGCTGGCCAGCCGCGTCGCCAATAAGCTTGGACCTTGGGCGTTGTTCTCCGCTCTGAAAGAAATAATGCCAGGTTAGTAATCGGAAAATGAGTGGTATAAGCTGGTAAACTCATGCAGATTATTGACCTCGCAGTTAGAAGAAGATGCGTAGTTTTGGGACTCTGTCCTTTCATTGTCTGAACCCGATGACGAAGGTCCCGATTCAGAAGAGTTTTCCTCTTTTTCATCGTTATCGTCCGAGGCAGAAGAGCTGGAACTGTCAGTGTCGATTGTTTCTGATTCCGATGAAGGCTCTGTCATACCAGCGATCTTCGGCCAGTTGGGTCTGCAAGTTTTCTTTCTGCTGGTGATTCGTTCGATTAAGGTTGCAGCTCCACCCTTGGTGGCATATATATCTTTGGCGATTGTTTCCCACCAGAGGTCGAACTCTGGAGAAGTGTCAGACCATATTCTAAGCTCCATCGGCATTTGAAAATCGATGTGTGCAGCATATAGGATCCCGTATGCCGATTGAGGGTTGAGATCTTCTCTGGCGTTCAAATGACGGTATATGCATAAATCGGGAATATTCTGTCCCAAATTAAATTGCCGAGCAACCACGGCCGGTGGTAAAACTCGTAAGATGGTTTTCGATGTGAGTCCTTGTGCTCGTAATGGCAAAGAAAATCCTCGAGAAATGAATTCCTTGTATGTTGCTAGGGTTTCTCCTTTCAAAGTGTTATCTAATCGAAAACGAGGGAATCGGATATCTATCTAGATCGGTGTAGGGATTGAACTGTTCTAACCGTATTCGATTCGGACATTGTATAAAGGGCAACCATGGACATGGCAAGATCTTCTTGGTTTAAACGCCGCCTGTTGCAGTTAACTGAGATCATTTCCCCGTATGATTTGCACGGGCGATCCATGCTATCGGATTCATGCTCGCTTGGAAATCTTAAGCTGAAATCTAATTCGCCAAGGGAATTGTATATCTGAAGTTTCAAGAATATTCCGATAAACCAAAAGGGACCACCGAGGTTACCAACTGAGTATTGGGCTTTTGGTGAGCAGAGACCTTCCCTGATCTCGTGCATCATCCGATAGGTGGCTCCTAAGAGGTATTTTCCGATTGCTAATTTTTGGCCTGATGCCAGTGCCTCGGCTACTCCCTGGTATACCTTGCTAGGGCTCAGAGATTGCCCACAGAAGAAAAACCGATCGAGCCACATGTTAAGGAAGGCAATGTGCTCTTCATCATCCACAGCATCGGTTTTCTGGTGAGTACTGATGTAGCGTTGCCAGCCAAAATTCTTCCCAGGTACTAGTTTCAGTGTTGCAGTTAAGTCGAAAGCCGATAACATCTCGCCATCGGGCTAAGACCAACAAGATGGCTACGCCCGTGCGTGGGGCCGATTGGTCCACGGGAAGAGGAAGGCGTTGCGATGATCGCACCAAAAATAAGCCGATGCAGCCATGAACGGTTCATCTGCTGGTGGCGGAGATAAGGAGAGAAGAATGGCATCGGTTATTCCTATCTCATCCCATTGCTCTTGCTTTTGGCTATAAACCCGAATGAGCCAGTCCTTATATCCCTTGATCGGGCTAGGCCAGGACCTAAAAGCCGATTTCCAGCTGTTGGCACTAATCTTATCGGCGAAAAGAGGGAGTCTGCCTACGGAGTGATGTATGAAATCCGATGGGTCTCGACCTCCTACTGGGCCCAAAGAATACAAAGCTTCAGAGTCCGAGCATTGGATCGACCAGACATGATGCCGATTAGCGCTTGGAGGAGCCGATCGTATTTGATGCCGAGGGTCTTGAAATTTCCGATCAGAGCCGTGTCTTGCGAGTAGAAGAGTGTGAAAGTGATTGCGAATGGTGCGCTATTTATAGCCGTGGTAAAACTAGGGTTTTACCGTTTTTGGCTGCTACGCTTCGCCCATATTGTCTTGGTGACCGACACGTGTTCTACTGAATGGGCCGAAAGCGAGAAGTTACAGGGATAGAAATGTGAAGGATTCCGATATAGTAAATCCGATTTTTACTTGGAAGTTAGGCTACTGAAATACTCATTGCCAAACTTAGGGGCATATGTTGACACCCAAATTTGGCAAAAAAATCGGATGTTCAGGAAAAGCCGAATGTGATGAGGTTTGTTGGGCCAAATCGGAAATGGGCTTTATCGGCAAAGAGGAAAGGCGGAATACCGATATTTTTAAGACTTCGGAAGAAATACGATGAGATCAGAAGCGCGTCGCAATAGAATAGGTCGTATCGGTATCGACTTTGTAACACTATAAATAGGCCTTTAAGTCTCGGTAGGATCTATCTACAACACTCAATACACAAAACAATTTCTCGAATCCGATCGACTTCGTCGAAAGGCTTCAACTCGCAGGTAGAGCTATCTCGATGAGATAATCGATTCTCTCCTTGTAACCCGTATGCATGGCTGCATCATATTGATCTCGTGTATACAAAGCATGTCAGACTGTCTCGGGATTTTCCGATCTTTGATATGTTCTCGCATATTGCACTGTCTCGATGTAATCGATCTGTGATATGTGTTTATCTTGTAATGCTGATCATCAAGTACTTCATATGTTTCGCTAAATTCGATGTATGCAACTGTCTCGTTTAGTCGATCTTGTATATATCTTGTTTGGGGATTCGCATCTGGTAATACTTGCCGATTGGTGTTACATCTACCCTATTAGTCTTTAAATCTTTAAATCGGTTTATTGGCTCACATCTAGCTTTAGATTTGAATACTGTCTTGGCTTGACCAATCTATTCTAATCTATTTCTCGATTTGATCTAATGCGCTGATGCGAAGGTTTATTGCTAATATTATACCAAAAATACCAAAAAGAGATAAGAGATTTAAATTTGATTATTATTCTGTATTCATTCGCTCTATCGGACCTGGAACCGATAGAATCTGTAATCGGATATTTCAAAGCCGATTATAGAAAAACCTGATCTGGCTATTTCAAAAGCCGATTAGGGTTAATTTACTGACGATTTCCTTCTTGTCAATTTATAGGTCAAATTGACTGGCACGCTTGGTTTTCCTTGTTGCGACACAACCCCAGAGTTGACGCTTCGGCACGTGTGTTCGTGAGAAGCTAACTTTTCGTGTCAACAGCTCCCCGGGCTTCAATTCAGGGTCGGGGGAGGTGGCAACCCGGCGGTTAGGTGGGTTCGCGAGGGCGGCGACTGCGCTGCCGGAGCCGGGGTGGGAGGAGACAGTGGTCGGGCCAATCAATATCGGACGGATCTCGGGATCGTCGTCGTCATGATTAGGGTGGCCGGGGTCGGGAGGTGGTGGAAGGGTAGAAGGTGGAGCTACCTGTGGCAAGAGCGCTACCGGCCGAGGCGGTGGGGGTGGAGTCGGAGGCATGTGGAGCAGCGGCGCCGGTCGGGTTATGGTGCGCGGGGGTGGTATGATGGCTGGAGGGAGTTGGGGGCGGAGCGGCTGGTGGCGAGGGCGCTGCCGGCCGGACCGGTGGTGGCGTCAGGGTGGAGGAGGAGGGGCGCACGCGTGGCCGGGAGAAAGAGAGACAAGGGGACAGAGACGCGAGGAGAGAGGAAAGGGGAAGAAAAGAGAGAGGAGATATGGATCGGCCTAGCAAATCATCTTGGCGACCCTATAGGTATTCAGTTGTTTGTATAAAAATCAATTCCAATTAATAAACTGAACAGTGCTAAATCTATCTTAAATTAGGTACCATTTGACGTGCATGACACGAACCATGCACACGCACCCACGCTTAGCCACTCGCTGGAGAGTCGCTCGGCCAGTCTCGATGCACTGACTACATGTCTACATGCATGGCTCAACACCTAATAAACAAGCTCCTCTCAATTAATGCCACACAGCCACTAACTCACTCTAGATATATACATCACATGTCATCTATATCTATATCTTGTATATAAAGTACAAACGAGAACACCCGCATCGCCAGCTCGCCATGTGGCGGGCCTCCTCGCCCGGCGCAGCCACGGCCGTCCGATCGCCCGCAGTAGGCAAATCTGGCCGTCCATTAGGTTTTTAGGTATAAATTTTTTTTTACCCCGCACAGAACAGCACTTCGCACTGTTTGCTGGGTTGGCTAGCTCAGCCGAAGCTCACCCCAGCTCATGGTTCAATCCCCGCAGCCACCTTTTTGCGCTTTTTCCAGGCCATCATGACGCGTGTTGCTTACTGCGATCTTGATGCGCGGCGCTGCGTTTACATGGGCGCTGCCCGTCTCATGACGCGGCTGGCGCCAGATTTGGCCCACACGGGCTCGGCGCGCCAACCCGACTAGTACATTAACATAGACGTGTCAAGATTAATTTCAATAGAGCAGATGTTCCTTTAGTGGAGTTCTGTTGTTGAGATGGCTAAGGGTTGACATTTCGACAATTTTTTTCAAGGGTTGATCCATATGTCGTTCAACTTCAAGAACCGTTGCTCCATCGTGAGATACTAGTCTCTAGTGATCTTGAATAATTCATGGACGTGTGGAAAAGGACTCTATCCATCCCATTTTTTAGAAGAACAAAACATTTTAATTACAAAAGAATAAATTACAAAACGTTTGAAAAGATGACTGAATGCAAGGTTTCTTATGGAGGCTCTGAAGCATTAACCATCAACGAGCAGACCAACCTGTCTCGAGTCCTAGATGACAAGGCAGAAGATAAATTGCGTTGAGAGAGAGAGAGAGGTAACCTCGAAAATCCTTCTATTCTGTCCTTTCAATGGAAGTTCCGAAGCGAGTAGATGGTCATTCCATCTCTTAGATATTGTGTCGAATATGTGTACAAGTAGGTTACATGTACTCTGTGTTGTAATATTTATGGCTGGTTTAGAGTTAGAGCTGGACTCTAGCCAAGCCTCCACTATATATATAAAGTGAGGTAGCCCTGGTGTAATCAGGTGAACGACTTTATAATAGTAGCATAGGCAAGACGTCAGTGGCTGGCATGTTGTCGTGACCAGATCAGCCTGTGTGCTGCGATATTATATATGGTTTGGGGAGGAGCGCCCATAATCAGAGCTTCGTAGCTGTAAATGAAAGCCGAATTATGTTACCAAACATCCTATCTCCTGGTGTCGTTTATGATCTTGCATTGAAGTATATCCTAACACCATCCATGTCCTTGCATGTGCTTACGTGGTCAAGCAGCAGTAGAGGTAACATTTTAAAGAGGAGTACCGATCGAGGAAGCAAGAGATTTTTCTTCGAACCTTGGTCGTGCTCTAGGTTGATCATGAACAATTTATTAGCATGACCAATCAGGACCATGAACCAAACACCAAACATGAATCAACAGTTGGGAGACTGATTTGTTCTATGCATACCTGCTAAGGATGCAAGTTGAACTACGAGGCCACCCTCTAGTGATCAGCTGACATGTTGTAAGCATCAAGCATCCTCTCCTAAGCTGACGCAACAAGCCAAGAATGCTCAGCTTTTGGTGGATTGAATCATCCTTCCTCCCGAAAAATAGATAGCAACCTGGCATAATCAGGGTTGTAAGTTGGTCAACCCTGTATTCATATGGTTCATTAGAAATACGCCAAAAACTCAATTTTTAATACACTTTGTGAATTTTGTATATAAATAAATGAGCTATATGGGTCAAAGGTACCTTAAAGGTGACCCATTTGTATCCCTAAACACCAAGTCCGCTGGTAGAATTTTGCTAATCTATAGTTACCTAGAATATTTTTTTATTCCTAAACTACACAAGTCCTTAGGTCTACAAACTATATTTCATTTCCCTAGTAAACATCCATCTTTGTGGTCCTAAAATCCCTCTAAAGAGCACAAGTGCAGAGCACACTAAAAAGCATGTTCAATGTAGTTTAGCCTTATTCGTTCATCCAATTTATCTATTCAACCCTCCACATAACTAATTTTAGCTTAACCAACTTATTCATTCAGCCCAGCCACTTCGAACATGCTGCTAGAGATTAGAGATTATCAACCACAAGACTCGACCCATTCAATTGAAAATGTCACACCAGTAACAATATCATAACATGGCGCTACACTCATATCCTACAGATAGTTAGCCATGTCATCATCCTTAGCGTAGTTGTCTCACCACCGCATCTAATGACCTGATTGCATCAACAATGTGCACCTTTACATGCTTGATCATAAACATATTAGTGTAATGTCTAACATGCAAAAACTAGCCCTAACTAGTGCAAGTATATTAGGATCCTTATCGATAACTCAAATGAAAACATGCAAGCATAGCACGTCAAGAAAAGAGATTATCTATGACGAAAATGTCTTGACGATGTCAACTTCTGTCATGGAAAACTAGTTTTTTGTGACGATTTTGTTTTAGTCGTCATAACAAGCATGACGTGCCGATTTGCCCAGTTTTTTAGTGACGAAAGTTGAAATTTTGTCATTACAAAACATACAAATCGTCATTGAAAATCATACATCATATTTGTAGCGGTTACATGTGGTTTCGGGTTCAATATCCTAATATTTTAAGTTTTTATTACTATAAACCTTTCTGGGTTCGATCTTCTAACATTTTAAGTTCTTATCACTATAAACAAGGTTGTGTCCCCCTAACAATTTAATTTTTTTCTCACTTTTAATCCACAATATTGATTGAAATTTGTTGGACAATATCTGCTATTAAACTTTAAAACTTTTAAAAGTGATTATGGCAAAAAATATTTGAAATTTAAAACTTTAAATATGATTATGTTACTTGCAATCTAAAAATACTTTTTAACAACAATTAGTTGCATGAGTATTTTATTTTAAGGAAAAAATGAAATTAGTAACCGGCGGATACTTGATCCGAATCTCCAAAGTGTGAAAACAAATATGGTCGGATTCGGATAGTATCCGATATTTTTCTGTCAAATTCGAAGCGAATATGGTATGGATGGAATGTGACTGATTCGCATACCCACACAATAGATAAAATCGAATATCCGTATGAATTGCGGGGAATTGACCCACAGACCGATAACAAATTGGGCCCAGTTGGCGAGCCCACCTGTCTGTACTGTGTAATAAAGGCCCCCCACCCGCCCACCCATCATCTCCCACCCCACCCTAGCCGCCACCCTGCCTCCCCCTGCCGACCCCCCACGGGCCGCCTCCCCGCCGGCCGGCGCGGGTCGCCACCGCCACCGCCTCCCTCCGGCCGGCCGCGTCCGCCCCGCTGGCCGCCCTGACGTCGCTTCCCCGGCGCCACCCCGCCAGCCGGCGCGGGCCGCCTCCACCTCCGCCTCCCTCCGCCGGCCGCCTCCGCCCCCGCCGGCCGCCCCGACGTCCCCGTCCCGGTGAGCCGTGACTCCTCCCCATGGTCATCTCCCTGTGCCCAATCTCCATCCCGCTAATTAGTGTGCTGCTGCTGCTGCCCCGATGAGCACGCTCAGCAGTGGCCGCCGCCGTGCTCATCCGTCAGCAAGTCCGTCCTCGTCCTCGGCGGCGCTGGCGGCGTCGGCTCCCTTGCAATCCAGGTCAGCTTCAGCTCATTTAAAACCTGCATTGCAATTTGCAAAGCCTGAATCTCTCTCGTCCAGCTCCTGGCTCCCATCGTGGTGTTAGTTTCTTGTGCAATGTTGGTCTGCTTCAGCTTACCTGAAGATTTGTTTCGTTCCTGACTCGATTGTGGTGGCACTACTGTGAACTCGTGAACAGGTGAAGTGCTGGCTGTGAGCCTGTGAGCAAATGCCAAATAAATAAAACTCTCTGTGTGGCTTGAACTTGTGAAGTGTCGGTTGTGAACTGTGAAAGTGTGAAGTGTATCCCTCTATTATTTACTTATTTGTAGCTATGTTATTTAGTATTTGACTATTTGTAATGAGCACTCTTCTGTTGACATGTTGATTCACAGCAGGTAGTGGACAGGTTGTAGTCTTCTCTGAATTTATGTATCTACCTTCATTTAATTTAACAAGGGAGCTCTTCATGCATGGGAGCTCTTTATGATCAAAAGCACAATTTATTTTCATGGTTCTTCTCTGAATATCTCCTCTGATTTGCAGGTGGTGTAGTTCGGCAATCAAGCTGTAGAACCAAATACTGCAGCAGTACCAAATACTTACATATTTGTTTAGGTGATGCTCACTCAAAGGGAATTGCCACTTCTTCTTTTCAGTCAGGATAGCTTTGCATTGTGTTTTTCATTATTATGTTCATTTTGTTCATGCTCAAAGGCAAACGAGCGATCCGATGACGCACAATATTGTTTAGGAACTGTTAACCTTTTCCTCGGAAGCTCTTTCTTATCCATGGATTGGTAATCATCTAGGGGACTGTATGTACACATAGCACTGCATTTTGGCTTTCATGTAGGGAACAATACACATGACACTGCAATTTGCCAGTGATGGTTCACTGTAGAAAATAGTGTTACACTACCTGAATACCATATTCAATGTCTTATTTCTTTACTTATTCAGTGATAATTTAGTGTAAGGATAAAAAATAGCTTAGGCACTACTGTATGATTCACAAATTTGCTGGAGCATACTTATTTTCATCTTCTACGGTTGATAAACTTATACCTATTTTCTTATTTATTTGCTGGTTGTGTAACAGTCCAATGATTTATAGATTTCTAACTTCAGTTAGTGGCTAGCATGGTTGTATCCTCTTGCATTTATTATATGAGTGAAAGATATCTCTCTCACAATTCCTTTTGTGAATTTGCAGATTGTTGTTTGGCCATCTACGTGTTCAGGATCACCATATTATCTCTTGGAGGCATTACAAGAAATGAACCTTAGTAGTGCCTATTAAGCGATATCCAATATTGTAAAGTTTATGAAATTGCTGAACACCATCGGTGAATATATAGGATAGCATGTTATATGTGTTGGATTAGACTTTGTAATGTTAAGCTCCTTTTTCTATAAAAATCAATTGTAAATTTGTGATGAAAATTGTGTGAGCTATACATCATGGAAAATAGTGTCAAATGTAATTCTGTAATGATAAATTGAGAGCTAATTGGATGAAAAGGCTAAAAAAAGATTGGGCCAAAATAATGGGCTGATATTGGACCAGCATAAAAAAACTAAAAAAATAAATTATGGGCATAAATAAATTATGGGCTCTATTAAAGTTACAAAAAATGGATTGGGCCATGAATAATGGGTTCATGTTGGGTTTGCATAAATGGCTAAAAAAATTAAAAATAAATCATGGCTGCAATGACACGTCACCCGCCATGTTGGATGATGACATGGCACCAAGCATTCTGGCCTTGCATTTTATGACGATATATTTCATGACAAAGTTATCATTCGTCATAGAAAACTTATTTACTATGACGAAAAATAGTCATTTCGTCATCAAAACAAATATATGACGCTAATACTATGAGAACTGAATTTTCGTCATAAGGTCGTCATAAAACACCTACTATGATAATTTTTTGACTTTGCATGACGAACTTCAACCGTCAATAAAAACCACTTCTCTTGTAGTGTAGAGATTAAAAAAGGACTATAAAACCACTCGATACTTTTCCCCGCTCCCTCCCATGTGACAACTTTCTCTTCCTTTTGTGTGGGTGGCGGTGCCCGCCAAGCGGTCCTAGTGTGGTAGCAACCTATCAGCGTGATGACAGCCTCAACTCCAGCCTTTCGTGTGGTGGCACCCACCAAACACACTCTTCTTCCTCCCGTGGAAGATGTTCTTTTATTTTGTTAGTTTCTGATATGTTACTTTACCTGTTGTTTTGGTAATTTTAATGCAATTTTTGAACACCTAATAAATTTCAAACAATCTAATAAATTGTAAATAATCATAAGAAGCTGAAAAACAATAAAAAAAGGTAAATGTGTAATATTCAAATATCAATAAAAAATTATATTATTGGAAGCTTACATTCTAAAAGGCATATTTATTTTATAAATTATTTTATTAATTAAATAAATAAAGCATTTATGAACCATTAGTTTCACTTGTGGAAAAATTTGAGAAAACTAAGAAAAAAGTGAAGGATGCTAGTTTGGTTTTTGAATTTGAAATTGTATATTTTAGTCAGTTTGACCTTTATGAATTTGTAAATTCAAACTAACATCCTTATATATTTCTAATTTATCTATTCCATGAAACTGAAGTAATTTTCTCATTTTCCCATAAACCAAGCTGTTTTTCCTAAATACTTGATTTATTTAATCAATAAAAGAACTTATATATAATATATTTATTGGCATATAATTGTCCGCACAAATATGATTTTTTTTATTTTAATTTGTATTCAGACATTTATACAAGTTTGCAGGATATTTTTATTTTGCTTTCTAAGATTTTGTACAATTTATTAGATTTCCTAAAATTTATTTTCTTGAAAACACTACCGAGTAGGAAGCCATGCCAGCCAAAACCGAAGTGGATCCGTGTGAAGGGTATTTTGTCCGGTATAAATAGAATAAAGGGTTGGGCTGTCCGGTTTTAAAATTGACGGCCTGCTCCGATTGTCGGCCCAAAATAAAATCGTTGTTGCAGGCCCACAATGGCAGGCGGCGTTCGCTCGGCCGTCTCGGCCGGAGCTGGCCAAACGAGCCGGGCCAAACGGGACTAATCGGGACGACCCGCACTGTTCACCGAACCGGGCCGGTCCGGTTCGGTTTGGCCCGGTTCAGTTTGTCACTGTAGCATATTTATTTAATTAAATATATTCATTTATATATATATTTTTAATGATATATAGTGTATTTACGCAATTTATAGTGTATATTTGTAAAATATAGTGGTTTTTTCTTAATTTATTTAGATTTTTTTAATTAAAATAAACCGAACCGGATAAAACCGGGCCAGCCCGGTTCGGTTACTGTGCGAACCGAACCTGGGCCGAGACCCAGGCCCAGTGGCCCGGTTGGCCCGGTTCACACAGTAAACGAACCAAACGGTCCCAAACCGGGCCGGCCCGTTGGCCACCTCTGGTCTCGGCCCACAATGGAGAGGCAAGATTTCAAGAAGGGCGCGTCGTCTCCTCGGCTTGCTCGCCTCCACCACCACCACCACGGCACCACCACCACCTCCGCACGCCGCCGACCACCGCCACCGCCGTGAGCTCTCGCCCGCACCTTCCTCCTTTCTTGCGCACACCCATCACCTTTCTTCCCTCCCCTGCAGATGGCCTCCTCCGGCGGCCGCTTCAGCGTCGGCCCCCAATACATGGACGCGGATTACGTCTACCACCTCTACATCAACCGCAGGGCGGATGACCTCCTGGAGTACATCAGCTCCATCCGCGGAGCCGACGGTGACGTGCTCTGCGACGCGATCAAGCTCACGGTTTCGGCTCTGAGGTGCGCTCCTCCGCACCACCAACTCGCTTTGGTCCATCGATCCGATCCCGTTCTTGCTCTCATTCTTGCGAAGCTTCTTCCGCTTCCTCCAGGGTACCTGGCCAGGAGCGAATGGAGCCGTCCGAACTGCAGAAATGGGCGAATCATGCGCGGAACCTGGCGCTTTGTGTGCAGAGAAAATGCGGGTTCGTGCTTCAAACAATCGGTTAATCTCCTTGTGGTCTCATGTCGTGCGGATTTCTTGCCCGTGGAAATTGGAATGAGTGATTTCGTTTAGTAATGGTGCACAGAATTGTTGCGGTTGGACTGATTTTTTACGTGCTCAAGCACTTGGTTAATTTGTTATAGGTTCTTGTGCAATTTTTTTGCTGTTGGAGTGAAAGATTTGGTTAATTTGTTATAGCTAGTGGAACGAAGAATTTGTTTCATTCTATCTAATGCTATTCTTGACTTCTTGTCCTAAAAAGTTTGGTTTAGTTTCAATGTGGCAATGAATAAACACATAATTGGTTCCTTTAAAAAAATTCAAACACTTAGTTAGCTTACTCCCGAGAGCCAACAAAGATTAATTTCCATTTACAAGCGGTGACTAGATCATGTGTCGGTTCTATTTTGAAAGAATGTGGACTGTAGAGGAATAAGAAAATGTAAGACTTGAGGAAACAGAAAGAAAACGGGAAAAATAATTAAAGCTCACTAAAACCAATGGGTAACTGGCATCCCTTTTGGTTCTGGATTTTTTTTGAACGGGAATCTGGAACTTTTCTGATAATGGCATTTGAAACCCCTTCTGGACCAATTGTTAACATTTGCTTTGGTTTAGTACCACCGTGTTAGTCAAGGATCAAGGACTAGTCATGTAGTCGTTTATGTTGTTCCATTTGGTAGAAATTTAAGCACTTGTTGCAACTTAATAAATAGAATATCATTAGGAAGTTTGAGGGGGAAATGATTATGCCCTATACATCCACCGCCTTCTATTTTATAGAATTTAATTAGGCATGCCATTTGAACTAGTTGAATATGCTACTATGTGCAATTTCATTATATAACGTGTTTTGCTTATGTTCAGCCTTGCTACTCCTGAGAATGGTGTTGATTTGACCAATATTACTTCAAATCCAGGTTTAACACCTTGACAGATGCTCTCTCTCTCTCTCTCTCTCTCTGTGTGTGCTGTCCTTTGCTGATCTGATTGCCATATCTTGTTTTCCGAATCGTGCCTCTTGCCATATCTGAGGCCCAGGCGAATGGTTATATTAATTTGGTAGATCTGTCATTCTATCGCAGGTCACTATGGTGGAATGAGTTTGACAAACAAAGTACCTGGCAGTCATGGTAAACAATTAAATTCTTTGTTTTACTTCCATCTGAATCATGTGTTCCTTCTAATTGTTAAGCCACGTGTGCAGTACTCAAACATTCTCCGAGGCTTATTCAAGGATCTGCATCTAGTTTAATGATTTCTCCTCCAACTTCTACTCCATTGCAAACAAATTCTAATGATGGTTAGTAAATGCTTCCTGTTTCTTTGGCCTCCTTATTTTTCTCAAGATTACCTTCAAGGCTTCAACCAACTAAATTATACATTGAGTGAATGTACAACTGTCTTTGACAAAAATATTGTCTACAATCCCCTATGTATGCAAAATTAAAAATGTCAGGTGTATATAGATTTTAGCTGCAGAATCTTTCAGGTTTTCATTATTTCTTTAAGTCACGTGCAGTACTTCATTTTATTTTCTGAAATAGAACAAACATTTTCTAATAGATACTAAAGTTAACACAGTTTTCTTACTTCAAAATTATTCTGAAGTCATTCTATCTTTTACTGTTATACTTCATCAAAAGGAGATGTGAATACATAATGTGAAGTGTCACAGTGATTGGATTGTGAACAACATATCTTAGACACAATTTGGTACAACATTTCTGAACAACGTTATCAGGGTTGAAAACCAGTATAACTGTGGCAGGATATCTTTGTCATCCTTCTGCTGGTCATTATATGAATTCATTTGATTCAAGTTCATATGCTGGAAGAATGCCAAGTAGTTCGACATATGCTGGAGAAATTCCAAGTACTTCATATGCTGGAAGAATGGCAAGTTCCTATGTGACTTCATTAGATCCAAGATCATATTATCGAAGAATGTTTACAAGTGATTTGTCTGGCACTGGTAGAAATGGTGAGCAGTTAAATTCTCTGCTTACATCTGAACTTTTCTTTTGCACTAATCATCATGCCACATGTGTGCAGTGGTTAATGGTCCTCCTGCACTTCCTGCAATGCTCAATCAACCATCCGCATCTAACTCCAGGATCCTTGCAGCGCCTTTTCCATGTCGGGCAAGTTCTAATGATGGTTAGTTATGTTATTAGTTTGTTCATCCTGCAATTTTTCAGTTAACTTCGCTTCTCCACTAATTAGTATGATACATGTGTGCAGTGAGCAGTTACCATCCCAGATGTGCTGCAATTCTTACTCAAACATCTGCCTCTAATACAAGGTTTCCTGCTCCAATGTTCCTGCAGGAAAATTCTAATAATGGTAATAGCGCTTCCTTTTTTTACCCTACACATTTGACATCTAACCAGCTTTCCTTTTTTTTATGTTGCTCCTTCTTGATATTTTTTTTGTTCAAACCCCCATCTCGGTAGTCAGTATTATATCCATTGGAATAAGAGTGTCCTTTATATGTATATTAGAGCAAATCACAATAATGACTTTTGACACCAAAAATCAAGCTACGTACTGCATTATCCTTTCTGTTTTCTCCTTCATTGTTCTCTCTTGTGCAAGGTGTGCTTTATCAGATTGGTATGTCTATTGGCAGGTGTGCTTTATCTAATGTTTTGCTTGCCATATATTTCTTTGATTTGTTCGAGCACCAGCATTACCACTTCGGCATCAACTTCAACTTGGATCACAGGAAATCACTCCACAGGAGCTGATGCAGAATACTGTTTCTCCAAGGGAGCAGGAACAAAGTGATTGTGCTACTTCGGCAGTAGGAGCACTATCTCTGGGACAATCTACACCAGAGCAATTCATTTCAAATGGGGTAACACAGAATGAACAAGGTTAGTGGTTTTATTTTTCTCGTTTCCAGGTGGAAGCTACATATGCATAAAAGTTTTTCCATTTTCCAGAGATGGTGAGGGTGAGAGTTTCTTCTTTGATTGCCCCTGATGACACTGAGGGCTTTGGAGGGGTATTGATCCAGGGCAACAAGCGGCAGTTTTGTTCTTTTGTCCAATGGCATTTTATCTGTGCAATATGTTTTCCAATACCTGGCCCGGGCATGAAGCTGGCATCTGCTTTCGCAGCTGCTTGTAGTGAAGCGATCCGAGTTGCTCAGTTCTTTAATCCGACTGATGTTTCTCTGATGTCCGATTTACTCTATCTGCTCCAAGAGACACCTCCACAGCCAGAAGTTGCAGCAGTGAGGACAACAATAAGACAAGTTGGGTGCCGCGTATGTTATATTTCAGAAAGATCCAATGGCCCAGCTTGCAAATTGGCCTTGCATGCTTTGCAGATAGGGAGATACCACATATTCCACCAAAAACCGGATTGGATTGTCCTTGATTTCTGATTAGCTCATAGAAAGTCAGAAACAGCCAGTACCTGATGTGAATGGCAACTACAGGCCTTCCTCTCTGAGTGCAGATATCGTCAGTACCAGCTTCTACTTTCCTTATCAACTGTACATAGACTTGCTTGCTGGTTATCCCACTTGCTATCAACTTTAGTGAATTGTGAAGCTAGTTCTTGCAATGAAAATGTAAACTTGTCTAACAAACAGCTATAGAACATCAGGAAGCATTTCAGGAAGTTCCCATTCTTGAGTTCATAACCAATCTTCATTTTTTGTTGGCTATTCCTATCATTGTTTTGTCTATAGATTGCACCAATGCGATTGGTTTTTTTTAATAAAAATAAAATAAAAATAATGATGATGATGATGACTCCAGGCTTCAAGATTCTCTTATACATTCTCATGGGTTTTATTTGGGAGTTTTTTACTGGTAACCTGTGTTAGAAACTTCGTGCTAAGTTTGATACTCACTCCGGTCACAAAAACAAGTCGCCGTTGACTTTTACGCACAACTTTGACCATTCGTCTTATTCAAAAAAATTATAAATATATAAAAATATAAGTTATACTTAAAATATATTTAACAATAAACTAAATCACAAGCGTTCCAAAGCAAATCAGAGCTGCCTAGATCCGGGGTCTCCTTGTGTCGGCAGCAGCCTTCGGGCAGTTGTTGGGGTAGAAGGAGCACGGATCTGGGCGGGGCACTTGGTCTGAGATTTCTTCGTCAGCAGACGGAACAATAAGGTGTGATTTTTTTTCGTTTTAGACAATAAAATACCTCGTTGTGTCGACATGATGGAGGAAGATACAGAGCTTTGGCTTAGGCCTAAGTCGATGCGGCGATCGTGGCCGGCTTGGTGATTTGGATCGAAAGCAAGGCTTCTCTTCCGGGTTTTCAGTGAGGGCCAAAATAAAGTTGTTGTTAATTAGGGAAAAAGGAATCTGTTTTGCCCTTCTTCATTTGCTAGATCTGGTTATTTCTGATCTGTTTCTTGCGTCGGAGATCTTAGTGGAGTCGAGCCAGCCGAGTGTTTTTTTTCCATGGTTATTCATTCTTTAGATTGTTTCTCGAATCAGAGATTCAAGCTGCCACGACTACTTTTTGATATTGATCTTTCAAATCTGCTTCACATGGTGGATGAGGATGAAGAATATGATGTTATGGTTGACTACGGAGGTTGCTAGAGTTCACGAAGACGATGGAGTTAAAGAGAGATTCAGATATGATGGATGGTTAGCAATAGACCTTTGTCATGATCATATTGTAATTTTATTTTTGTGTAAGGGCTTCTATGTAAAAGGGACACTAATATTTGATAAGTCTCTTTTCTAAAAAAAACTAAATCACAACAAAATAAATGATATTTACATAATTTTTTTGAATAAGATGAATGGTCAAAGTTGTGTGCAAAAGTCAACGGCGATTTCTTTTTGTGACCGGAGAGAGTATATTATTTTCAAGGCCAAGAGGCGTGTGCTACAAACTGTTGTCTTTTTCTGTTTAAAGTTTTTTTTTCAACCATGCTATTATAAGTTTAAAAATATCACGGTAGTTTAAAAACATCAGAAAAGAACGTCAAAAGAACATTTAAGTATAAGTTTTAGAGCTGAAATATGCACCAACCCCAAAAGAACATCAGAACATCAAAGTTTTCAACATTTCGTCATCTCTGTTTTTTGAAGTACGCACCAACCCCAAAAGAACGTCAGAAAATCAAACTTTAAAACATTTCACTTGTTGACCTTTTATGAACAAAATTATATGAGGCCATCAGCTGAAGCTCAAAAAGAGAGTTATATACGAGGGGAGATTTAAAAGACAAGAAGAAGCTACAAAAGTGGGATGAGGATAATCAGGTGTAGTTGACTTCAAAAAACTAAATGTGCTCCCCAATCCAGGGGGAATTTGCATATTTGTCACTTTCGACAAGTGGCTTCGCTAAAATGCCACTGTGCCCATTGTCATAGACATAGATGGTCCACATGTCATTGCCCAATCTGACGCACCTGTTGAGTTGGTGGTAGCCAGATTTATTTAAAAATTATGTTGGCTCCAATGAGTTAGACTCGGCCACACTTGAGTCCAGGTCTTTTCAACAATTTCCTTCACCTAGGTCGCACCAAGATCACTTGGTTTCACTCTTTGATTTCTTTCCTTTCGGAGGCGGAATCGGTCTTCACAAAAATTTTCTCAGCACATCACACAAGGCTTCGGTGCCTCAAAGCGACGGCTAACCATCTAGGAGTGCTCAACCTACAAGAGTAACAAATCGACGAAAACCAAGCTTGGATATGAGTCAGGCACTCAAAGGATAAAACTAACTCATGGGGCACTCGATTCCACTTCTCAAATCCTACCCAAAGCTTAGAGTAAGAGAATTTTGGGGTGGGGAGAAGTTTTAATGTTTAGGAGAAGTTTTGATTCTTAATAGGTTGCTAGAGGTAAATATTGATGAGAGTGAAGTATTTACCCTAGCTGGGTTGGTGGGAGTGGTAGTTGAAATGAACTTTCTGTGCATCAGACACTTCAACCAAACACTCCTTAAAATGCGCCCAATGGACCGAGAACTCTAAATCTTTTAAAAATAGGACACTTTGGTCTAGAAGGTACTGGACGCTCCTGTCGAAACTATCAGATACTCCAAATAAAATCAGGGGAAAGATAGAGATCCCCAAATATCAAAATCTCGGACATTCCGATCACATAGACATTAGACAATCGGGTACTTGGACTGAATACTCCGATGAATTTCAGCAAAATCAAACAGAGAGGACCAAATATGGAAATCTCGGACTCTCCAGTATGCCTCGTATTGGAGACTCTGGTAATTGTCACCAAATAGTCCGACCCATTAAAGTGTGAAACAATGTGTTTTGAGATTGAGATGTGATTTGTCTCTGTCCTAGATGATACTTCATCCAATGAGTACTTAAGACATCAAAAAGTTGTTTTTTTATCACATCCTTTTTAATAGTACGACTGTTTTTACGACTAAAATTTAAAACTATAAATACAAGTCTAGGGATAACCGGACTGCTTTTCTTTTCTCCATTTGAGGGATTATTATGCTCTCCCAAATACTTCAGTGACAATTGACCTGCTCATTTGCTCAAATCCATTGATCGTTTTTCATTAATCATCAAAAGCAACTCAGGGACCTACATGCACTTTCAATATACGTTGCATGGAGGGACACGAAGAGTGAGAGAGAGAGGTGAATTATTGGATGGTCCCTGCCCCATGTGTGTGTGCGTAGTCACGTGAGGGCAACGAAACGCCGAAACACAGTCATGTGTGGGAGTTGTGCTTGCATACGCGTCTATAGGCTTCAAGTGACCGACACCGCAAGACACTCGACAACAAGAGATTCCCTCCCATTCAACTTGTACCATCCCATACAGGTTCAACCTGGTACAGACAACCAAACACACCTTTAAAGTTTTTAATCCTTGATTTTTTTATTTGTTATAACAAAATAGGTGTTGCCTCATGTTTTAGACAAAAAATAGGTGTCTCGTGCCTATGAGAAAGATGATCACCTGGGAGAAGGTTAACCTATTGTCCAATCATAGCGTAATCACTTAATGGCTGTATGATAGAAGAGGCTGACGGTGTCCTGTAAATGGAGAAGAGGCTGGACTCACATGTAGAGCGATAAGCGGCACCGTGGCACCCGGGAAGGAATATAATTTTGCAATAACAATTAAAAATAAATATATTAAAGGCAAAAGTAATGGCGTGGCCGAATGTTCAGAAAAATTATTATTTTTTATATTTATTTTTATTCGTTTATATAAAATTATATGACGGTTTGAAATTTAGACACAAATAGGCCCCGGTCGCACTTTGAATTCGCGACAGGGTACCTGTCACACTTTGGACTGTCGCACTTTGAACGCATGATAGCTTAGTGAGAAGACGGGCGCAGAAGAGCCAGGCAGCGATCGCACCTTCAATTCGCAACACTGTAGCTACAATACACATGCACTATTCCTTGAACTTCTTATACCTATTAACATTTCATATCATATTCAACTTACACGAAACAAATTTTAAAATTCATGTAAAATCCTAAAAAACCCATTTTTGAAACTTTTAATTTTTTTTTTAAATTTTGAATTTCGAATTTAGACTTGAATTTTATTTTAAATTTTGAAATTTTGAATTTTGAAATTTAAAAATTCTAAGTTGAAAAATGGGTTCTTTAGGATTTTACATGAATTTTAAAATTTGTTTCGTGTAAATTGTACACGAAACAAATTTTAAAATTCATGTAAAATCCTAAAGAACCCATTTTTCAAACTTAGACTTTTCGAAATTCAAAATTCAAAAATTCAAAATTTAAAATACAAATTCAAGTCTAAATTCAAAATTCAAAATTTAAAAAAAAATAAAAAATTGAAAGTTTCAAAAATGGGTTCTTTAGGATTTTACATGAATTTTAAAATTTGTTTCGTGTAAGTTGGATATGATATGAAATGTTAATAGGTATAAAAAGTTCAATGAATAGTGCATGTGTACTGTAGCTACAGTGCTGTCGCGAATTGAAGGTGCCATCGCTGCCTGGCTCTCCTGCGTCCGTCTTCTCACCAAGTTATCGTACGTCCAAAGTGCGATAGGTACCCTGTCGCAAATTCAAAGTGCGACCGAGCCTATTTATGTCTAAATTTCAATTCGCCATATAATTTTGTATAAACGAATAAATATAAATATAAAAAAAATAAATTTTCGAATGTTCACGCGTCGGCCCAGCATTGCCTTTGTTCATCGGCCCACGTGGATGGCTCATCAAGCAAACTCTATAAGTCCATTTCGCACGGGCGTCTCGGCTTGTTATTTCTTCCGTTTCGTTTTTTCTTTCCCCCTTCCACCGCCTCCTCCTCTCCGCACGAGTCGTCATGACCCCCCCGAGACCACCACCACCTCCTCCTCGTCGTCACCGCCACACTCCGCCGGCCACCGCCACCGCCATTGCCGTGAGCGTTCGCCGGCACCTTAATCCTCCCTCCCGCTCCCCCCACTACCGCTCCTCCCTTACCTCAGTAGCTGCTCACGATTGCAGATGGCCTCCTCCGGCGACGGCCAGGGCCCCCGATATCTCGATCCCGATCACGTCTTCGAGCTCTTTGTCGACCGCAGGTTGGGGGACCTCGTGGATTACATCGACTCCTTCCCCGGAGCAGCCGACGACATGCGCTGCCATTTCATCAAGGCGTTGGCCAAGTATCAGATTCTGCGCTCCGTCGAAACGTGCGCTTCTCTCGGTACCATCAACTCTTCGCTTGGTTGCTTTGATCGCGTTCTTGCTTTCATTCTTGCGGCGCTTCTTTCGCTTCCTCCAGGGTACCAGCCAAGAGGCGCGAGGAGTTTCTGAAAGCGTTGTTTCGTGCGCGAAAGCTGGCGCAAGAATGCAGGTTCGTCATAGCGCATTCTTGCCGTACCCCGCATTCTGTTCGACGTTTTTACACAATGAGATGGTTAATTCCTCTTGGAGTCTCATTATGTTCTTGGTCATGTTAAGTTTTTTTTATTAACATTTGGTTAATATCTTGCGTTCTCATGCAACGTGCAGATTTCTTTTCGGTGGAATGAATGATTTTGTTTAGTATGGTTTACAGAATTGTTTCTATTGGAATGAATTATTGTTGCTCAAAGACTTGGTAACTTGAATGGTGCGGCGGTGCTACTGGAACGATTGATTCTGTTAACTCTGTCTGATGCTTTTCTTGGGCTAAAAGATAACGTTGCTCAAAGAACTGGTAATTTGGTTTAGTATGTTCTTTTCAGACAAGATCTTATTCATCTGTTCCTACGACAGGCTAAACATATTTATGCAAATGGTGTAATCTGTTCATTTGTTCCTAGGACAGGCTAAACATATTTAGGAAAATATGGCCACAAGCTTAATTTTCAATTTTGTAAAATTCAATCATGCCATTTCAACTAGCTGATTATGCTATTAAGTGCACGGCTCTTTGCATATGAACTATTTAACGTGCTTCTGCTTATTTTCAGCCTTGTTGCTCAGAATATTCCTGATGTGACCAATGCAACTTCAAATCCAGGTTTAGTATCTCAAGTTGTCAGCAGATCCTCTCTCTCTCTGTCACGCACGCACGCACATGCTCTATTGATGTTCTCGACCACTTTCTTAAATATTGATTTACCTCATGATGTCCTACTGTGAATCATTAATGTGCTTTTTTGCTCAAAGGATTGTATATGTTGCAAATGCATAATTCTATCTGATTGATTTTGTCTACATTTCCTATTCCCAGATTAAAAATGCCCAATCCATACAATTTCTTGATTAAAATATCTTTCAGGCAATTCAGTATTTCTTAAACTCCTGTCTAGTTCGTTTTCCCCTAAAACTGATCATTTGTGAACATTTACTACATAGACTAAAGGCATCAAATTTGGTTACCCCGCAATGTATTCTGCAGTCAACGTATAGCTATGGTTCTTTTTTTTTTTTGGAAAATACTAATGGTAGATATACCTTCATCTTGTATACTATCTTCATCTTGTATCTATCATTTACATCTGTACTCCATCACAAATAGGTGCAAATAAAATATGAAGTGTCACTCTGATCTGATTGCCATGTCTTGCATTCGGAATCTTGTCTCACAGCATACCTTCATGTTCATGCCCTACACCATCTCTCCACAACATATCGGTGGTCCAGATGAATGGTTCTATAATACGGTAGATGATATATGTCTGTCTTTTGAACGTCATGATATGGACTCGCTTAAGTTTATATAATGAAGTGATGTTGAAAAATCAAGTGCCTGACAAGCAACTACAGTGTTGTGTGTTACTTCCATCTGAACCGTATCTTTCTGCTAATCATGCCACACATGTGCAGTGCTCAGACACTCCACAATTCTTAACCAAGGGTCTGATTCTAGCTTAAGAATTCCTCCTGCAACTGGTCTTGATGGTCAGTAAATCATTCTTTTCATACCCTTTACGTCTCAATAATATATCTGAGGTACAGGTGAGTGGCTGTATAAATATGGTTGACAATCTCTGTCATTCTTTTTCAGAGCATTATAATGATCCACCTAACTCAAGCTCATATAATGGTAAGTTGTTGAATAATCAGCTACCTGGCAGTCATGGTAATGAGTAAAATGAGTAAAATTCTGTGTTTTTACTTATATATTAACCGTTTTTTTTCTGCTAAGTGCTAAAGTCCCATGTGTGCAGTGCTCAGATGTTCTTCAACTCTCAATCAAGGATCTGGTTCTAGCTTAGAGACCCCTTCTGCAACTTTTATTCCATTGCAGGCGAATTCTAATGATGGTAAATTATTAAATGCTTCATGTTTCCTTACCCTACATATTTGTCTAAAGATTACCTTCAAATGCACTAGATTATACATGTTTTGCATGTATGACTGTTTTTAATAAATTATATTTGCAACCCTATTTATCCAAAATTGAAAATGCAGATACATATAGACTTTAACTCATTATTATTTGTTAAGCTGTTGTTTTGAACGAAAAATTGATTAATTGTTGTGAATGTGAAGTACTTCAACTTTGTGTTCTGAAATAGAACAGACATTATATGATGGATACTACAGTCAGCATAGTTTCCTTTATTCTGTAGTCAATTTCTGAACTACATTTTTAGGGTTCAATACACATGTATCTTGATATGAACTCGCTCCAAAGATAATAGTTTTGATTGGTTTTCGCGTTTGGGAGGCTTAAGACGCCGGCGGGGCGGCGCCAGCTTGTGCGGTGGCTGCATACAGCGAGGGGCTGCGTGCAGGGAGAGGGAAAGGGAGAGAGAGATATGGGCATATGGCAACAGATAATATCTGTATTGCTTGCCTTTTACTACCACACGGTTACAGTTATGTAATAGTCCTTGACTTGCTAATCAAGAAGATAAACCAGATCTACTAATTAAAAGGAAACTAAACATAATCTTCTAAATAAAGATAACTTGCCACAGATGGCCTAACCCAAGCGACCTCTGGCTGGTCAAGTTGCGGTGCTGGTACGTCGCGCCAAACCTAACATATCTGTGGTATGTGATCTCTGTCGTTCTTTTGCAGGTCAGTATATGGATTCATTCGATTCAAGTTCATATGCTGGAAGAATGCCAATTAGTTCATATGTTAGAAGAATGCAAATGTCCAATATGACTCAATTAAACCCAAATTTATATTCTGGTAGAAAAAAGTTGGCAAGTCACGTACCTGACACTGGTAGCAATGCTGAGCAAATTCAGTATTTTTGTTTCCCATCTGAGCTGTGTTTTTCCGCTAATCATCATGTCACATGTGTGCAGTGGACAATAATTCTCTTGCACTTGATGCAATGCCCAATCAACCATCTGCGCCTAACTCAGGTATCCCTGCTGCAACACCTTTTCCATTTCAATCAAATTCTAATGATGGTTAGTAATGATTAATGTTTGTTTACCCTGCAAATTTTCAATTAACTGTGCATCTCCACTAATTATCATGCTACCTGTGTGCAGTGAGCAACTATAATCCCAGATATGCTGCAATGCTTAACCAAACATCTGCTTCTAATTTGCAGGCAAATTCTAATAATGGTAATAACACATCAGTAAGAGATGAAAGTTATGTTGCAGTGATATTTTCATGGACGAGCACTTTATCTAATGTTTTGGTTGACATATATTTCTCCGATTTTGTTCCAGCACCAGCAGTTGGAGTACTACCTCTGGGCCCACCTGGACCTGAGCAATTTGCTCCACAAAACCCAATTGAAAATGCGCAAGGTTATTTTTTTTCTTGTCCGCATATTTTCTTTATTTAGCAAAATGCCTGAAAGTTTGTCATTTTGCAGCAATGCCCACAGCGGATGGTGAAGAAGAGAGACTTGTATCATATTTGCGTTGTCTTCTCCAGCAGGACAGGATTGCGAGGTTGAGTGTTGCTTCTTTGTTGGCATCCGATGGCACTGAAGGCTTTGGAGGGGTGGTGCTGTGCGACAGCATGGGCCAATTCATCTGTGCGCTATGTTTTCCAGTACCATGCAATGAGAAAGCAATTGTTTTTGCTGCTGCTTGTTGTGAAGCCATCAGAATAGCTATGTTCTTTAGCCCAAGCACTATTCTTCTGGAGTCCCATCTATTCCCTCTGCTTAAAAATGTCAATCGACCAGAAGTAGAAACCCTGATGGCAAGCCTGAGACAAGTTCAGGGTCGCATATGTGAGATTTCAGAAGAATCCAATGGTGCAGCCTGTCAATTCGCCATGCATGCTCGCTTTGTAGGGAAACTCGTATTTGGCGAACTTCCGGATTGGCTTGTCCTTAATTAGCTAGCTCATAGAAATCAGAAACAATTGACTATTGTGAATAGCTGCTACAGGCTTTTTTTCATCTTTCGGTGTAGATTTAGACAGTTCACTGTCTGAATTGTGTAGCTAGTTCAGACAGTGAAAATGTAAAGTTTGTGTAAGATACATCTATGGAAAGGAAGGTTTTCAGGATGCTTCTATTCTTCAGTTTATAGCCAGTCTCAATTTTTCATGATTATTCAATTCTAGCTGTGTCCACTAATGCAATTGGTTGCTATTTCTAGCTGTGATTACACATTCTTTTAGTGCTGATGATTTCTTGCTCAAGATTCTCTCTTAAATATTCTCATGGCTTTTGTTTGCAATGGCGAACGGACCGTTGGGGCGTGTTGCGGCGTGCGCCCAAGCTCCATTCTGTTGCGAACCCCTCCTACCTCTCCGTCTCCGGCGTTGAATCCCCCAGCCCCGTCGGCCGTCGTGCTAGCCATGAGCACCGCCAGGTGCCAGCATAAGGCCCAAGTAAAGCTCATGACTGATGGGCCATGTGCCAACATCACAAGTGAGGCAGCGTAGAGGCAACGCAAATCCCTCCCCCAAATTCCCCTATTCGGCCATTCCCCCGAACACAACCCTAGGCGGCAGCAGGCGGAGCTGCGGTGGCGTGATCGACGCGACGGTGGCAGGTCGGTGGCGAGGCTGCTGCAACCTAGCTGGTGGCCGGCGACGTGGCCCCGTGGATGACAGCGCGCTCCGCGCACGACCGTGACCGTGAAGGCCTGAACCGCACTGCCGCGCTAGGCAGCCGAACGGCGCCAAGCCGGCGAGGCGCACGGCACGGCCACACGCCCGCACTGGCGCACTGCACTGGACGGGAGGCTGGAGCATGTGCATCAGCCACTTTATCCCTCACACTCTATTTTACTATTAGCTACTCTTTCTATCCTTCCCTCTAAATTTTCTTCACATTTTACACTACACTCTCAAGTATTCTTTCCCTCCATCAGACACTCTATCCAAATCTACAGTATTTTAGAGTGACTGCTAGTCTGCTACGATGCTCAGCTAACTCGATTACTGGAGCACAGAGCACGGTGATTGACTTTGATTGATTGCTTTTGCTTGATTTGTTAATTGCTTGCACTTGTCTTGATGGTTGATGTTGATGCAGCGATGCTTGTTTAATTTAATTTAGGATTAGCAAATGAGTAATTAGTAAATATGCTCAATTAGTGTGTAAACGGTAGGATTTTTATTTGTTGTTTGTTAGTAAATACTTGCTAGTATGTTACAAATTTTTACTTTATTTCATTGGCTTATTTATACATGAATTTGGATCGTAGTAGTGACTAAAACCTTATATTAATATTATTTTGCGTTGTTTCCGGTGATTGGAATGTTAAGCCTAGCCCTCTCGAATTCGTTCCTGCATTCACGGTGGAGGCTCTTCAAGGAATCATGTGGTCTGTAGCAGAGCGTAATTCCAAAACAGGAATTAAGTTTCCTTGTTTTTTCTGGGTCGAAACCAATTATAAATTATAATTAAGTCTTTGAAGGATAAGTATTAAACAGGGGTTCAATCCTGCTCAGGAACCTACTCAGCAAAATCGGCATATAACTTGCAGTTCCTTGGGAGTTTTCCTTCTATCTTGGCGACATCCATTTGGAGGGCGCATACGGAGAACAAATGTTAATTCTTTGGCTAGTGCCTTGGCCATGGCAAGATAAACACCGCAGACGTCCTGGCACGGAAAGGATGGCCCCACCAAAGTTTCTGTCTGCTATGCGGCTCTGCTCCAGAAACAATCGATCACCTGTATGTCCACTGCCCTTTCTCGTTTGCGGTTTGGATGGCTTCGCTTCCTCCTGGTCAACACAACATACAACCGTGCAACACTCAGACGAACTTTCAGCAATGGTGGCTTGTGGCGGCGAACTCTCTACCCATTAGCGCCAGGCGAGATTTCAATGGTTTGGTCATCTACGTCGTTTGGAACATTTGGAAGGAGCGCAATAGACGCCTGTTTCAACAAAAGGTGTCTTCCGTTGCGCAGCTCTCCCTCTTAATCAGAAAGGATTTATGCCTTTGGCGTGGGTTTGGGGTCTCTTCTAGTTCGTTGTAATTAAGCCCAACACCCTTCTAGTGTCCCCGACCCCTCTTGTATAATGTACAGTGCTTTTTTCTTTAATGGAATGGCAGAGCCATTGCTCGTTTTCCTTAAAAAATATATAAAATATGTTCATAATGGTGTTGGCCGTTGTTACGTCATCACGTGTACAGAAGAAATTGAGAATGTTATAACCCTAGGTGATTTATGGGCCGGAAGCCCATCCCAAACCCTAGGGGTATTATAGGCAAAACCAAATATAGGCTAGACTATATATATGAAACCCTTTGTACACAAGAGAGATGGATCAATAAAGATTATTGTGTCTGGCTTTTGTCTCTCAGATCTGTGTCGCTGATTATTGATCTCTGTGATTGATCTATGTGATTGTGCGACTACCGCGTATATTACAACACGTTATCAGCACGAATTGCTCTTCGATCTCGGTATGTCGTTATGAATTATTGATCACTAGTTAATCGGTTTTCCCTGGACTAATCGCAGATTGGTTTAATGCTTGATTGCATGGAAAACAAACATCGACCGAGAACCGCAAGAAGCACGAATCGCCCCTGGAATCATTCTTCCTGGGTACATTGTACTTGATTGAGGATTAATAGATTAAACTACTTATGTTGCTACTAATCTTTGTTTGGTACATGTGCGATTTAATGCATGTTCACGTATGGAGGATTGATCTCACGTATGGAGGATTGATATCGATCTGTATGAGAATATCAATCTCCTGGTCTTGCTCTATCGGATTTCACCAAGCAGCAAAGTCGCAAGCGTCCCATCGACAGCCACGCCACGCTGCCGTCTAGGTGCGCCACACGCGTCATCGTACGCCGTGACGCCGCCGTACAAGCCGCCGACGTGCCCGAAGCACGCCGACACCGCTGCGCCACTAACGCCCAGCCGCTGCCCAGCGCCACCGCCCCGCCGTGCGGGCCTCGCGCACCCCACCGGCCGCCCCGAAGGCCGCCGCCGCGTCGTGCCACCGCGCCGGCCACCCCGCAACGCGCCATGCGACGGTCGCCCCGACGGCGCTGCGCCGGCCCCGGCCCCGCGCCTCCCATCGCACGCACCGTGCGTCCTGCGCCGCCACCAGCGGCTGGCGCCGCCGCCCGTGCCAGCGCCCATGCCGCTACATTGGCCGCGCCGGCGCCGTGCCGCCCCAGAGGCCGCGCCCTGGCACAGCGCCGCCTCGGCCCCGCGCCGTTGGCCACGCCTCCGAGCCGGCCGGGCCCCGCGCTCGTCCTGGCCGCGCGCCGCGCCGCTCCTTTGTGCGCCCCGCGCCGGCCGCGGTGCGCGCGCTGGTCACGCCGTGCGTCTGCGCGCCCCCAGCCGCGCCGCGCAGCCAGGCCCGCGCCGCCCTCGGCCCCGGCCTCGGCGCCCGTACGCCCGCGCCGCGCCTTGCCGCCAGCCGTGCGCCCGTGCCGCGCCGCGCCTACGGGCCGCGCCACTCGCGTCCCCGCGCCCGCGCCGCGCCGCTGGCCGCTGGCCGCGCTCGTGCGCGCGCCCGCGCCGCCCGCCGCCGCTGCTGTGGCCGCACCACGCGCCGCCTCCCTGGCCCCGGCCTCGCGCCAGACGCGCCTCGCCCTGCCCACGCGCCGTCCCGCAGGCCACGCCTGCACGCCGCGCCACCGCCGCCCCCCCCCCCGAAGGCCAGCGCCACGCCATGCCGCCCGCGCGTGCTGCGGCCGTGCCCCGCCGAGCCAACCGCACCGTAAGCGGCACCGTGCTGGCCCCGCGCCCGGCTACGCTGCGGGCGTCGCCTGTCGGCGGCAGTGCCCCACGCGCCGCTCCGCGACGATATTGCCTGCCGCCGACCGTTGTCGTGCCGCGCTGCGATCGCCGCAGACCAGTAGTGCATTGCTCCATTGTCGTTGTGGCGGACCACGGTCGCGCCCGAAGGCTCGATCGCGATCGTCTCTGCGCCTGCGTGCGGTTGCCCACATCGCCGCCCAGGCCGCACGGCTCCGCCGTTACCTCGTGTCGTGATGCCTGCCTTGGTGCCATCGTCCCGTAGACGCCTTGATCACGCCATCGCCGGTTAAGCTCTGCCGCCAGAGGCGTCGCGCCTCGTCGATACTATTTTGGGTGGACTCGGTGATCCATCCTGAGATGATGCCTGAAAACTATGTTTCAGTCCCCGAAGGACACAATATTTTCACGAGTGGTTCTCATTGCATATTCCCCTTTTAGTAATTACAATTCCAGGTAACCATAGAAATCCTCGCTTTCAGATTTGGATTCTAATATTTGAGCTTCCATATTATACAAAATCTTAGACCAAGCCCACCTTTGGAAGCTGCATATTAATGGGTTTATTTTTTAGCAGAGAGTTGTTATTGTTTTTCTGCATTGTTATAATTATAATATGACCAGTAGACCAGAAATAATTAGCAGAAATTCATAAACATGATAGGAACTTTGAGGGCACCATTGTGTTCTTTATGGCTTGTTTTCCTAGCACCGTATGTTTGAAGTATAATTTATTAACCTGCAGTCCCTAAATTATTAGAAACTCCGGACATTGCTTGAAAATTCATGGAAAAATTTTATGACTCCTGAAGAGTTTGTGTTTTGCTCATGATGAGTAATTTATATCTTTTGCTTGATTGTTTCGCATTAGATGCTTATTTCCCTTATGTCATAATATTGGTCTGAGTTGTTCTATTTCTAACTTCTCTCCTGTAGTAGAGTTGATTATCTGAGTAAATGCTAAATAGAACATGATGTCTGAAGCATATGACTTACCTGTCGTAAGCAATCTTGCGTGGAATAAAATCAGATCAATGTATGCCAATATTAGATATATAGTTAAACTTGCCTTGGTGAAGATTGTTTCTACTCAACACCGTCTCAAGTGCATAGAGGTCCTGAAAACATGAATTGTGGAAATATATCCTGTTGACATGAAGAGTTAGCATATGTTCTGGAGACAAATGTTTTTCCTTATTTGCACTAGAGAAAATTTTCTGCCCATATGTCTATCCCAAAGAATTAACTTAGCTCGACCAAATTGCTCATACTACTCGGTGTGGTGTTACCAACCGGTTGTTTAAGGTGTCTAAAGTGTAACCTGAAGTTACAAAATATACCTTGGTTTCAAGACAACAAAATTTATACTCCTGTAGCAGTATAGTTGTAAGGTGATTTAAGCACTTGCCTGTTGCACATGCTATCACTCGTAAGTTTTTGGTTGACGTGGAAAGGGGGAGAGGATTGGGCCTTGTGTATGTAAAGGCAAGATTATGCAACAGAAGTGCAGATTAGATTATGCACCAGAAGTACGAATGGATAGGTTGGTGATTGTAAATTGTGATAAATTTGGGACATATTTGACTCCGACGGACGTGAGCGATCCGACGTGAGCATGCAAATTATGCCTTTGCATTATGACTGGAAGTCACATTGGTTTGCCTGAAGCAAAATAATTCCAAATATCGTCACTAGCGCCTAAAGTTGTGGAATATAATAACACCTCCGTAATGTTATTGTCACATTAAGTTGACTGTTATTTGGCGTACATATAGTATTTATTGTGTTCCTGCAGAACAGTAAAGTTTCCATACAAATTATTGATATTGTCGCATTTATATTAAACTTGAAGTTTAATTATATATATGGTATGAGTAATTGGGCAATAGTAAAGTAGCTAGACTTTGCAATCCACAATTTGTTGGATGATCAGTGGCCCCGCATGGGTGCGCCGCCCCAGTAGGGCGTGCGGCAACAAAGCACGGGCATGCCACCTAGCGCGGACAGATGATAGCCCAGAGCAAGCGCGTGGCAAATAAATATAAGTCTAAGCTCACTGCATATATTGTTAACCCCAATGGTAACGCGTGGAATCAAGATATTTTCCAAATACTATCACCACCAAGCATACACTTATGAGCTCCCACCTATCGTTGGGGAATTTTGGACCTGTAGTTCCATTAATCTTATGCTCATGAAAGGGGATTGTGTAAGTATGTTGTAGTAAAAATCAGATCTCGGCATTAGGGGAGAGAAATGCCCATACTTCGTGTTAAATACCTACGAGAACTTGATTTTAAGATTCACGCACTAGTTAATGCTTCTATTCGCTAGAAGCGAGAAGTGCTCCTGTTCGCTAGAAGCGAGGAGACTGCCAGATATTTAAAGGAGTTGGAAATCATTTACCTGTTGTAAATGAGTTGCTAAGAGTGGAATACCCCGGGTTAAATAGTATATCCACTTTTGCGAAAACACTACAAGGAGAATACCCCTTTCCCAACGCATGGATCCGTTGTTAAAAGGCCAAATAGGCGTTGCTAGGCTCTATACCAACGCATGATAAATGCGTTGGCACTGGAGGCGTTGCAAAGGTCTATTAATACACATATAGAAGCGTTGGTAACGAGCCAAAAAAGCGATGCGAGGTAACAACGCATATCTCGCAATGCATCTCGATGCGTTGTTAATTAGAACCAACAAAATCATTTTCATATGCAAATACACATTGCAACTGACATATTATTTTTTCTAATCATCACATTTCACATTGTGCTCTGATTGCTCATATATATATAAATAATGCATAAAGTTATCATCAATCTAGAAAATCACAAGAGATATGTATTGCATCACAGAATATTCTGTTACATTATAATGGAAATATCATCAAAATATTCCAATTCATTACAGTGGTAATATAACCCCTAAAGAAAAAATCTATATAAATCAGTATATCATCTGAATCATTATGAAATGCCAATCTCTGGCAATGCAGTAGCCAACATCTATCTTGAATGATGCTTTGAGACTGAAGTGCTCCAACAATGTAGGATTATTGCAGATGTATCCTCCTCTAGGACTAGCCCATTTGTTCATCTTTTGGTTTCTTGCACATGCGGACGTGTGCCACTAGCTCATCTTCTTGAATGTATATACTGTACACAATCATCCATCCAAATTGTACTTCAATAGTATAGCATGAATCACTGTGAAAAAGCAACCAGAAAGAATTAAATCAATTAATCAAACATTGACCAAAATTTGGCGGTAATGTCAGTCTCAGTATAATAATATGGACAGATATATGCATTTTTGGTGCTAAACTTAAAGAAACTTACATTGTTTCAGAAAATAGAAACTTGAGATTTATAAAGTGCAAGAAGACACTAGTAACAGTATACCATTCATCCAGCATTTTGCTAAGCTCACTTTGTTTACTTCTGCAGCTCCCAAATTGTCTCTCTGCACATTAAGATATTTAGGAGCATTAATCTTGGAGATATCATTATTTATATTCAACGCAACCAACAGGAGATATCATTAGTGTCGAATATCCTAATAATCAGAGCTCCTATCGTACATGTAGAAAGTGCTATCCCAATTTGATTACTCGAATCTTGAATATTGTTCGTTGAACAAAAACAACCTAACTAAATAATGGAATTAAGGGAAGTAACATATTTCTTAGTGCTGATGGGTTAACAAAAACCTGCCACTCCTTAGGGTCTATCCGGCCATCTCCGATTGAGTCTGCTTGACTGAATGTTTGCAGTCCAGAAGGAGCATCAGAAGGCATGTTATTAAGCAATGTTGTGACTAAAGGAAGCAAGCCATTGTTGTTACATGCATAAGCTTGTTTGAGTAAACCTTTCCATGTCTTTCAATATAAACAAGCCCCTCTTATTTGTCAACACCGTGAAAGCCATAAGGATAGTATTGTAGAAGGGAGTATAAGGTCATTACAGTAAAAATCCTACAGAACAAAAGAACTTCCAAGTCAATTATTATTAGCAACCAAAAAAAATCTGAAGAGCATCAGCAAATAACCTTAGGTATGAACCACAACAATTTCCTGAGTATCATGGTACTTCTTGTACTGATTAAAGACACGTGCGCTTACAAATTCCATCCAACAACTCAGCCTGCCATAATACAATTATCCTTGAAGAACCTATACATATTAGATTAACAGACAACTCAGAAATTTTAGCAAGATTGCAGGTAACAAGACATGTATTGCTTACTAGTTTTACCTCCTAAAACATAAAAGAACCATGATAAAGTACGCAAAAAATACATTCTACTGAAACATGCCCAATCTGCTTCAATCTGCATACAAACCAGGTAAAAGCGAACCATCAAATCGTTAAGAATTTTTATGGGTGTACTCACCGATCCAGATTTAGCCTACAAATTAAATTATTGTATAAGAGAACATGCAGACAGAAAAAGGAGAGAGGAAGGAGGAGCGCCTCACCAGCAAGGGCAGCTCCATTGGTCAGGGGCGCAGTGGTGACAATCGGGCAAGCCATCCACAGCGGCGGTGATTGGTAAAGACCGGCGGCGCCGACCAGCTCCTGGTAGGGGCTGCGCGACCGCTGGAGGCAGTCCCCGTCGATCCGCCATGGGAAGGAAGAGGGCGTCGCCATGGGGGGAGGAGGCATCACCGTCAAATCTTCCATCGAGGCAGGGGGCGCCGCCGTGGGGGAAGGATGCATCTCCATTAGATCCGTCATGGAGGAAGGTGGTGTCGCCGTGAAAGAGCTCGTCGCTGTTTGAGGAGCTGCACGCCGCCTGGGGTCTGGGGAGGGATGGATCAAGAACGAGGAGAGAGGAGGAGGGATTTGGTTGCGGTGTATGGATAGGGCCTGGTGGGGGGAGAACGGTTAAAGGGATAAGGTGGGCTGGGCCAGGAGGTGGAGAGTTCGCTAGGTCGCACGGTGGATGCTTCGCCACGTTTTGACATTCTGTTGCCAAACATGCGTTGCCAAAGAGCGGTTTCTCTTGCAGTGAAATTGACCTGTTGAGTCTTGGTCTAAAGTCTGCGGGGACGCCTGCGGGTCTTAGATTCAATGAAACTTGTCAAACAAATTGCTCATCACTCCTGAAAGTCTCCTAAAGAGAAATTACCATAAAAGGTAACGAACCTCCTGGAGAGAATCATCCAAAAGATGGATAATGTTGACGGTTGAGATATCGATCTCAAGTCAACTGAGGTTCTTGAGAAAGGGGAGATAGGAGACACGCCGAACAGAAATAATAAAGAACCAACGAGCAACATGGAGCAGGGGTTTTTATCCCTGGTTCAGCCTCTCGGGGAGATAATAGCCTCGTCCAAATTTTCTTATATATCGAGATGATTACAAGAGGATGCTCAACGAGATGGCCAGATCTCGACGAGATTATGGTGTACAGGAAGAAGCTAATACGCGACAATGCGAAGTCTCTTGGCCAGGTCCCCCCTACATGCCGTAGGGGCTCTGTTTATATAGTGTTGATGAACCGACCTACCAAGGGATAATCGGGTCGGGCTAACTACGAGACCGTAACGAACTCGACGTGCCAAATACATCCCAAGGTAGATAAGAAAAACTTCAAGTCTTGGGGATCACGACTCCTACTCCAATCCGAAAAACCAACGTCCGGGTCTTCACGTAGCCGTGCAGAACTCTGTTCGAGTCGGATTCAAACACAAATCCTAGGCCATTACGCACCGTGCCAGCCATGAAGCTGTTCGGCAGGATGCACATGAGCCTGATAGAACCTTCTAGGGAGCTGGGCCCTAGTAGGTTGCTTCGATTAGGGCCGTGGGGAGTGGGCGTGGCGATGGGCCATGATTTTATCCCCGACACCTAGCCCCGAGACTCAAGTGGAATAACTCACTAGAGCGGGGTCTTCGCCTTGAGACTCCAAGTCACGAAGAGGAAATATCGCCGCTCTGAGATGTACAACGAACGATCGAAAGCGTGTTATGGTTCTCCGAACAGACTTGTCCGGGCCGAACAAACTGATCGATCTGAGAGCAATTTCATTGCACCAAACAGGGAAAAACATCTATCCGAGCAGAGCACTTAGTCCTCAGTGCGGACACTGGAAAAAGTAACCGTTGGCAGATCTCAAAGGTAACTTGTGCTGCGCAGTGAAAACAGATGACCGTTTTTACTTAGTCGTTGCGGTAAAAACTAGCCGTTTAGTGGCAAAGAACCGTTGTAGAGCTGCTCGTCCAGGGCTATAAAAAAGCACCCAAGCCGCCTGCGGCTTGCCACTTCCGCTCTCACGCCTTTCCTTCCCAAGTCCTAATTCCAACCGCTCAAAGATCAAATGCCCAATCTCCACCTCAAACTGTTCGTCCGATACGAGAACTGCTATGGCCAAGTTTTCAGGCACTAGCATGACTGAGGAGGACTTAAAGATCTGGGAGGAGGAAGGCCACATCGACACCGGCAGCTGGAGGCTGCCCGGGGAGGAGGAACACCGGAGCCGCTCGAGGACGAGTTCGTCAACTTCGAGCAGTTCGCACTGTTCAGGTTGAGGTCTCCCGAAAGCGACTTTGTGAAGGCCTTTTCCAACATCAGCGGGTTGGAGGTCGCAAATCTAAACCCCAACTCGATCCTCCAGATGATGGTTTTTGTCTTATCTTGTCGCGAGGGCTACAGGAGTTGATCCATCGTGGGCCGTTCCTTCACTATTACACAGTGACGAGGAGCAGCTCCGCCGCTTCGGCGCTTGAGTGCTACTACCTCAAGCTCCGGACCACCGTCGACGACGAGCCGTACCCTCGTCCACCGCAGCTCGACTCGATGGGGCCGTGGTGGATGAGGTGGTTCTACACCGGAAGGAGAGGCGACAGCAAGCTCGTCTTCACCGGACAGGCTCCGGTGAAGGGAACGCCAATGCCTCGGCCGAAACTGTTCGTCGAGGATTGGTACCTGACGCGGAAGATCGCTTCCCTTGTGGGCCTCGGGCTCACGGCGGAAGATCATCCATGACTTCACAAATGAGATCATCATCTGCGGAGAAGACCCTACCCCTTCTACAAGATAGAAGGATAGGAAGACATCACTAGGGAGAGCACGGGTAAGTGCCTTTAAGACTCAACCTTCACTTGGTGATTTTCTTCCGAACAGGAACTAAAGATCTCTTCTGTTCGGGCAGTGCAACCAACCGAAACATGGGTGACCGAGCAGGTCGACTCTATGCTGAAGGCCGCTAGGAAGGACGGCGAGGTCACCGGCGAGGTAGCCTACACGTGTCCACGCAACGTGCTCGTCCGCACACCTGAGGTAAAACACTTACACCCCGCTCGGCTTTGCAAGACTTGCACGGTTAAAGATGCTAACATTCGTTTCCCGAACAAACAGGAGGACCAGCTGATCCTCGGAGGGATCGTGGAGGAGCTCTCCGAGACCGAGGGAGCGAGGAAGGGCAAGGCCAAAGTGGTCGAGAAGCCCAAGGTGGTCGCGGTGATGACGCGGAGCTCACCGCGCCGCAGCGGCCGCCAACCATCCCAGAAGCCCCCCGTGGCGAGGAAGCGCCCCGGGCAACTTAAGCGCGAGCGCGGCCAGCCGAGGGGAGAACGCCCAAGTCCATCCCTCCTCGCCGAGCAAAGCGATGAAGAGGTACGGAACCTGTCCCTTTGGCTGAAGCGCTTCACACGAACTCATCCGGGCCGTGTGGAACGGATGCAACAGATCGCCGAGCAGAGGAGGCTCGAGGAGGAGGCAGCGCGCAAGGAAAAGCTTCATGCGTTGCGCCAAAAGAGTGCTCAGCTCAGCAGGGAGCTGAGCTTGTTGTCGCAAGCTCCTGGAGGACAAGGCGAGAAAGCCAAGGAGCCCCCGAGCAAGAGGCGCAAGCTCCATAAAGGAGCGAAGAAGAAGGTCACGTTCCCTGCGGCAAGTACGTAGTAGCAAGGCTGTTCCCTTTACATTGTACCAAACCACGCACGAACTAACTCTTCTCTTTTTCATCAGCTGCCCAGGAGGAGGTCGACGCAGACTACGTGTACGCAGCGGTTGAGCGGTCCTTGCTGCCCGAGCACCTGCACGGTGCCTCGCGAGCAACGAGGCTGCTCGCCCTTAAGGACAAACCGGCAGCGTGGGCTTTGCTCCCATCCGGCTCCAGCGACCAAATCGACGCCTTGAAGGGTGCGATCAACAGGCTGGAAGCCCAAGAAGTGGAGCACGGCGCCACGAAGAGAGGAGCCGAGGTCTTGGCTCTGCCGGCTGCCCAGGGCGGGACCGAACAGGTGGTCCTGCCCGGCACTTCGTCGCAAGGGAAGATCGTCCCTATGGCGACGGCAACCTCCGGCGAGCGGGGAGAGATCCCTATCACCAGGGAGCGAGAAGAAGATCGCGGACAGGGGCCTCAAGAAACCTTGTCCGTTACTCCAACGGCGTCTCCAGTCAGAGAGGCGCTAGTTTTGTCCGAAGGCGAATGGGCAGAAGAGCAAGAAGAAAGGCAGGAGCGCGAGGGCGACACTCCTTCGCCTATCGCAATTGTCCCAAGGCGGACGCGCGCCCGCACGGGAAAGACGAAGCGGAGAGATCGTCGCGCAGGTCTCATCCCGAACAGCCGATGTGTCGACGGTTGAGATATCGATCTCAAGTCGCTAAGGTTCTTTAAGATTGAGATAGGAGACACGCCAAACAACCACGAACAACAAATGAACAGGAGACATAGTTTTATCTGGTTCAGGCCTCTCGGGAGATAATAGCCCTCGTCGCCCAAATTTCTTATATATCGGGGATGAATACAAGAGGTGGCTCGACGAGACGAACAAGTCTCGGCGAGATTATCTGATACAAGTGAGTAGTATCGACAAAGTAATCTTAGATGCCAGATGCGTCTAAGTCCTCTCCGATCGGCCCCTCAACACGTCGTGGGGGTCCTGTTTATATAGTGTTGAACAACCGACCTACCAAGGGAATATCGGGCCGGGCTAACCACGAGTACGTAACGAACTCGTACATGCCAAATACATCCCGAGGTAGATAAGGTATACTCCAAGTCTTGGGGATCACGACTCCTAATCCAATCCGGGAAACCAACGTCCGGGTCTTCACGTAGCCGTGCAGAACTCTTGTTCGAGTAGGACTCAAACAGGAATCATAGGCCGTTACGCACCGTGCCAGCCAAGAAGCTGTTTGGCAGGATGCATATGGGCCAGATAGAACCTTCCAGGGGACTGGGCCCTGGTAGGCTGTTCGAGTGGGCCGTCAGGGAGTGGGCCATGGCTATGGGCCATGATCTAATCCCCGACAGCTAGCCCCCGAGACTCAAGTGGAAGAACTCACTAGAGTGGGGTCGTCCTCTTGAGACTCAAAGTCACAGAGAGGGTATTTTTCCTGCTACAAAGACGTGCAACAGGCGACCGAACAGGTTGTGGTTCAACCGAACAAGACTTGTTCGGGACCGAGCAAACCCGCCCGGTGCCGAGCAACTCTGTTGCATCGAACATGGAACGATATCTGTCCGAGCAGAGTACCCAACCCTCGATACAGAAATCGGAAGAAGTGAGGTGATTCATCTCCTTGAGGCTGAACGTCATCAAGGAGGGATTGGATTCTTAGTAGTGAAGAGCGTACCACCGCATCCGGTAAGATCAGACCTTCCGGGAGAATGAACATAGCAAGTCACGAGATGGACTCGTGCTGCTGCATCCAGGTATGAAGATACCTAGGAAAGCATGAGCGAAAATAGGGAAACCACCTCCCGGGCTAGAGCTTACCCGAGGAAATAGAGATTGCGCTCTCAAGCAGACGTTATGCTCAGGAGTGAAGGTGATGTGCCCCCAGACGTAGATCGTGTGCTAGGAGCAGACAACGCATACGAATGGGAAAGGTGACCCAGTCCCAGAGCGCGGAGCTCGTTAAAGGAACCAGAAAATGCAACCAGGCGAAGACGTGCCGGTAGAGCTGCGCTCCCGGCGAAGAGCTGCCGGTGCAAGGTGATCCAACCGAGCACGGAGCTCGTCGCGGGGACCAGATCGCGCTCGGGCGAAGAACTGCCTGTCGAGGTGAATCACAACCCGATGCGGTCGAGCCGCAAAAGAACGTGTGAAATCAACGCTTTACCCATGACGATTCCTTGCGGCGGTGTTAGCGTTGTCTTGGCGAGTCGAACCGACGCTTGAGTGCCCGTTGCGATGAGAATCGACTACGATGGGCATGCTGTTGCGATGAGAATCGACTACGGTGGGCGGGACTCCGTTGGTGGCGCTATTTAACTTAGCCGGACCGTGAAGGTCGGTGCGGGCAAAGGCGAAAATCATACGTGGTGAAGTGAATCAGTCCACAGGCATGCGCGAGCAAACCCGGAAGAGAGGGTGCGGAACATCGGTTTTGGTGGGAAGCCTGGAACTTCGCCGCAACCATCACCGGAGTCTGACGTTCCCCGCTCCTACATTTCCTGCAAAAGACAAACAAGAAACGAGCAGCCAGGGGAAAAAGAGAGCAAGAACAGGCTCTAAGAAGAGCAAAGCGAGTTTTGGAAAACACGCAAAAGACAACCTACCCGCACAAGACATAATTTTTTCCGGGTACGTCCCCCGATAGCGTTAGTGTCACCTCGACGAATGTGGAACCGACGCTAGGAGTGCTCGTTGCGATGAGAATCGGCTTACGGTGGGCAGGACTCCGTAGGTGGTGCATTGCTCCGGATTACCGTGCAAGGAAGGACGTAGCATGGATAAAGAAGACGTGTGCGGGCAAGTGCAGCCCCGCTGTGGCTAAGACCGCTAACCAGGGAAGGCGATTGGGACCTTAGCCGCAGGCAAGACGTGCGAGGCGAAATCTTATCCGGACATGGACCAGCGCAGCGTTGGTGTCGCCTCGGCGGGTGCGGAACCAGCGCTAGGAGTGCCCGTTGCGATGAGAATCGGCTTACGGTGGGCATGCCCGTTGCGATGAGAATCGGCTTACGGTGGGCAGAACTCCATCGGTGGTGCACCGCTTCGGTTAACCGGAGCCGTACAGGTCGTCGCCAGATAAAAAGACATGCTCGTACACGGGGAGCGCTACGGGAGCGAAAGACCAACGAGGTTTTGGAAAACCAACGCTAAGGAAAGGAACCGAAAACGAAACGCATCGGGTTGGCGAAATTCAGTTCAAGTCCCAATCGACCGAGGAGAGCGATCCTCCGAGGAGCCGGCAGCGACTCGGGACCGCCGAAAGGCGCTTGAATCGAGCGAGAGTCGACGAGCGACTTTTTCCCGCAAAAAGAGCAAAGAAAAGACAAGGACGAGCAGAAAACCAAGAGCAAGGCGAATAACGCTAGAAAGTTTTAAGAAAACCGGTGGCGCTTAGCCTAACTCCGGCCCGTTGTGCGGTAAAATGCCGAGGACCTAAGTTTGCGAACTCGAGCAGTGCACAAGAGAAAGAGCGACGCCTAGCCCCGACGCAGACGATGCATGAAGACCTGAACTTGCGACTTCAAGCACGTGCGTAGAGAGTTAGAGCGACACCGTATCTGATCGACTCGTTCGAACCGCCGTTAACGTAAGTTAGGCGATTCGAAGGTAACCGAACAAGGAAAGTGCCTCGCCGCGGAGGGCTTACGAGAGCGTGCTTTACCAAGTGGTCGTGCTGCGTGAGCTGTAAGTGCCTCTCTGCCGAGGGCTTACGAGAGCGAGCTTAGTCGTAAAATTTGGATGCCGTGTTACGCAAATCTGAGTTTAGGAACTTGTTGAAACCAGATACGGGCAGGGAAAACCCTTAAGATTGCGGAGCCAAGAGTTCGCAAGACCGGGCAGCCATCAAGTGTTACCAGAGAGAAAGAGTAGTCTGAGAAGACGAGTGGTGAGAAGGACCGCAGGGGGCCGCGAGCATTCACCGCTCAATGGGTTGAACTTTACATGGTAGCCCGAGAGACTTGGACGAACTAAGGCGCGAAATTTGAGAAAAAGCGCGAAGCTAGAAAACGAAAGACCTACACGAGAAACTTACGAAGCTGGTCGATGTTCCAAGTGCTGGTCGGCTCTCTCCGTCATCCATCGCCAAAGTAACGGCCGGGATCCGGAAGGAGTTTTAATCCAGTCCCCGAGCACGGAGCTCATCGCGGAGACCAGACGCGCGCTCCGGGCGAAGAGCTGCCCGGCGCGAAGAGATCCAGCCCCCGAGCAAGGAGCTCGACGCGGGACCAGACACGCGCCCCGGGCGAAGAGCTGCCCGGCGCGAAGTTGATCCAGCCCCCGAGCACGGAGCTCGTCGCGGGGACTAGACGTGCACCGTGGGCAAAGAGCTGCCCGGCGCGAAGTTGATCCAGCCCCCGAGCACGGAGCTCGTCGCGGGATCAGACGCGCTCCGGCGAAGAGCTGCCGACGCGAAGAGATCTAGTCCCGAGCACGGAGCTCGTCGCGGGACGGATGAGCGCCCGGGTGAAGAGCCGCCGGCTGAAGTTGATCCAAACCGAGCACGGAGCTGGGAACCAGATCTGGAAGGCGATCAAGATCGAAGGTATCGATCCGATCTGGCAGAGGAAGAGACATCCTGCCTTTCTGAGTCGTAGTACTCAGAGAGAATCTCTGATCGATATAGAGTTCGACATGCTCGATCTGCGTATCCCCACGACGGCGCCCGGTTGTCGACGGTTGAGATATCGATCTCAAGTCGCTAAGGTTCTTTAAGATTGAGATAGGAACACGCCAAACAACCACGAACAACAAATGAACAGGAGACGAGTTTTATCCGGTTCAGGCCTCTCGGGAGATAATAGCCCACGTCCACCTTTCTTATATATCAGGGATGAATACAAGAGGTGGCTCGACGAGACGAACAAGTCTCGGCGAGATTATGCGAGTACAAGTGAGTAGTATGCGACAAAGTAATCTTAGATGCCAGATGCGTCTAAGTCCTCTCCGATCGGCCCCTCAACACGTCGTGGGGGTCCTGTTTATATAGTGTTGAACAACCGACCTACCAAGGGAATATCGGTAGGGCTAACCACTTAGCACGTGAATTAACTCGTACATGCCAAATACATCCCGAGGTAGATAAGGTATACTCCAAGTCTTGGGGATCACGACTCCTAATCCAATCCGGGAAACCAACGTCCGGGTCTTCACGTAGCCGTGCAGAACTCTTGTTCGAGTAGGACTCAAACAGGAATCATAGGCCGTTACGCACCGTGCCAGCCAAGAAGCTGTTCGGCAGGATGCATATGGGCCAGATAGAACCTTCCAGGGGACTGGGCCCTGGTAGGCTGTTCGAGTGGGCCGTCAGGGAGTGGGCCATGGCTATGGGCCGTGATCTAATCCCCGACACGATGCTTCGTGACGCACGGTCTTGAAGATCGCCTGCGCCAAGGCCTGGAGCGTCGGCTTGGAGAGGTAAACTTTAAAACCCGAGCTTGTCTGTTCGAGCTACAGCTGCCCAAAGCGACTAACTTGGTCTTCTCTCTTTCAGTTCATGAAGGGCACCATGGAGGACCTCGTGGAAGGTGTCACCGTTGAACGCAGCGCCCTTCTGGCGGCCTTCCAAGAGCAACTCCGTATGAGGGGGCTCCCGCACCAGCCAAAAGCCGGAGCCGGCTGAAGGAGAAGGTGAAGAAGCTGAAGGCCCAACTGATCGAAGAGAGGCAGGCTTTCGCGGTGCTCTAGGAGAAGCTCTCCACCCTGTGGGTATCACATGAGGAGGCCGAGGAGATGCACAGGCTGGCCGCAAGGGCGAGCACCGCGGAGAGAAGGGTCCAGGAGCTGGACGAAAGAAGCGATTCAAGACCGCTGAAAGCAATGAGCTAGTCGAGCAAAGATCTCGACCGAGCAACAAGGCCAAGATCAAGAGGTCGAGGCTCTTCGTGCGCGCGAAGCGAGCGAGCGCAGACAAGGAGGAAACCGAATGTCTCCAAGCTGAGGCCAGAGAAGGGTTTAAAGCACAGGGGGAAGTCCTACGCCTCAAGATAGAGAACGAGGCACTGAAGGAGTTGCTTGCTTCGAAGTAGAAGTAGGATTGTACCCCTTGTATCTGCAATTTTTGGTTATTTGCAATAAAAACTTACTTTTTTCCTGCAAAAAAGAGCAGTAAAAAGACAAGAACGAACAGGAAACTGAGAGAAGGACGGAACAGCGCTAGGAAGTTTTAATAAAAACCGGTAGAACGCTTAGCCTAACTCCTAGCCCCGTTGTGCAGCTGCTCGAACACCTGAATTTGCGAATTCGAATAGGTGCACAAGAGAAAGAGCGACACCCTAGCCTCCGGTACGGACGATGCTCGAAAACCTGAGTTTGCGAATTTCAGAACGTGCGTAAAGAGATAGAGCGACACCCGTATCTTGATCGACTCGTTCCAGATCCTGCTCGTTAACGTAAGTTAGGCAATTTCAAAGGTAACCGAACAAGGAAAGTGTCTCTGCCGCGGAAGTCTTACGAGAGCAGGCTTTGCCAAGTGGTTGTGCCGTGAGCGGTAAGTGCCTCTGCCACGGAGGGCTTACGAGAGCAGGCTTATCCGCGAGGCTGGGTGCCGTGTTACGCAACTCTGAGTTTAGGAACTTGTTGAAACGAGATACGGGCAGGGAAACCCTGAAGATCGCGGAGCCAAGAGTTCGCAAGACCGGGCAGCCATCAAGTGTTACCAGAGAGAAAGATAGTCTGAGAAGACAAGAAGTGAAAAGGGCCGCAGGGAGCCGCGAAAATTCACTGTTTACTGGATTGAACTTTACATGGCAGCCTGAGAGACTTGGACGAACTAAGACGCGAAGTTTGACAAAAAGCGCGGAGCTAAGCAAACAAAGAACCTACACAAAGAACTTACGGTCGGGTCGATGTTCAAAGTCTTTGGTCGACTCTCTCCCATCCTCCATTGCCAGTGAAACGGCCCCGGACGAAAGCGGTTAAACGACCGTGAATGGGCCCTCCCAACGGAGAGTTAACTTGTTGGCATTGGACAGGTTCTGGACACGGCGCAGAACAAGGTCGCCCACCTTCAAAGCTCTTGGTCGAACTGATTTGGCAGCGTGCCGGCGAAAATCTTGCTGGTAGCGCGCCATTCTAACCTCTGCCCGTTCGTGTGTGCCTTCGAGGAGATCGAGTTCGAGTAAGCGCTCTTGCTCGTTGTCAACCAAGTTGACCGAGCTCGTGCGAGGTGAGCCGAGTACTATTTCGGCGGGCAAGATGGCTTCTGCACCATAGACCAATTAGAAAGGAGTTTCCCCGGTTGCCCGGCTGGCTGTGGTGCGAACTGCCCAGAGGACGGAAGGGACTTCGTCAACCCAGGCTTTGTTGTGCTCGCGGAGTGCCTCGAACACGCGCCGTTTGATACCCTGAACTACCTGTCCATTAGCTCGCTCAATTGCTCCATTGCTCTGTGGATGTGTCACAGAGGCGAAGCAGACCTTGGTACCTAGCTGTTCGCAGTATTCCTAGAATAGCTCGCTTCTGAACTGGGGACCGTTATCGGTGATCAGCTTGTGGGGAATCCCGAAACGCGTAATCACGTTGCTCTTGAAAAAGCGCACAACCGATTTGGCGTGAAGAGAAGACACAGGCTCTGCCTCGATCCACTTTGTGAAAGTGTCAATGGCGATGAGCAAGTGTGTGTAGCCCTTATACCCCTTGGGGAACGAGCCGAGCAGATCCAAACCCCACGCGGAGAAAAACCATGATGGGGTGATCGTTTGGAGCTCTTGGGCGGGTTTATGTGCCTTCCGGGCGTGAAATTGGCATGCCTTGCACTTACTCACTACATCCCGAACATCTTGTAACGCTGTAGGCCAATAATAACCCATGCGAAACGCTTTGCCGACCAGAGTTCTGAAGGAGGCGTGGTTGCCACAGGCACCCTTGTGTATGTCCCTAAGAAGGAACACACCCTCCTGCTGAGAGATGCACTTGGAGAGGACTCCTAACGCACCTTGGCGGTAAAGGATGCCGTCCACAAGCTTGTATGGACTAGCACGCCTAATAAGCCGGGAACGCTCAGCTTGGTCGTCGGGCAGGTCCCATCTGCAAGGTACCGGACAAATGGCGTTGTCCATCCATGACTGCTGATAACGGAGACAAGCACCACTGCTCTGTTGCCTCGTCCAAGACGTGATAGAGGGCTTGTAAAGGTGCTCGGCGAGCACCTGCAGCGAAAGCGAGTTCGCGTGAGGATCCATACTTGGACAGCTGGTCGGCCAGGAAGTTATCCTTCCTGCGCACGAAGAGCACCTCGAAAAATCGAAAGTGCCACTCCAACTTCCTCACTTCAACCAGGTAGCGCACCATTGAGTCATCGCAGCACTGATACTCCTTGTTGACCTGGTTGATGACCAGCTGTGAATCTCCCTTCACAGTCAGCCGTTGGACGCCGAGCGACTTGCACGCTCCTAGTCCTGCGAGGAGAGCCTCATACTCCGCGGCGTTGTTAGTCGCCATGAAGTGTAGTTGGATAGAATACTAGAGTTGCTCTCCTTGAGGGGAGATAAGAACAAAACCAGCCCCCGAGTTTCCAGTGCGCGAGTCATCAAAAAACATGGTCCAGGGGGTTCTTTAGGTTGCTCGGGAGCTTCACAGGACTTGACCAGGCGAGTCCATTCAATGACAAAGTCACCAAGACACAGGATTTAATAGCGGTTCAGGCGACAAGCGAATATCGAACTTTGCCAGTTCCATTGCCCACTTAGCTATACGGCCGCCGACTTCCTTGTTTCTTAGGATTTCTCCCAGAGGGAACTTGGTTGGGGCCAGTATTTGATGCGCCTGAAAATAATGCCGAAGCTTCCTGGAGGACATGAGCAAGGCATAGAGCAACTTCTGAACCTTAGGGTAACGCTCCTTTGATCCATGAAGCACCTCACTCACGTAATAGATTGGTCGCTGGATGCCTTTCCTTTTCACCGTTAAGAGCGCGCTCACCGCTTGTGGCATGTAGCCAAGATACAACAAAAGCTGTTCGCCGTATCGCGGGGTAGTCAAGACAGGAGGGTTGGACATGTATTGCTTTAGATCTTGGAAGGATCTGTCAGTCTCCTCTGTCCACTCAAAGCCATTGTGCTTGCGTAGGGCCTTAAAGAAAGGTAACCCGCGTTCGCCTTGACGGGAAATAAACCTGCTGAGAGCAGCCATCCGTCCTGTGAGGTTTTGAACTTCCTTGACGGTAGTCGGAGCCTGCATGTTTTCAATGGCCTCGATTTTTTTAGGGTTAGCAGAGATTCCTTGCGAACTAATGACATAACCGAGCAACATTCCAGATCGAACACCAAAGATACACTTCTCTGGATTTAATTTAATTCGACGCCTTGTGAGATTACGAAAAGTCTCGGCCAGGTCTTTTACATGATCTGGAGCATACTTGCTCTTTACAACTATGTCGTCGACATAGACCTCCAGGTTTCTTCCGCGCAGTTCTGGGAAAGTCTTCTCCATTAAGCGCTGGAACGTGGCACTAGCGTTGCGTAGACCGAAAGACATGGTCGTATAGCAGAAAGTGCCGAAGGGGACGATGAAGGCAGTCTTCTCTTCATCCTCGGAGGACATGCTTATTTGGTGATAACCGGAGTAAGCATCTAAAAAACTCAAAAGCTGGGCATCCGCAGTCGCGTCGACCAGCTGGTCTATGCGAGGCAACGGGAAATTGTCCTTAGGACAAGCAGCGTTCAGATCTGTGTGGTCGACACACATCCTCCACTTGCCGCCTATCTTCTTTACAATGATAGGGTTGGCCAGCCACTCTGTGTGATCAACCTCGCGGATGAAGTCGGCGTGAGCACTTATAAACCGATCCTTGATGATCCCCGCTGAAGTCCGGCGTCGAAACTTCCGCGAACAAGCTTTTGTCCCACGGACCGCCGGTTTGTGCTCGATAACCTCCCTTGGGACTCCGGGCATGTCAGACGGCTCCCAGGTAAACACGTCTGCATTAGCTCGGAGGAAGGCAATGAGCTCGCTTTCCTATTTGGGGTCCAGATTGGCCCCCAAATACATTGTCTTGGAAGAGTCATCAAGAGACAGCGGAACTTTCTTGGTCTCTCCCTCTGGCTGGACAGAAACCTTAGTGCGTGCAGACTTGGTCTCCGGAACCTCGGAACCATGCGGTAGAAGCTGGTTGACCAGGGCAAGGGATTGCTCGTCGCAATTTAGAGCAGCCTTGTGGTTGCCCTTGACCGTAATCACACCGTTAGGGCCTGGTAGCTTCACGCAACGGTATGCATGGTGGGACACGGCCATGAACTTGCCAAGAGATGGCCGGCCCAAGATCGCGTTGCAGACAGATGGGAAGTCGACCACGTCGAACGTGATCAACTCTGTCTGGAAGTTGCTTGGGCTGCCGAAGGTGACGGGCAGAACAATCTATCCCAACGACTTAACTGCTTCTCCCGGAACGATCCCGTAGAAAGGCATCGCGACCTCTTTAAGCTTGGAGTGAGGAATCTGCATCTCGTCTAAGACCTTACAAGAAAGCAAGTCCAAAGCGCTCCCGTCGTCGATCAAGACATGGCCAACTCTGGCGTTGCTGATGGTCGGGGCGACCACCAGTGAGAGCCGCTGAGGCTTGGTCATCCCAGTGGGGCAATCCTCCTCAGAGAAGGAGATAGCGACCTCGGTTCACTTCATTGATTTGGGCTGTGGTTTGCCCTTCTCGACGTTGTGGACCTCCCGAGCAGCTTCCTTGAGGCTGGGCCGAGAGGGGTAAGCCGAGGAGCCGCCGAAGATGACGGCGATATGGTTCATGGGCTCCTGATACTCATCATCATCATCATCCCGATCACCATCGTTGGTTTGGCGCTTGGCCTTGCCGGCATCACCTTTTTCGGGCAGGGTGGGCATTGGGCCCTTGCCGTTGTAGAAATCCTCGAGTTTTGCAGCCCAGGTCCTGCAATGGCGTGTGTCATGCCCGTAGTTCTGGTGGAACTTGCAATATCGGTCACTGGGACCTTTCTTGCTTTGGTTGCCTCCCTGGGCGGGCTTCTTGCCTTTGTAGTTATTATTAGGCTTCTTCTACCCATCTTTGGGAGGAGGTGTGCGATCTATACCGGTGACGGTGTTGTTCGCATCACCTTTATTCTTCTTCTTCTTCTGGGATTTGTTGTCACCAGGATTGTTGCTGCTCTTCTTCTTCTTCTCATCCACACCAGGCTGGGCGGGCAACTCGCCCTTGTCGAACGCCTTCTTGTACTGAACGCGCTCTGCCGCATTGGCATAGCGATCAGCCGCCTTGAACAGGTTGTTGGCGGTCCAGGTCTCATTGATCTCGAGATCCTGGGTGAGCCGCTCGTCGCGGACTCTGTTTTTGAAAGCGCGGACAACAAATTCATCCGAGATGTTCGGGATCGTGTTGCGGATCTTGATGAAACGCTTCACGAAGTTGTGGAGGGTCTCCCCGTTCATCTGGATCATCTGGTGCAGATCATCCTCCTTACCCAGACGTACGTATCAGCTCTGGAAATTAGCAACCAGAGCGTCACAAAGTTGGTTCCATGAGCTGATGGAACCTTCTTACTAATTGAACAGCCACGTCCGAGCAGCGCCCTCAAGGACTGCCGGGAGGTAGTTAGCCATGACTAGCTCGTCACCTCCGGCTGCCATGATGGCTGTAGCGTAGATGGAAAGGAACTCCTCTGTGTTCTGGGTCCCATTGTACCTCTCCATGTGACTGGGCTTGAACTTGGAGGGCCACCTGACAGCACGGAGCTCGTCAGAGAAAGCCCTGCAACCCAGGTTGTACGACCGGCCACCCTCTCCTGTAGAACCTAGTCTTGTAAAGACGTTGGTCTTGTTACGTGGAGGAATTCTAGTTGAGCGGGAGGACTCTGTCTGGAGGAACTTCCTCCGTGATAATCCTCCACGTTCCTTCCTCGTAGTCGCTACGACGCGCTCCTCACGAGGGGATCATCCGCGATCGTCGCGCGCACGCTTGCCCCTGTGGTCACGATGACTACGGGACTTGGCGAGCGACGGCGACCACGGATAGCTTGTTCGTGGACAGTGGTCCTTCGACGGTGACGAGGGTCACGCGATCGATCGGAGCGCTCACTGCCCTAATCTACCCGGACAGGGTGACTGCGCTGCCCGGATGAAGTGTTGACCTCTCCTATGGACTTGAGGCCGTCGGCCAGTTGCTCGAGGTAGGAGGCAACAGCGTCGCCCATAAGGGCGAGGTTGTCCTGGTTGGCGGATCTGGTCACCGTCGCCAGGGCCTGAAGCCGTTCCCGGCTCTGCTCAAGGGGTCCTGGGATCCCTGAGGCGTCCGCGTCTTGCCCGACCGGAGTCCGGTTGCGCGGGGATTCCTCCCGGACAAGTTGAGCTTTTACCGGGGGATCTGGTGTAGGTACGCGAGGAGGGTCGCGTCGCTGACGCTTGTGCTAATCGCGAATATGCGCCAGAGTTTGGTTGATAGATTCGTCCAGACTGCGGCGAACAACATCTTGCTCGCCGGCTGCTGGTGCAGATCCATCTTGAAGCCGAGTAGAATTGATCCGCTCGATCTCTTCGCGCCGCGCGACCGTCGCAGATCCTCCTCGAGGTTCCTGCACCGGCCATGTTGATACTGCGGTGGCCGAGCGTTGGTGCGCTAGACGGTGTCATCACTGTGTCGTCATAGGAGGAATCGACCGACATAGCATTGGAATCCGAAAGATCTAAACCATCGTAAAGATCATCGGTTCCGTATTCATCGTCGATGACGGGAACCTGATCTAAGACCATATCTGGATCATATCCAGAGATTTCTGTCCCAGATATGGAAAGCGATCGAGATCGAACAGATCGATCTGATCTGACAGGGGATGAGACATCCTGTCCTTCTGAGTCATAGTCCTCAGAAAGAGATCCCTGGTCGCTGATGGAGTTCGACATACTCGATCTACTATTTCCCCACGGACGGCGCCAACTGTCGACGGTTGAGATATCGATCTCAAATCAACTGAGGTTCTTGAGAAAGGGGAGATAGGAGACACGCCGAACAGAGCGAACAACAACCAACGAGCAACAGAGAGACAGGGGTTTTTATTCTGGTTCAGGCCTCTCAGGGGAGATAATAGCCCTACGTCCAGCCTTTCTTTCAGGCCTCTCAGGGGAGATAATAGCCCTACGTCCAGCCTTTCTTATATATCAGAGATGATTACAAGAGGATGCTTGACGAGATGGACAGATCTCGGCGAGATTATGGTGTACAGGAAGAAGCTAATACGCGACAATGCGAAGTCTCTTGGCCAGGTCCCCCCTACATGCCGTAGGGGCTCTTTTTATATAGTGTTGATGAACCGACCTACCAAGGGATAATTGGGCCAGGCTAACTACGAGACCGTAACGAACTCGACGTGCCAAATACATCCCAAGGTAGATAAGAAAAACTCCAAGTCTTGGGGATCACGACTCCTACTCCAATCCGGGAAACCAACGTCCGGGTCTTCATGTAGCCGTGCAGAACTTTGTTCGAGTTGGACCCAAACACGAATCCTAGGCCATTGCGCACCGTACCAGCCATGAAGCTGTTCGGCAGGATGCACATGGGCCTGATAAAACATTCTAGGGAGCTGGGTCCTAGTAGGCTGTTCGATTGGGCCGTCAGGGAGTGGGCCATGGCAATGGGCCGTGATTTTATCCACGACAGATACCTAGCAAGTTAATGCGCGCATGTTATAATGCTGGGAGAGCGGGACGACCAAGAATTATCGTTTTGGGAAATAGCGAAATTCTGGTTAATATTTAAAAGTGCTCATTTATGAGACATGGAGAGAAAATTATCGACACATATTATTCCTCTTAAGTTGCTATGATAAGGATCCTAAACTAAATCCATGGCATGGTGCCTGTTGCGCCTGTATCGGGTTATATGACAAGCAACTGAGGATGAACCATAAGGTTAATCGATATTTGAGAGTCAGTAGCTCTAACTTTGGGTCATTATAAATAATGAGGTGGTGGAAACCCTGATTCAAAGGTCCCTGGTGTGACCTGTACTCTCCTATATGTAATAAATGTTCCGCTAAACAGTAATTCTGGCAGATGATATAAATAAATATACAGTTTGTGGATTATGAAAATCCTTATTGAGATCTCAGAAGGACTCATTATCCCTTGTGATAGGAGATGACAAAATTGCGACACATTAAATAAATCTCATACCTGATCTCTTCCAGAAGTAAGGGTTCTTTCCTGAAGAAAAATGAGTTTCCTGAAGAAATATAAGCACTTCCCTGAAGGAAGATTAATTACCGGTTAATATTTGATTTACACCAATGGTCCCGATAGTGGACGATGAACCATTGATACCCGATGCTGGAAGTTCGCCACATGAGCACTAGTTTTGTGCATCTCCTGCCAGTAGTTGAGAGAGTGGGGGTGTTCTTTATTACCCTGAAGGTACAATGTAAATTGGTGATAAAGGCAAATTGATTGATCCCCTAAATGCCAAAGTAAGACTGGTTATTATGGTACAATCATATGTGTAAGACTTGCTGAATAGGCTAATTGATTGTGTTGAGCCACTTAAGAATAATTGTAATATTTAGACCCAGTTGGTCTGATAGGTTATATTTAGAAGATATATGATGTTGCAATCAACTTTACCCATATGTTAGTGTGATCCCCTGAGGTGGAGCATATTTATTTAGACCTAAGACAATATGAGGTTTTGAGACTAGAAGTCCTTTGCCTCTGTAAGCACTTAGTGCGGCAGCAACCAGAAGTTTGGACCGACACTAAATTGTCTTTAGGGACCTGCTTGATATGCAGGGCCTCGGGTTGCCTGTTAACCGAGGACCATATTGGGTTATATGGATGCGGGATTCATATGTAATCCGTATATCGCTAAATCTCACATTGTATTTGAGATTAATGTTTTATATGAAGCCTCACATGTATGTTTGGCTGGAAAGGATGGTGACCACATCCGGGAGTTATGTGGCACGAATACCATCCATACCCCATGTTTATCCATTAGGATAATATTGCTTGTATTACAGAAGTGGATAGTGGTACTTGATGAGTAAGCCATATTGTTTCTAAATTATTTTGTTCACACTTTCCAAAAGCATTGTGTAATGGATGTCTGAAAGACATCGAATATCGGAAGGCATTTGGGATGTCGTCTTGAAGGAAGCATAAGCTAAATATTAATTCGGTTCATATGAAATCCTGGATGTTTCACTTTGTCTAACCCAGTTGGTTGACATGACGATCAATTAAAGTATTTTACCACACCACAAAATAGATCCAGAAGATTTAAAATGCAAAGGTCCAGTTAGACCCTGAAGGTTATATATTGTCCTCTTTTTCCCTTATATGAGTTTTTTCATTGGGTTTTCTCATAGCAAGGTTTTTAACGAGGCAATATTGCAATACAGCATGCATGTGCAATGTACTCTTTTCTCCAATCCTTTTTTCCCACTGGGTTTTTGGATAGAGTTTTTGATGAGGCATTGTCATATCGCGGTTTAGTCCAAGGGGAAGTGTTATAACCCTAGGTGATTTATGGGTCGAAAGCCCATCCCAAACCCTAAGGGTATTATGGGCAAAACCAAATATAAATTTAATATATATAAAACCCTCAGACTGTGAGAGATAGATCAATAAAGATTATTGTGTCTGGCTTTTATCTCTCAGATCTGTGTCTCTGATTATTGATCTCTGTGATTGATCTATGTGATTGTGCGACTACCGCGTATATTACAACAGAGATGGTACCAAAAAGTCAAGTTTTTTCGCACCGCCGGGAAAAAAAAATTGACACGTGTACCGAAAAAATCTGACATGCAAATCTTGTTTACGCATCGGCCCAAGAAGGCCTTATTATTAGCCCATGTGGATGGCCCATCGACAAACTAATCCATTTCCGCAAGGCCCTCTCAACATCGTTCTTCTCCTTCCATTTTCTGCAGCGAGGTTGCAAGAGCGCGCCTCGAGCGCCACCACCACCACCACCTCCTCCTCCATCTCCTCCTCTCCGCACGCCGCCGACCACCGCCATCACCGTGAGCTCTCTCGTCCGCACCTCTTTCTTCCCTTCCGCACCCATTTCGCTGCTGCTCCTCCATTCTCTCAGCAGCCGCTCTCCTCGCGATTGCAGATGGCCTCCTGCTCCTGCGGCGGCGGCGGCGAGGGCACCCGATATAGGAACCCGGATCACGTCTACGAGCTCTACAAACACGGCAGATCGGAGGATCTCGTGGACTGCGTCGACTCCTTCGGCGCCGGAGCAGACGGTGACGCGCGCTGCAATGCCATCAAGCAGATGGCCCAAGTTTTCCTGCCCGGCTCTCGGCGCCATGGCGCTATCTCTTTCGCTTCCTTCGGTGCGGATGGCCAGGAGCACACGGGGATGACGGCCCAACTACATCATATGTGGGCGGATCATGCGGGGAAGCTAGCGCAGGAGTGCTGGTTCGTGCCTAAACTCCCTCTTGTTCATGGCGCGTTCTTTCCGTACGCTGCGATCTATTGGGCATTTCTACGCTATGTGATGCTCAACCAATTGGTTTCGTTTGGTATGGTGATGGCGTATAGAATTGTTGCGATTGAAATTAATTACTATGTGCTCAAGCACTTGGTTAATCTGTATGGTGCGGTGTTGCTATTGAAACGGATGATTCTGTTAATTTCTGTGTAATGCTACTCCAATACAGCAATACCCTATCCTAAAAGATTTGGTTTAGTCTCGTGTTCTGCAACAAGATCTAATTCTTTTCTTGCGTGTTCCTTATGATGAAATTAAGAGGACCCAAAATGAAGTACTGACTTCTGTTATAAGAGTTTATACAACTGTTATATATTCGGTGAAATGATGAAAGCTTTGAAAGGAAAAAAGTAATTGAAGCTTGATTTTAATGTGGATATGAATAAGCAAGTGGTTAGTTCCTGCATTTTCTTTTTAAAAAAGTAAGCACATCTTTTAGCTGATTCCTAAGTCACAACATGAAGCTCTGTGCACAACCAATTTTTCATTTACCAGCCGTAAACCATGTGTGGGTTCTATTTTTGAAAGGACGTGGATAGTTGAGAGGACTAATAAAATGTAAAAACTTGAATAAATATAAACCAAACAGGGGAAAAAAATTTCTAAAACTAATGGATAACTGGAATCCCGGTAAGTTGTATAATTTTTCTGGTAATGGCATTTGGAACCCTTGGCTAGTATTGTATTTATATAGATTTTGCACCCTAGGTGAGCTTAGATTACACGCTGGATAAATTGTTAAAATTTGCTTGAAGTAATTTTAAATTATCCTAAACTTAATATCCATGGCATGACTGCCTTTCAGTTTCAACCTAATAATAAGAGGGGAAGGCGACTATCACCTATACACACACTGCCTCCTATTTTATAAAGTTAGTTAGGCATGACATTTTAACTAGCTGAATATACTATTATGTGTAACTTGGTTTGCACACGGATTATCTAATGTGTTCTGTTATTTCCAGCCTTGCTGTTCCTGAGAATGGTGTTGATCTGACCAGCATTGCTTCAAATCCAGGTTTAGCATCTCAACAGATCTCTCTCTCTCTCTCTCACACACACACACACACACACACACACACAGCCTCTATTAATGTCGTCCAGCAATTTCTTCAATATCCATTTAATTGATGTTTGTTCTACTGCGAACCATGGACACACATTTCACTTTTGTGATTTGATTGTAATATCCTTTTTTCTTAATCATGTCTCCCCATATAATTTCATGCTCACACAACATGTCCGAGGTCCAGGTGAATGGTTGTATAAATATGGTAGATAATCTTTGGCGTTGTTGTGCAGGTCAGTATAGTGGAATGAAGCTGACGAATAATGCACATGGCACTGGTAGTCATGGTATGCAGTTAAATTATGTGTTTTACTTCCATTTGAACCATGTGTTTCTGCTAATTATCAAGTCACATTTTGGCAGTACTCAGACATTCTGCTACGCTTAATCTAGGATTTGCTTTTGGGGTAAGGATCCCGCCAACAACTCCTGCTCCATTGCAGGCAAATCCTAATGATGGTTAGTAAATGCTTCCTGTTTGTTACCCCATATATTTGTCTCAAAAATTACCTTCAATCCACTATATTATAATTTTTTTGAATGTACAACTGTATTTGATAAATGCTGTCTACAATCCCCTACTAATCCAATGTTCAAAATGCCAAATGCTTATAAGGTTTGGCTAAATTTGTTCTCATGTCAGTCAATTATTTTTTTGGTGAAACAGAATATTCATTATTTTTTTTAAGTCATGTGAAATACTTATCTTTTGTTACTGAAAATTGAACAAACATTTACTAATAGATACTAAATTTAGCATAGTCTCTTTAGTCCATATTGTATTTTGCAGTCAACTTATAGAACAAACATTTCCTAATATAATGTTTGTTGACAGGGTGTCTGTCGTTTATACTTCATCAAAAGGAGATGCGACCGAATATGAAGTGTTGCTTGGATCTGATTGAAATACTCCCTCCGTTTTTAAATACTTGTCACCGTTAACTTTTGGACACATGTTTGACCATTCGTCTTATTTAAAAATTAGTTACAAATATGTAAAAATATAAGTCATACTTAAAATACATTTAATAATGAACCAAGTCACAACAAAATAAATGGTATTTACATAATTTTTTGAATAAGACGAATGATCAAACGTGTGTCCAAAAGTTAACGGTGACAAGTATTTAAAAACGGAGGGAGTACACTGTTTGCGGATCATGTCTTGTGAACAACATATCTAAGACACACTGGAATTCATTCTTTATGATAATTCTGAACAAAATTTTCACGGCTGGATACCTGTTCGGTTGTGGTAGGTGACATTTGTCATTCTTCTGCAGGTCAATGTATGAATCCATATGATTCAAGTTCATATCCTGGAATAATGCCAAGTAGTTCATATGCTGAAATAATGCCAAGTAGTTCATATGCTGGAATAATGCCAAACAGTTCGTGTGCTGGAAGAAGGCCAATTAGTATCTACATGGCTCCCTTTGATCCAAGTTCATATTCTGAAAGAATGCTGACTAGTCACGAATGTAGTACTGGTTGCAATGGTGAGCAGTTAAATTCTGTAGTTTCCTCTATCTGAATTGTGATCTAATTACGATGTCACACGTGTGTAGTGGTCAATGGTCCTCTTGCACTTCCTGCAATGCTAAATCAACCATCTGCACCTAACTCAGGTATTCATTCTTCAGCTCCTTTTTGTTGGAACCGAGCTCTCACTTGCTCAAAGAATCGACGCTCAACTCTCAAGTGTATACACACACACACATGAACACTTGAGCCAAACACAGGAAGAACACGCACAGAGAACACACACTTTGCAGCACCGCACAACTAGTGCCTTTTCTCTTGTTTCTTCTTTTCTGAAATGAACACAGGTACATGACTTAAATAACAAACTCACACACAAGCGCATACTGCCACGATCTGCAGGGCTAACATGCCGCATCTTTAGTCCACACACTCACGTCCTCCGCGTCGTGCAGGTATCCGAGGACTCAGCCTGCCAACGGCTCACGGCCACGCGCCTGATCTACACTCCTGAGGACTCGGACTGCATGCATGCCAATACCTCCATCACGCACACATCCTGGCTAACGACTCCATGCAAACTAATGACGCTGCTAACGACGCTAATGACGCTGCAAGCTAATACACTCTAATCTAGCTACGTGCATGAAAAACAACTAAATATGCACGACAACAAGATTAATTCCAACATTCACCCCCTTAATCTTGTTGTCCCTTATTTGCATCTCTTCATGATCTTTAAAGCAACGCCGGCTCCTCATACGCATCAGTGAGAAGTGCCTCCTCCTTCTTGGGCTTGCTACACTCTTTAGCAAAGTGCCCATACTCTTGACAGTTGTAGCAACGCACCTTCGACTTGTCAAAGGTACTCTTCTTCTTCCCGGAGCCGTTGCGCTTCTTCATGCGCTCGACCCATTCCTCCTCCGTGAGAAGCAGGTGGCCGTCGCCATTGGAGCTAGACTCACGACGACGCAACCGCTCCTCAAATGTCTTCAAACGCCCCAAAGTCTCCTCGTACGGCATCGTGTCGATGTCGCAAAATTGCTCGATGCCGGCGACGGCGGGGTAGAGGCGATCCGGCGCGGTGTCGAGGAGCTTCTTCACCAGTGCCGAATTCTCCAAGGTACCCCCGAGATTGGCGTACCGCACCATCATGCCACTGAGCTTGGTGGCGTAGTCGTCCAGCGCCTCGCCATCCTTCATGCGGAGAGCGTCGAACTCCCCCTTCAAGGTCGCCAGGCGCGCCGTCTTGACACGATCCGTCCCGACGAATCTTGTCTTGAGGCTATCCCAAACCTCCTTCGCCGTCTTCTTTGCCGCCACCTGCAGCAAAATATCCTCAGAAAGGGTTTGCAAGAGGTGCGCCCTCGCCGTCTTGCTCTTCCCCGCATCCACCGCTGCACTCTCCGCCGGAGCAACAGCTTCCCAAAGACCTTGCGCATCCAGCAGGGCCTCCACCTTGATGGCCCATGTGGTGTAGGTCGTCGGGGTTAGCGGCGGATAGTGGAACGAGACGCCGCTGCTCGTCCCAGCACCATGCGGAACCAACGCCATGGAGTCGAGGTAGTAGCGCAGGATCTTGGGCATACAAGGCTCTGATACCAATTGTTGGAACCGAGCTCTCACTTGCTCAAAGAATCAACGCTCAACTCTCAAGTGTATACACACACACACATGAACACTTGAGCCAAACACAGGAAGAACACGCACAGAGAACACACACTTTGCAGCACCGCACAACTAGTGCCTTTTCTCTTGTTTCTTCTTTTCTGAAATGAACACAGGTACATGACTTAAATAACAAACTCACACACACGCGCATACTGCCACGATCTGCAGGGCTAACATGCCGCATCTTTAGTCCACACACTCACGTCCTCCGCGTCGTGCAGGTATCCGAGGACTCAGCCTGCCAACGGCTCACGGCCACGCGCCTGATCTACACTCCTGAGGACTCGGACTGCATGCATGCCAATACCTCCATCACGCACACATCCTGGCTAACGACTCCATGCAAACTAATGACGCTGCTAACGACGCTAATGACGCTGCAAGCTAATACACTCTAATCTAGCTACGTGCATGAAAAACAACTAAATATGCACGACAACAAGATTAATTCCAACACTTTTCCATTCCGAACAAGTTCAAATATTGGTCGGTAATGTTTAATGTTTGTTTATCCTGCAATTTTTCAGTTCACTCTCCACTAATTATCATGCTACATGTGTAGTGTCATGCAAGTAATTACTATCCCAGATATACTACAATTTTTAATGAAACATCTGCTTTTAATACAGGGTCCTACAGGAAAAATTATAATAATGGCTATATGCTATGTATTTGTCACCTAATCTGTTTCGTTTTTCTGTTGTTGTTGCTCTTTCTTGATATTTTGTGGGCTGTGGCAAACCCCTACATGTATTGTATTTCACTTACTATAACACAAAAGCCACCATAACAAAAGAGAGAAATAATTTGTGGCCTTATGGATGGGACCCTTGGGAAGTTATGGATAGACAAAGATACAGGTACCCTGCTGCTATATATTATCTAATGATCAGCATTCAAATATGGCATCAGGTCTACCTTTTCTTCCACTGGAACGAGTGTCTCTTATTTGTACATCACAGCAGATCTCAATAATAACTCTTTATGCAAATACATGAGTCTCTTCATTTCATATAAAAATCGAGCAATACAGAGCATTGTCCTTTAGTTGTCTCTTGCAATACTTCCATTTTCAGGTGTGCTTTGTCGGATTTTTGCTTGACCTATGTTTCTTCCATTTCGTTCCAGCACCGACAGTTGGACTTGGAGTACTACCTCTGTGCCAGCCAGGACCAGAGCAACTCGCTCCACAGGAAGTGATGCAGAATGGACAAGGTTTGTGTTCATTTCTCTCGTTTCCCGGTGAAAGATACATACTCATAAAAAGTTTGTCTCATTTTTCATCAGGCCTTATCCATCCAGAGATGGTGAGGTTGAGTGTTGCTTCTTTGATTGCACCTGATGGCACTCAAGGTTTTGGAGGGGTGTTGATGCGGAGAAGCAAGGGGCAATTCATCTGTGCAATATGTTTCCCGATACCAAGCAAGGAGCCGGCAATTGCTTTTGCAGCTGCTTGTTGTAAAGCGATCAGAGCTGTTCAGTGCTTTAATCCGAGCGCTGTTCTTCTGGAGTCCCATTTATTGCCTCTGCTAAGAATTAGAAATATACATCGAAGGCCAGAAATACTAGATCTGAGGGCAAGCTTGAGAAAAGTTCGGGGTCGTGTATCTGTGATTTCAGAAGAATCCAATGGTGCAGCTTGTCAATTGGCCATGCGTGCTCCACGGATAGGGAACTACCTATTTGAACAAGTTCCGGATTGGCTTGTCCTTAACTAGCTAGCTAAAAAACTGGCCAGCTGATGTAAATAGCAACTACATGCTACCTTTTTCTTTATCAATTTCATACCTGCTTTTGCTAAGTACCTCACTTGCTATGAGCTTAATGAATCGTATAGCTAACTCATCAATAGAAAGAAGGATTTCAGAATGTTGATACTTTCAGTTCGTAGTCAATCCTGTTTTTTTCGTAATTATTCAGTTCTACTCTGGTTCTGTCCACATATCATGCCTACTAATGTAATTGGTGGTTATCCTCTAGTTTTTAATAATTATGTTCCAGCCTTCAAGCATCTCTGTTAAATATTCTCCTGGGTTTTATTTGGAAAAGAACAATTCCATGCAACTAGCAAACTCGAAGCATAAAACTAGCGAAATCTGAATTTTGATCAGATTCTTTGAACACCAAACACTGAGAAAATAAGAACCATCAACTAACATGATATAAAGTAGCAAGCAAATACGAGGACTAGCCATGCTTCCATTCCAGGATTACAATAAAGAACAGTAACATGAAATAAAAACACCTTTCTCTAGGAAGTTTTTTTTAAAGAAAAACTTCGCCGCCTTCATGCAGTGGCCTTCGCACGAGCCCAAAAGTAAGAAATCCTGCGCGCGCTGCCTATTTGATCCGTGGTTCTGTTCGGTTTGGTTGGATAAAAAAAAAAATTCGTACAGACTATTTAGTGTAATATTTTGTAATAATTGTTCAAAGTTTTGTAGAATTTTACTCAAAGATCTTAAAAATATTTTTGACGTAATTTTTAATCTTTTCATAGTATTATTTTATGTTTCTCAACTTTCAGTACAACCAAACCTTCGATAAATTATTACAAAATATTGCACCAAATAGTCTATACGAAAAAAATTGTCCAACCAAACCGAACCGAACAAAACCACAAATGGCACCTCGGCCGCAATGGCCAAATACCGATGACCACAACAGGCTAGGGAAGTTCAACAATGATCACAATGCATTCAAAATGCCGGTCTATTTTGTGCATGTTGACAATGATCATGAGAGCATCGCCATCAAGATCTCTATTTTTCTTTTTTTAATTACTATTTGTTCCCTATATTTTTATTATATTCAGCAAAGTCTCTATTCTCGAAAAGACACAGAGAGAATCTCTAAACATAGAATATATGTTGGAAAACTCTAAATTTAAAAATGAAGATAAAAACTTTGCTGTATCATTATAAAGACTGAGATGGTTTGCATTAGTATTTTAGAAATCTTTTGAAGCAACCTGCTGACGATGCTCTAACCATGCATTCAAATACTGGTATTTTTTGTGTACGCTGCTTGTGGAGGAATGGGTCGTGCCTCGTGCCCCTCCTAAGCATGGAGCCCACCCGAGCCAAGTCCAAGACCAAGCAAGGTCCCTTAATTGATCGGGCGCTGACCAGTCCGAGGCTCACTCGGACGCCCGTTGGAACAGCCCGTATCGCTGCGTTAGTGTATTACAATAGTAAATTTGAGAGCACTAAAAAATAGGTCTAAAATTTTTTGGAAGGATTAATAAAAGTCACAAAAAAGTTACGAATTATGACAATATATAGGTTATACAAAAAATAAAATTTAATAATACAATAATACACGACGATACAACAATATGTAGCGCCGAAAAGAACGAGGCCGGGTCCAGAGGGCCCGCGATTAACGGGAACGAGGGGGCCGGAAGCCCGGAACTCAAAAGCACGCTCACATCCGTCACAGCGCGCCGCTGTTCAGTGTTGACGCGTCATGGCGTTGCAGCCCGCGTCGTCGTTCGGTCAGCATAGGCCTCGCAACAGTGCGCCTAAGGACCACCAACGGTACTAGCCCTAGCGCCACGCGTCCCGGATGTTGGCTGGCCTTCCCGTGATCCCGTGTATAATGTAAACTGGCCCTCTCGACCCTGAGGCAAGAGCCAAGAGACAACCACAAGGTCCACAACATCGCAAAAGCATAAGAGCATCGCCGGCTGGATCTCTATATTTTGTTTTCTATATCCATTCTCTAAATTAATATTTATTCCTTATATTTGCATCCTCTCCAATAGAGTCTCTATCCTTATAAGGATATAGATATTCTCTTAGAGACTCTAGAGAGAGTCTCTAAATTTAGAGACTAGGATAGAGACACTGCCGTAACGTTATAGAGGCTGAGGTTGTCCGCAATATTGTTTTAGGGAACCTGATAGCAATGCTCTAAGGGTCAGAGCATGCGGAGAAGGGGCGAAGGAAAGAGAACAATGGCGGGAGTGTTTTAGAGCATCACCAACGGCTCTCCTCTTCGGTTTTAGGAGTTGGGCTTGGCCGGTCCAAGCACGATACCAGATTTGGAGGGCCCAAAGCACAATGCCAGATTTGGAGGGCCAAAAGCACGACACGAAAGAATTTGAGTCGTGCCGACGTGGCCCGAATGGCGTACCGTGTCAGGCTGAGAAGTTGTGCTCTAAGAAGTCGGCACGACGAGTTGTTCGGCATGGCCCAAACAATTGAGTCGTGTTTGGGCCGGCATGGCACAAAAAATAGCCCGAATGCAAAACACGCCACATAGATCATGTGTCCCGTGACCCGTGTCCCAGTCAAGATTCACCACGTTCTGACCCCCCGATTCACCAAATCCCTAGCCTCTAAACCCTATCCAATTCCAATAAATACGGCGATGGCATCGGCAACCTCGTCCACCACAACTCTATGGCCGCGACGACAACCTTGTCCAGCAAGGTACAACGGCCTCATCCACCATGGGTGTCGCGCAGCTGCAGCGACGGCGTTGTCCATAACCAGGGCTCCAAGAGTCCACGACAGCGGTAGCAACGATCTCTACTATACACGATGCAGGGCAACAGAGGCCTCAACTATTGGTTAATATATGCATACCGTGCCCGGGCTGACACAACCTAAAGCCGCTCCGCGGTGCTTTTCAGCCGTGTTGTCCTTAACTTTTGGCTATCTGTGCTAACCCGGCACGACCCGAAGCGTTGACCGGACCGTGTCGGCTTGTTACACAACGGCCTGAGCATGATGATTCCGTGCCATGCTGACTCGACACGGCCCCAACTCTCAGCACTACTTCTATGTAAAACATTATTGGCATCCCCTTTATTTATCCTTCTAATTAAAACCTCTTCACAATTTTTTGTGCTTTATATCTAACTGAACCTAGTGATATTTGACACAAACCGTGGGCGCAACTAGTTATATATGCATATAAACTGCATGCTTTGAGTAGGAGCAAGCCTTAATCCAACGATCTAACGGGCCAAGATATTGCACCGAAATTCAAGCACACTCCACGGATGTTCAGAAGTCAGAACACGGTTGGTACCGTGCAGAGGGTGGATGCGCCTACATGTGATTGTGATGAATTATATTAGCTAATAACAATAAGATACATTTTTTATACATAAACACATCAATTGGGCTATTGTTGAAATGTAGATAGGCACAGCAACAGGGCCCTGTTGAGGGATTATATATACATAACATTAGTTTTGACTAACAAAAGCATATGGTGGGCATATATATAGTAAGAATTAATTAGCATATGGTGGGCAAGTGCCAAGTCAACTTGGAAGTTGGAACAAGACAAGAAATCTAACCAATATACTGTTGCAAAACAACTAGGCGTTTTCCCAAAGCATGCAGACACCCTCCATCCCTCGATAGATGATTCATTTTGATTATATGGATGATCAAAGGCATAAATCTGGGATTCCACATCATTTTGTATATATGGAGGCAGGCTCTAGTTGTTTAAATAATTAAGGAAAGCATAAATCTGGGATTCCACATCATTTTGTATATATGGAGGCAGGCTCTAGTTGTTTAAATAATTAAGGAAATTAAGAAGCAGAAACAATTAAAGTACAAAGCTAGGTGCTAATCAATGTCATATGCTAGACGCCTTTGTGGGGTACATAGTGAGCAGCCACCAGTTAAACCTACATCTGCATGAGAAAACTGCAGGTAGCTCCTCCTAACGAAATCAAGTACAGACCAGCAATAAGGTATGGGGCTTGTATACGCAGCTTCCTTTTGTTCCTTCAAAATCATCCCTCCTCTTCTTTTGTCCTATGTGTTTATGCATTTAATTTTGGTCAACACATCAAGGTACGTGCAACTGTGCAAAGTAATTAAATTGGTTCAAGTTCTTAAACTCTTAACATTACTACTGGTTGATGCAGTCTCTGTCTCTAGTCTCTATGGCATTGGTCTAGAATTCCATGATTCCATCCCTACTGGTTGATTCAGCATGGACTCCTCGAAAAATCAATGGCTCGCAGAACTGGTAATTAATAGCCTAATCATCATCATAATAATAATACTATCTTGCAAGCTAAGATCGATGTGTGACTAATTAAGCTAGCAAAGCTAATGCATGCATGGTGTAGGAAAAGGAGGAGCTTGGGGAGCTGGATTTCGTGGACCCGCTGAGCATGGAGCAACTCGCCGAATCCCTCGCCGGAGCAGCACCACCACACCTCTGGCAACACCAGCCAGAGCAATACCTCTGGCAACGCCCGCCGGAGCACCACCACCATACCTCATCACCGACGGCCTTCTCGTTCCCGAACGACGCCGGCGGCGGCGCCCTCCAGGCGGCCGTCGTCGATGAACTTGTCAGTAGCGCTAGTGGTAGCAATACCAACAGCATGTTTTCCCTCACCGACGGCTCGCCGGACTTGTCGGCATTACAGCGGCAGTACACCGCCGGTGTCGGAAAAAGCCGACCTCCGCCGTCGGAGAACAAGAGGGGCGGCGGGAGGGCGTGGGCGTCGGCGTGGGCGTCGAGCGCGCAGGAGCACGTCGTGGCGGAGCGGAGGCGGCGGGAGAGGTTGCACCGGCAGTTCGCGACGCTGGCGTCCCTCATCCCCGACATTGGCAAGACGGAAAAGGTGTCGGTGCTGGGCAGCGCCATCGAGTACGTGGAGCGGCTGAGGGGGAGGGTGCGGGCGTTGCAGGAGCGACAGGGGAGCGGCGGCGGCGGCGAGCCACCGGTGGCGGTGCGCTGCTGCATCGGCGCGGGCGGCGACGACGGGGAGGGCGGCGCATCCGGCTCCTCCTCCGCGATCACGGCGGAGGTGCGCGGGACGACGCTGCTGCTGACAATGGCGTGTCCGGAGAAGAAGGGGGCTCTCGTCATGGTGCTCACCGAGCTGGAGAGGCACGGCCTCTCCATCGCCACCACCAACGTCCTTCCCTTCGCCGACGATTTCTCCTCCTCCTCCTCGTCCACGATGCTCAATATCACCATCACTGCGCAGGTTCGCTCAACCTGTCCTACCTATCAATCTTCTCTTGTGCTTTGCAAAAGATTGGAATAGTTACAGTGAACAGAATGTTCTTTAACTTCCACAAATCGTGCAGATTGAGAATGGATCATCCACTGTTGCTGTGGAGCTGGTCAAGAACCTGCATTTAGCACTCCGAAATTTTTAGGGGCTGAAAAATAAAGTTTATCTTGCTTAGAGATCGAAGGGTATTCCTTAGATTCGGGCATACGGCCTGTTTGACTGCAAATGGAGTATTTAGGGCATTTCCAACCCTACTTTTAAACTTCTTCAATCTCATTACTAATCATCCACTTTTTAATCTATCTCTATATTTTCCTCTCTTATATTTTACTAGCGAATATGCTCGTGCATTGCGACGGAAGAAATAAAAATCATCGCACGCCCCTAACCCCATAAGAATGAGTGCAAGGAGTTTCCTAATCAAGGCACAGAAATGAAACTGTTAAGAGAGTGAGATGAGTACGGAGAAACAAACCACCTCTTATTTAGTGCAAAATCTAAATTTCCATGACAAAAAAATAGGTGTAAATTTGCATCATGCATAACAATTGATTCATCCCTTTTCAAAAAATAAAAAAAAAATTCTTCGTTGTCGTTGCCCCATGCAAGCCCGCACCACGCGTCCTCCTTAACCATTGTTGCCGCGCCTTGCGCCTTCGCCCCAAGCCCATGGTTGCGCATTGCGCTGCTGTCTCTAAGCCTCGATTGTGGAGCTAACTATACCTAGGACTAAGAGAAAATATTTAGGTCACTGAATTGATTAACTAAAAGAGAGAAATTCCATGCCAGAGAGTTGCCTTCTTATCCTCTTCTTCCTAGAAAAAAAAAAAGGAAAAAAATCTTTCCCAGGCATGATTCATGGCACTATCATTGCGTCACCCTAACCCAGAAGACAAAATATCAATTTGTTTTGGTTTACACATGTATAAGAGAGCAAACCCAGGAAGTGTATAAGAGAGCAACCCTAGGAAGTGTAAGAAAATACAAAATTCAAGGCACCCTGCATTACCAAAATCATAAAATAGACGACCTCGCTTTCACATAAAAATGCAAATGGAATCATCTATGTATGGGTAAAATAAATGTAGTTACAATACAATAAGAAATTGGGGAAGACAAACAGGTGGGATTGAAGTATATTTGCAGAATTAGATACATATCTTAGACATCTAAAGTAGTTGCAGCAATTATTACTTCATGGTTAATTGCACAACAACAGTGGGGCAAAGGACACACTGCCAGTGGTTAATTTGTAGATCCTAGGAAGATTAACGTAGGTGCTGGAGATTCTCGACCTGCTCTGATTTTTCATGTGTATATGCTCTGGATGTGTGCAATCTAAGGCAACCAATTAAAATAAATTAGGAAACATCTGATTTGTTCCAAAGTGAAGTAGTAAATAAACTCACTTCTGCAGCAGCAGTAGCCTATCTAAAGTTTTCATAAGTAAATTTGTTTTCTAACCGAATTCACTGAAATCTAAATGTCGATTCAGATCATCAAAAAAGTTTCCTTAAGAAAGGTTATATCTTTGATAGTTTTTAAAAGACCTGTTCTCTGACATAGTAACTAAGGAAAATAAGAAAACAAACTGATCAAAATATATCAAGCAACAGAAGTGGAACTACCTGGACACCAGCGTCAGATGAAGTTAGCCTTTTGTTATATGCAGTTATGAAACAATCCCTTTCATCCTCAGGAATAAAATCTCTGAAGGGTTCCCATGCTGCAGATTTAAAAGTAAAGTAAGCAAGCTACTTACACAAAAACCATATACTGAAAAATGTAAGGTTTATGATTCACAAATTAAGAAAGCGAGAAGACTTCAGAAGAAACTAAACCAGATTAGCTACTCACCAAGTGGCGGTACTATTTGGGCAATCTACAGTTCTTAGTGTCCACCTTGTCACAAGAGTTGCCCATTCACATGCTTAGCAATGTATCATAAATACAAAAGGTAGCTGCACCTTGTAATAGTTTGTTGCATAAACTCATTCAAGTTTCCATCAGCGGTTCTTATACCTAGCTATTGAGCATAGAAAAAGTTCTTACTACCTAGCTATTGAGCATAGACAATTAAATATAGAGAACACTATAATTGCATTGTGCCCCACAGACAAAACTCAGAAATTACCTTAAATCTGTACCAATTAATTAAGTACAACTAATATTATGATTCAAATGCTTAGCATTCCATCAATCAATTTAAGCTTCAGACCGTTGCTACAATGGTATGCATATATTAATAGGAGAACAGTGAAAGCTAAAGCCTTCCATTAACTGCATTAATATTTTAGTAAGTTTTAATCGAACAACACGCACAGGAACCCTTCATGGCTTGCTTTTGTACGAGGGCATGACAATCCTTTCAGATTTCAGACCAAATAATCCAAATGTAAGAGGTTATGTCTTGAAATGCTGAATGATTCATACAGTCATGATAAGTACCTAACAAAACACGCTCATAAATAATGGGTAGTGCATCTTAGCGCAATATTCATATCTCATACTTGTTGGTCCATAAGCAGCAACAAACCTGCGATTACACCAATGTATAACGTTAGCTACAAATTGGAAGTGGAAATGAGGCACCACAGTGTATTCTCATTGCCAGTGGGTTAGAATAAATAAAATTGTGAAAAGTATGATTTTTCAATTTTGAGTGGATTATCATTGGTATAGGCATCTGGATTCACCTACCTTGCCGAGCTAATTAGTCGATCATTACTCCTGAAAAGTGAAAACACGATGAATGAAGACAATGTTGACGTAAAAATTGACTTAATAATATATATTTAAATTAAAATTGAGAAAGTATGCTACATCTTTCGGGTATTAAGAAACCGAATGGAGCTTCCGCCATCCCAGGCGGCGAAAGCTTGTTTCCGCCATCCCCGGCGGTGAAAAGGTGGCTTCCGCCACCACGGTTGGTAGAAATGGTGGTTTCCACCGCTCTGGACAGCGGAAACAATCAAGACGCGCCACGTGGCCAGGAAACTCCCTCCCGCGCGCACGACGCTGCTCCCGCCGCGCCTTGGCTCGCCCGCTGCTGCGACCTGGCTTGCTCTGCTCGGAATTGCATGCCTGGCTGCGTTAAAGTGCGTGCCAGCCAGCAGCTTCTGCATGCAGCACATTTTTTAAATCCTGTCTCTGCATGCAGCACATTTTTTAAATCCGACAGGACATGGCCCCTGAAGGCAAGGCGAGGGCCCCACGCGCCAGGCGGGTGCGTGGGCGAGCCCCCTCCGAAGGTGAGGCGAGGTCCCCACGCGCCAAAGGGTGCGTGGGCGAGCCCTCTCAAGACCAGCGAGGGCCCAGCGCAAAGCGGGCCCGTCGGCGGGAGCATTGCGTATGAGTCTTGGGACGAAGGCTCCCCTCTTCTGAAGGACGGCGCATTTAATGAGACACCACGCGGATAGACAGAGGAAGAAATGATTACCGCACTGATGACCCTTGCGTGTCCGAGGGCATCATCTGTGGCGCAGAAGAATTGACCGGCAGAGAGAAGGTTTGCTTGAGGAGGCCGCCCGTGTCAGGAGGAGCAGGCAGGGCCCCACCCGCAGACTCACCGGTGTGACTATGCGGGTCAGAGGCCACTTGCGAAGCACGCGAGGCGGAGCCATGCTTGGCGTGGCGTGACATGTTTTCGTCTCTTCTGTTGTGTCTTGTCGATTATCTTGAGAGCATCAGATCGCCTACTCCCTCGGCTCTCTCCGCCAGCCCAAAGCTTGTATAAAAGGAGGGGAGAGAGAGAGGAGAGGAGAGGCATACGAACACACACAGTCACAGAAGTGTTCGTGCATTCGAGGCACTCTGTAAACACATTCCCATTCAACCACAATCAGAAAAGAGCTAAGGCTCAGCAGGAGTAGGACTATTACCCGCGAGGGGGTCCGAACCTGGGTAAATCTGCGAGTCGCTCCTTGTTGTGCCCGACGCTCAAATCGGATCGAGCTTGATCGAGTTGGCTAGCAGACTAGAAATCTGACCAGGGGTGTGATCCGTAGTGGTTGAGCGGAGAACACGCCGTCAAAATTACTAAATGAGTAATTACTAACTAATAAATTACTCCCTCCAGTTTGATAATTCCTGTCGTTTTAAACATGATCTCACATACTAAGGAAGTATTAAATATCTTGTAGTAGTAATATGGTCAAATAAATGCTTGTAAATTAGTGGTTGCTCCCACTTTTCCATGAGTTGCATGTCTAGGTTCGAATTTTGATGCTACACTTTATTTACATACACACCCAACAAATGGTTCTATGGCCACGTAAAGTTCTGCTTGCAATGAATGCATTCTAGAACGATAGGAATTTTTTAACTAAACACAAAACGCTCCAGCGACAGGAATTACCAAACTGAAGGGAGTATATGGTTATGATAAATTAATACACACCGATTCCATCGGTGCATTAATAGCAGGTCATGTCGTGCCTGCCATTATATGGTTATATTATGGTTATGATAAATCATGTCATGCCTGCCACGACTTATGATAAAATATAACACCATTGTATAAGGTAAAATTGCCACGTACTGTCATATTTAATTTTTGTCCAGAGGCTGGACCAAACAAAGCCATCCACGGCTCATGTGAAAAAAAAATCCTCATCTCCACGTAGTTGTTCCTGTACGTCTCTTGCAATAAACAAATCCTCATCTCCACGTAGTTGTTCCTGGCACGCACTTTAGCGCAGCCAGGCATGCAATTCTGAGCAGAGCAAGTCAGGTCGCAGCAGCGGGCGAGCCGAGGCGCGGCGGGAGCAGCGTCGTGCGCGCGGGAGGGAGTTTCCTGGCCATATGGCGCGCCTTGATTGTTTCCGCCGTCCGGAGCGGTGGAAACCACCATTTCCGCCAGCCGTGGTGGCGGAAGCCACCTTTTCGCCGCCGGGGATGGCGGAAACAAGCTTTCGCCGCCTGGGATGACGGAAGCTCCATTCAGTTTCTTAATACCCGAAAGATGTAGCATACTTTCTCAATTTCAATTTAAATATATATTATTAAGTCAATTTTTCCAATGTTGACTGATATGGATGCCTCTATCACTCTATGCGAATAAAAAGTCACAAGTAGAACGGAAAAGAGGGGATTACCAATTGCCAAGCCGATTCAGGCAGAGGCGAGAGGCATAGCACGGAGCATGAAGATGCAGGAATGAAGGGAATGAAGGTTGGATCTAGCGAAGGTCTGCTCCTTTGAACTGGGAGGATGGGGCGGCATCTGCATGGAAAAGAAATATACATAATATGTTTAATAATCTAAGACCGTGCTATTCAGCTTCAAGCCGCATGAGAGAGAGAGGTTAGTGAGAGAGAGAGAGGTTGGAGATAAAGTTTTCCTCTCTCCTACAACGATCAACGACAGAAAGGAGAGAAAAAGAGATAGGGGACCTTCAAAAAGAAAAAGAGATAGGATTGGAAATGCCATTATGGATTTCTTATTATATCTTCCATCGACAAAAAGAGATAGGGTTGGGAATGCCATTACGGATTTCTTATATCTTCCACCTCTCTATGCCTGTACGGCTGTGCCTGTAAATATCAATTATCGAATCTCATAAAAGGACTATTTACGGATTCCAGTTTTATGAACTAACTATGAATAAATAACCGGCGGGCTTGATAGCAGATGTCATGGGAATGAACTCCACGTACATGCCTCATCCTCCTCCGGGATGTCAGATCCCCGCTCTGCTGCGTTCTCTATTAGTTGTTGAAGGCAAGGTCGCGCGAGATAGATGCTCACCACGCGGCGGCGGCACCCCCTCTCCCTCCATCGCCTCCCCCTTCCTCCTCCCTCTACCTCCGCGTATTGTGCAGCGCTCGATGACGTAGCGGCGTGGCGGCTGTCCCGTCCAGCCTGAGCCCTGAGGGGTCCTTCTCCGGCGTCGTTCCGCCGGATCCGGTGGCCGGCAGCTCGGATCAATCGGCGGGTGGGATATTCTGACGAGGAGCGGCCGTTTCTGGCGGGGTCTACAAGACTACAACGGCTGCGCGCCCTTGTGCCGACAGCGGCCCTCATGGCGTTCGTTCCCCTACCCCTCATCGTGGCTACTCGCGGACGTAGGGCGTTGCGGCTCAGGGGCTTCGGAGCCGTCTCGGCGCTCGGTTGAGGCGCCTCGGGCGTGGCGGTCGGCGGCGAGCTGCAGGCTGCAGGCGACGGCGGCTGCGCGCCGGCTCGGCTGAGCGCGGCCGGCGGTGGCTGACGACGGGGCGTGGGCATATCTGGCCCGTTCGATAGCTATGGCCGGTGACGTTGGCTCGGGTTGTTGTGGCGGTGGCCCTCCCCCCGTCCCAGTCCTCCTAGCACGCCCTTCGCCAGATCTGGCCTGAGTCACGACCATGGCCGATGGTGAGGGCTGGCGGTGGTCGGCCGGCAGTGATGGGTGCGCCCTCTCATCCCCCGTCCTCCTAGGGACTCTGTTGCGGGCCCTTCGCTAAATCTTTGTCGAGGCCGAGGTCGTGGCTGGCGGTAGGTTGCTCGTCGGTTCGGGGCGGTGGCTATCAGCGATCCCCTCCACGCCGCGTGATGGTCCGGCGGTGACACGTGGTTCTACGGCTGCTGCTGGCTCCTGTGCGGCTGGGGCACGCTTCCCTTCTTTTTTGTTCCCACCTTCATGCGCAGTGGCCGGAGCGGTCGGAGCGGTCCCCGGACTGGAGGCTCTTCAGTGGCCTCGTAGCTCGATGGAGCTCGGTACTAGCATTTTCCCCTTCTTGTAACACCCTGGCCCAAACTAGCCCACCTACGGGGCTGGCCCACGCATGCATAGCACCCACTTAGACTTTTCAATATTGCTTCGTCTAAAAAGGATAACTCGGGGTGCTATGTTTGGCTCCAACAGACATTATATGCTACTACAACTCTGTCTCAACGAACAATATGAAAATAATCCCACCATCATATCCACATGGGCTACATGAGCCTCACAACACATCAGGCTGGAGTATTACACTCACCCATCTTAATGGCCGACGCCTCGTCAAAGACACCGCCTAAGCGCAAATGTTCAGATCCCCAGATACTGACCATGCTAGTCTAGTGCCGACACATATGCCATGCCATATGACCACTCTGGATCAACACAAGCCATGCACAATATGCTCGCGTAACTAAGCCTACACGATCTGCTGCACAGCGAGGGTTGATGCTCTGATACCATCTGTAACACCCTAGCCCAAAATCGCTTAGAGCATAGCCCACCTACAGGGCTAGCTCACGCATGCATAGCACCCATTTAGACTTTTCGGCCTCGTTTCGTCTAAAAGGGTTAATCCAGGGTGCTATGTTTGGCTCTAACAGACATTATATGTGAAAGTGCATTTACGCCCTTTGTGAGTTTTGGTGATAGATGATAGGCATATTAAAGATATAATCAAGTTTGTTTAGTATTGGACAGTTTTTAAATTGGAAAATGGATGTGGAGTGAAAGAGGATCCTAAGGCCTAGAGGGGGGGTGAATAGGCAATTTTAAATTCTTTTGATTATTCTCAATTAAGCATCATATTAATAATCACCCAATCCTAGTTGCAATTGACAAGTAAGCGGAAGCGACAAGCAATTACGAGGCAACTAAGACAAGGCATACAATTTAAACACAAGCGATACAAGAAAAGTAAGTGCGGGAAATAAATGAGAGAGTGACACGGTGTTTGTTTGATCAAGTTCGAGTCAAGAACTCCTACTCTCCGTTGAGGCTACCCTTGCGACAAGGACCGGCTCGCTCTCGAGCCTAGCGCCTCACTCACTCCCGTGTAGTCGTTCCGCCACTCCGTGAGGTGGACTCACACCCGACAAACTCGAGAGTAGCCACACGCCAAGGCCTACTCCCAAGCCCTCGCCTCACGAAGGATGTCTTCAAAAGTAACAAGTCAAACGCCTGATCATGCCGGATCGAAGACTTCCATGAAGCTCGGTGTTGGGGTTTAACGATTTGTGGCTTTGGATGCTTTGTGGGTGGAGGATTGGCTCTAGAACACCTAATTGATGAGCTATGAATGTGGTAGGTGAAGTGGAGCAGCAAACCTCAAAATAGCCAGCCACTAGGTAGGTATTTATAGCCTCAAGAGCAAAACTAGCCGTTGCCCCTTGGAAGAGGACAAAAAGACTAGCCGTTAGCCTCTACCGGACGCCGTCCGACAACAGCAATCGCCATCGAAAACAACTTATCGGACGCCGTCCGTCCAGACGGACGCCGTCCGACAGAGGGAAAATCTTGCTGAAATTGGCTAACCGGACGGCTCCCCAGACGCCGTCCGATCAGAAAGGGCCTCAGTTTTTAACCTGACCGGACGCCGTCCAATAACGACCGAACGCCGTCCGACAGTGAAGATGCAAAGGACCGGACGCCTCGACGCCGTCCGACAATGAAAAAGACCAGATCTGAACCTTACGGACGCCGTCCGGCGAGAGAGAGTACCATTTCGATTTTAGTTGGTTTGACGCCGTCTGGATTTACCAGACGCCGTCCGACAGAATGGATTTTCGGCTAAAAGGTGAGGGGGAAATTTAGGTGGGTTTCTCTCTCTCTCTAGAAATCTCACAAAGGGATATTTGGGTATTTTTAGAAGTGGTGGACTACGGAAACCGAGTTTTCGAGAATTCGCAAAGATCCGACAAGATCCGAGATATTCAAAACCCTTTTGAAAACCGACGAAAAACAGGAAATAAACCTAACTACTCCTAATCTATACGTGACCTCTTCTCTCGCCCGGTCACGCACTTGAAATCTTGGAGCAGCTCAGAAAATTGTCGACGCTTCAAATTAGGGTTTATCAAAGACGCCGAGTCTTCGTTAGGGTTCCGAGAAGTCCAAGAACCCCCTAGCACTTAATATTTATTTATTTTGTCATCAATGCCACTAATAAAAATTAGGGCTCAACGATGCTCACAATCTCCCCCTTTGTGGCACTTGATGGCAACCCAAGAGAGAATAAAATTTTTGAGCTGCAAACGGGGTTAGTGCAATACAAATATGCGAGCAATTTCAAATTTAAGACTGTCGGTGTAATAAATACCGGGGTACAAAGAGTCCTGAGAAGATCAAGCGGGCCCCACGCGTCAAAGGCGAAAGCAAGGCCCAGGGGCGTGGCGAGCCCCTCAGCGCTTCAGCGAGGGCCCCACGCGTCGTCGGGCGAAGCGAGGCCCAGCAAGCGTGGGCGAGCCCCGGCGGCCTTCAAGCGGGCCAGCCCAGCCGCGTGGCGAAGCTCATCGATCTTGGCCGGGCGTGGGCCCCATGCGTCAGGCGGGCGTGTGGGCGAGCCCCTCGGCGCACGAAGGGTCTCCCACTGCAGGTGGGGCCCGCAGGGCAGAGAGTGTTCCGAAAGGAGTCTTCTGGGTGAAGGCTCCCCCTGCTGCGAAGGACGAGCGCATTTAATGCGACATTACGCGCGGATAGACAACTGAAGAAATGATTACCGCCATCTGATGACCCTGCAGGTTCTGCGCGATCACCTTGTGGCGCGAGGGAATTGACCAACAGAGAGAAGGTTTGCTTAAGATGGCCGCCCGTGTCAGGAGGAGCAGGCTGGGCCCCACCCGCAGTCTCACCGGTGTGTCTGTGTGGGTCAGAGGCCACTTGCGGCAAGCGAGGCGGAGGCCATGCGCGGGCAAGCGACACGCGTGCCTCTCTTCGCCGTGTCTGTCGGTGTACCGAGAGCATCAGATTGCCTACCCCTTCGCTCTCTCCGTCAGTTCAAGGCTTGTATAAAAAGGCAAGAGAGAGAGGGGAGGGGGTACGATACACAGAGACGAGAGAACACCTCGCGTCCAAAGCATTATGTAACCACATCTCATTCAACCACAACCAAGAAAGAGCTAAGGCTCAGCAGGAGTAAGACTATTACCCGCGAGGGGGTCCGAACCTGGGTAATCCCCGTGTGTTGCTCTTTCTTTGCGTCCCGCCAATTGAATCGAGCTCGGCGATAGGCTAGCGGGATAGAAATCTGACTAGGGGTGTGATCCGCAGTGGTTGAGCGGTGAACACGCCGTCAGTGGCGCGCCAGGTAGGGGAGCGCTAGTTTCGGTTCGAGTCCTTCGACCTCTCTTCAGGCGGTAATGGCGGATCAGCAGTCCGCGATGGACCAGGAGGCGGCCGCTAGAGCCGCGGCAATGGCGGTGGATCAGCCTGGCGACGGTCGCCCCGGTCAAGCTAGGCGGCGCCTGGCCTTGGAGGAGTGCGCTCCGGCACAGAACCTCCATGCGGCCAGGGCCCTGCTGGACAACCCACCGGTTCCGGTGACTCCGGACTCCGGCGGCTCCGTGGTTGGCGATTTGGCCCGCTCGTCGATCGCGCGCCGCCGGGCGGTGGTACAAGTCTCGGGAGGAGCGGGAACCGGCGTTTCCGCTTCTTCTCGTTCTTTCCTGCCCTCGCACTCCTCTCGCAGATCTCCTGGCGGGAGGGGCGGGCGAGATGACGAAGCGGCGGCTCCTACGGGTTCGCCAGCGGCGTCTGGCGGGCGGGATCTCCGTTCCCACTTGGAGACCGCCATCTGCGACAAGGAGAAGACCTGCGCGACAAGCTCCGCAGGCGGCATGACCGGGTGCACGACCGCGCCGACGCTGCCGCCCGTGAGGACCAGGAGGGTTCCCGCGACGCTGCCTCCGCCGGAGAAGGAGGTGCCTCTTCGGCGCCGTTCGGACGACGGGCATGGCGGGACGGAGTGCGCATCCAGGAGCAGGAGGCTCCGGAAGTGGCCGCGCGCCTTTTCAAGGAGGCTGCGCGCGTCCGATGGCGGAGAGGTTCCGACCCACCCCCATCGAGAAGTATGACGGCTCCACCAACCCTGATGAGTTCTTGCAGATCTACACTACGGTGATGCAGCCGGCAGGAGGGTCGGGGAAGGTTCTGGCGAACTACATCCCTGCGGTCCTCACCGGCGGAGCCCGCTCTTGGCTCATGAACCCGCCCCTAATCCGTGGGGTCGTGGAAGGAGCTCTCGAGCTCTTCATCACCAACTTCCGTGGCACGCTTGAGCAGCCCGAGTAGAAGACGACCTCCACAACGTGGAAGCGTAAGAAGGAGAGTCGATCGCGACTACATCCGGCGCTCACCAGTCCGCAACACCATCCCCGACATCTCCATCGACGCCGGGTCACGACATTGGAGAGGCGCCGAGACCCTAGGGTCAAGGAGAAGATGGCCACCCGCAAGATCAAGACGACGGAAGAGTTTTCACCCGGCGCTGAAGTCGCCCTCCAGCGGAGGCTCGCGTCCGCCCGGCCGCACGGCAGCTCACCAGGGAGGCGAGGCCGGACCTCGAAAAATCCCGCAGACAAGGACAAGAAGAAGCGCAAAGGCGGCCAAGACCGACAGGTCATGGCCGCCGAAAGCGACGGCGACGACGACGAAGACGGCGGCGCAGCAGCAGCGCGGGCGGGCACAAGAAAGGAGGTCATGGAGGGAGGCCGCCAGCGGCGCGACGGGCGGCGACAGGACGGTCCCGCGCAGGTCGGCCAGAAGCGACCGCCGTGATCACGGCGGCCCTCGCGATCGCGACGGCGGGCGAGACCGCCGCCCCCGCGAATGGATCGGGGGCTTCTCGCCCATTCACCGCAATAGCCCATGACTTGGTGGATTGCCATGTCATCAACAAGTTGGTGGACAAAGCGCCCACGAGCAGCGACAAGCGTCCGGCAATGGCAAAGGCAAGGAAGCGGCAGCTTATTTCCAAAGGCGTGAGCGTGAAGTTGCCGTCATCCACGGCGGATCGCCACCTATCCGCCCCACGCTAGCTTTAAGCGTGCGATGAGGAGGTGTGCGCCGCCGTGTCCGGCTTTGGGTCGCAAAGCGGTGGGCGTGGTCGGAGCGACCGATCGCGTTCGGTCGGGCCGATCACCCACCAAGACCGCAGTTCGACATCTCCCGATCGTGGTTGCGCCCACGGTTCGAATGTAAAGCTAGGGCGGTGCTTTGGTAGACGGAGGAGTTCCTCAACCTCCCCGTCCGCCGGTCGCCAAGGCGCTCAGATCAGCGGCAGAGCTTCGCCGACGCCCCATTCTTGACATCGCGCGGGCCGAGTCTGTCCCGGCGCGTCCACCTCCGGTGACGCTTTGAGGTTCGACAACTTCCGCACCGAGATGCTCGGGTCGAGGTGGCGGACTTCGACCTCCCTACAACGCCATACTGGGTCGGTGGCGGCCGACCAAGTTCATGGCGACTTACCACTATCGTACATGGTGGTGAAGATCCCGGGCACCGCCCCATCGTCTTGAAAGTGGATCGCCGGAGGCGCTCCGCTGCGACAAGGGCACGCTCGCTTTGGCGGGCGTCGGCGCCAAGGCCGAGGCCGACTCAGGAGCTCCTCCGGCGAAGACCGTGCCTCCCGGTTCGTCCGCGGAGGTTAAGGCGGTCTCCCCGAGTGAGTCGACCGGCGAAGATCGTTCGGGGGGCGCCTCTCGGCGCCAAATAGGAAGGCGCGCTGTCTCCTTCCTCGATCTTAACGCAGACGTGTTTGCATGGCAACCGTCCGACATGGCCGGGTCCCTGTGAAGGTGATTGAGCATAAATTGGCGGCGTTCCCGCCGACCGGTCATCATGCGTAAGGTCCGAAGCGCCGTGGCGCGCCCGAAGTTATCCGCCAGAGGTGGACAAGCTCTTAAGGGCGGGGTCGTCCGCAGTCGCCCATCCTGTGGCTTCGCGAATGTAGGCGTGCGGGACCAGTACCGCGCCCGCATTGATCTCATCGTCGACTCAGCGGCGGGGTGCGAGTAGTCAGGCTTTACGGATCGTACTCGGGTACCACCAGATTAGCATGGCGAAGAAGATGAAGACAAGACCGCCTTCGTGAAGCCCATGGGCGCTCTCTCGCTACACAAGGATGGCGTTGATCAAGAATGCAGGCCCAACTTATCGAGGGCCATGCACATCGCTCATCGCCCTCAAATAGGCCGAAACCTGGAGGTGTATGTCGACGACCTGGTGGTGAAGTCCAAGAAGGCGGAGGAGTTGATCGGCGACCGAAGAAACCTTCGCCAACCCGAGGAAGTCTCGCATCAAGCTTAATCACGAGAATGCGTGTTCGCCGTTCCGTCGGGCAAACTGCTGGGATTCCTCGTCTCCCAGAGGGGGATTGAGGCGAACCCTGACAAGATCGTGGCGATCGAGAATATGAAGCCCCCGACGCGACTTCGGCAGATGCAGTGCTTAGTGGGCTGCTTGACCTCCCTGGGCCGCTTTATAGCTCGCCTGGGGGATAAAAGTCTCCCACTACTCAAGCTCCTGAAAAAGACCAACCAGTTCGAGTGGACGGCAGAGACGCATGAGGCGTTCGACGGGCTGAAAAAGTATCTAACTTCCCCGCCCGTGCTGGTCGCCCCGGACCCGGGCGAGCCGCTGATCCTTTACGTCGCGGCAAACCCCAGCGGTCAACAAGGTGTGGTGGCGGAAAGAGAAGGCGTTCAGCGCCCATCTACTACGCCAAGAAAGTCCTCCACGACGTCAAACAAGGTATTCACAACACCGAAGATGCTCTACGCCGTCTTGACGGCGTCCGGAAGCTAACGTCACTACTTCCAGGCGAGAAGTCACCGTCTTGACCAAGTATCCCTTGGGAGATCCTCTTCAACCGCGAGGCGACGGGTCAGACGCCAAGTGGGCCATGGAGCGGGCAGAATTCGATCTCAAGTTCGCTCCCGAACGGCCATCAAAGGGCAAGCTCTAGCGGAGTTCGCCGTGAGTGGACTCCGGCGGACACAGAAAGCCGAAGAAACCCCACACCTCGCCGTGGACTCTCTTCTTGACGGCTCGTTCCGTTTGGAGGGGTCATCAAGCGTCGCCTGGTGTCTCCCACCGGCGATGTCATCCGGCACCTGGTGGTGCTGGACTTCCGCGCCACCAACAACGTCGCGGAATACGAAGGACTGCTCGCCGGGCTCAGGGTGGCTTCGACCCTAGGCATCCGGCGGCTACAAGTAAAAGGCGACTCTCTCCTGGTCATCAACCAGGCGAGGAAGGATTTCACTTGTTCAGATCCCACCATGGCGGCCTACCTGGCGGAGGTGCGCCGGTTGGAGCGGCATTTCGAGGGTTTGGGCTTCGCGCACGTTCCTCGCCGCGACAACTACATGGCGGATGAACTGTCCCAGATTGCCTCGTCAAGGGCACCCGTTCCGGCTGGGGTCTTTGAAGAAAGACTTACGCGGCCGTCCGTCGCAGCCCCCAATCCTGGCGGGGACGACGCTTTCCCTGACGCAGCTCCCGCATCTGGAGGAGATGTCACCAATCCTGCTGCAGCTCCCCGGTTGGAGGGAGGAGGCGGAAGAACTGCTGAGGCGGTTGAGGCGGAAATGCCAGGCCAGGCAAAGTACGTCGACGACAATGTACAGAACGTCGTCACACTCGCTCGAAGGTCGCGGATGGATCCGATCCTAGCCTACCGGGATGGAGTGATCCCGACGATGACGCTGTCGGTGAGAAGATAGCGCGCAAGGCCAAGCGCCACGCCCGTAGGTGGGGACCAGACGCCCGTGCGCGCAAACGGAGTTCTCTTGAAGTCGCTACTCAGAAGCGGGAGTGCAATTCTCTCGAGATCCATGGAGGCATGTCGGGAGCCATTCGGGAGCCGGGCGATGGTTGGGAAAGCTTTCGCCATGGCTTTATTGGCCTCTGCCTCGTGATGCCTTCGAGCTGGTGAGGAGATGCGAAGCGTGCCAATTTCATGCTAAGCAGATCCACCGACCGGCCCAGGCGCTGCAAACCATTCCGCTCTCCTGGCTGTTTGCGGTCTGGGGGCTGGACATCCTGGGCCCGTTCCCGCGGGAACCGGAGGTTACACGCATCTGTTCGTCGCCATCGACAAGTTCACCAAGTGGGTTGAAGCCACGCCAGTACCGGTGATCACGTCCGCTGCTTCCATAAAATTCATGAAGAGCATCTTCGTCCGCTTCGGCGTCGCCAGCAGGAGCATCACCGACAACGGCGCTCAATTCAAGAGTGCCGATTTCCATGACTGGTGCAAAGAGCTGGGTACCAAGATGTGCTTCGCCTCCGTTGCGCATCCGAAGAGCAATGGGCAGGTGGAGCGGGCAAACGCGGAAGTGCTCAGAGGGCTCAAAACAAGGGCGTTCGATCGCCTAGAGAAGCGCGGCAAGCGCTGGGCGAAAGAAGTCCCCACTGTGTTGTGGGCGCTGCGGACAACTCCCAACAGAGCCACCGGCGAGACCCCTTTCTTTCTGGTGTATGGCTCTGAGGCGGTGCTCCCAGCAGAGCTCGCCTTTGGCTCTCCAAGGGTGGCGGCGTTCAGCGAAGACAGAGACCCTGACCGGCGTCAGGATGAAGTAAATCTCCTGGAGGAAGTCGAGATGCAGGCGGCGATCCGCCGCCAGTATCAGCGAGCATCGCGCCGTTATCAAGCAGACGGGTGTGTGTGAGAACACTGGCGATGGCGACCTGCTTCAAGAAAATCCAAGCGCAGCGGTCGCAACAAACTGTCTCCCCTGTGGGAGGGCCCCTTCAAGGTTGTTTCAGTCTCCCGTCCAGGCTCAGTCAGGCTCGCATTCGAGGATGGTCGCGAGTTGGCGAACACTTGGAACATTGAGCAGCTGAGGAAGTTCTACCCGTAGGTAGCAGTTCCAAGAGCTTTTTTGGCCTTCCTTTGGAGCCGAGCGGCGAGGTCTTCCTCCTTCCCCGCTCGCCTCGAGGGCTGCGTTGTACAAAGCCATCTTCAATATAAAGATAAGTTCTGTCTCCCTGTGGGCATCTGTTCTTTTTCGCCTTAAGTCTGTTAGAAAACATTCTGTTGAAAGCTGGTAGCGAAAAAGTACTTAAGGCTGATGGCCCCTTAGTTGCAAAGACGAACGCTTACAACTTGCGGTTGGGCGAGGCGAGGTGGACGGAAGGCGGGCTCTAGCCCGGTGTGTCGGCTCGGTCTAGGCAATGCGCCAACGGCGGCACCGGCGTCTAGACCACTTTCGGAAGCTAAGTGCTCGCCACGCAATGTTTAAAGTCGGTTCGCAAAGAGGCCATAAGGGTTGAAGTAACCAGATGCCTAAGGAAAAAGCGCTCACTTTCAACAGAACGTTTAGTCTAAAGCTTTTTGGCGATCAGTTGTTTAGCCGTAAAAAGTCTGTTAGAAAGCAATCTATCGAAAGCTGGTAGCGAAAGTACTTAAGGCTGATGGCCCCTTAGTTGCAAAGACGAACGCTTACAACTTGCGGTTGGGCGAGGCGAGGTGGACGGAAGGCGGGCTCTAGCCCGGTGTGTCGGCTCGGTCTAGGCAATGCGCCAACGGCGGCACCGGCGTCTAGACCACTTCCGGAAGCTAAGTGCTCGCCACGCAATGTTTAAGGTCGGTTCGCAAAGAGGCCATAAGGGTTGAAGTAACCAGATGCCTAAGAAAAAAGCGCTCACTTTCAATAGAATGCTCTGTCTAAAGCTTTTTAGCGTTCAGGTGCCCCATTTCTTTTCGCAAATAAAGAGTTTGCGCGAAGTTTGATCGAGACTCACGACAAAAGGGCAAAAAGTTTGCATTAACAGGATTTGTACAAGACAAAAACAAGCATGGGAGTTCACCTACTCCTCGTCTTCATCGCCCTTTGCCGGCGCAGCGCCGCCCATCATAGAGATGCGGCTGGCGGCGAGCTCGACCCAAGACTCTTCGATCCGGTCCAGCTGGCACGAAGGCTCTCCGGTGGCGGCGCCTAGGTCGAACGCGGCGTTCTGGGCGAGGCAGTTGCCCAGGATGAACCGCGCCGCTTCGAGGGCGCCGTGGCGACCGTCTTCGATCGCCCGCGCCCGCATCAACACCGGTAGCTCCTGCAGGGCGTCAGCAGCTCGCCCCACGGCGCCAGCATACTGCGCGGCGGTCTCCTCCAGCGAAAAATACAAGGTGACGCCCAGCGGGTACAGGACGTCCCGGAAGCCGTGGTAGGCGGCGCGCAGCATGTCGGCGAGCACCGGGCGCGCCAAGATGCTCGCGGAGGTCCTCGGCGTCCTTAGTGGCGAGGCGGCGGCGGCTTGCGCCGCCGCAGCTTTTGGTCGCCGCCTCCCGTCTGGCCTTCGCCTCTTCAGCGCGCCCGCGGCCGACGACGGTTCGCTCCGCCGAGGCTGAGGCGTTTTCCGCGCCGCCAGTGCGGGCGAGGCCACGGAGCGCTTCGGCAGAGCGTCCAACGTCGGTGGCAATGGCGTCCACAGCGTGGGCGTCAGCTGCGGCAACGGCCGGAAGTTCCTCCAGCCTTGTCTCCGGCGCGATCTCCGCGGCGGGAGGCCTCGTCTCCGTCAAAGGAGCCGCGGGCGAGCTGGGGGCTGGCGAATCGTGCGGGATGGAGCTTGAGGCCCCAGCGCCCGCTCTATCTCATGAAGATAAACAGAGATAGGGTTCAGGTATGCGAGAACGTGTAGCATGCTAACCCTAATGCAAAATGTACGAAAGTGCAGGGAAAACCAACCTGAAGTGGCGCGCCGTGAAAGCGAAAGCTGAAGGGGGGAGCGCCAAGCCGCTTGGTTGTGGAGGCGGTGGTGGCGCAGTCGCGGTCACCACCGTCAAGCATTGGCGCCGGGTGGTGGAAGCGCGAGTAGCACCGCCATGGGCAGCGAGGCCGCGCTGTCGGCAAGCGCCGCCAGAAGCGCCGGCGTAAAGGAGCGGAAGAAACCGCGCAGCGGCGCGCCGTTCGGAAGAGTCGCCGCTCTCGCCCGGTGGTGGAGCGGCGGCGGTAGCAGCAGGGCCCCCACTGGAGGGGGCCGGAGGAGGCGGCGGACGCCAGACTTGACGGGCGAGTCTCTTTGCTCGCCCTCCTCGCCCTCATCATCTTGGCGAGATCGGTAGCGCTTCCCAAGAGCGCGGTCGGAGTCGGCCGCCACACCTGGAGCGGCAGCAGCCGCGGAAGCTTTGGCGGTTGCCGAGGGCGGATCGCGGATCTGCAGTGGTCCCCGGGCCACTTGGACCGCAGGACCAGAGACTTCCATAGGGGCAGCGCAGTCAGGCCGCGCCCCGTGATCCCGCCGCAGAGAGGGAGGATGCCCGCAGGCAGAGAAGTGTCGCCGGTTGGCGTGGTCAGAAGCCCCGCCAACCAGTTCCGGAGCACGTCGTCCGACACGTTCCCTTCGGCTGGGTGAACAAGAAAGGAAACCATAAGATTGGCGAGCAAAAGGCGTTCCAAAAAGAAAAGAGACCCGAAAGGCTAAAAGAACACTTACCTCCGGGGGCAATGCGGACTCCGTCGTTGTCGCCGTAGTACTGCCAGGCGGGGCGCGTCCTCATGCGGAGCGGGCAAAGCCGGCGCCGTAGAAAATCCGCCACGACGTGGGTTCCGGTGAGCCCGCGGCGGCGGAGGTCGGCGATGCGCGCCATCATCAAATCCAGCTCCGCTGAGTCATCAGGCGTATCCCCCCAGATGGCGAGGGGCTCCGCTGGACCCTCGGGAAGGGAAAGATCGTCGCAGCCGCTGGAGTCCTCCACGTACATCCACTGCCGGTGCCAGTCCTTCCAGTTGGACTTGGCCGCGATGGGGATGAAGGCGGCAGCGTCGCGAAGGGTGAAGTAGCAGCTTCGGATGGCCCCACTCGGGCGCGGCCTCGCATGCAGCACAAGAGCCGGCGCCAGAGCGGAGGCTTTGGCATCGCCCCCACGAACATCTCGCAGAGGTGGACGAAGATGGCCAAAGACAATGACGGAGTTAGGGGAAGGTCGTCGCTGAATCTCGTAGAAGGAGAGCATCCCCAAGAAGAACTTCGAGTACGGCGGACAAGCCCCGCCACGCGCCAGTGAAGGTAACAATCTCCCCGTCGCGGGGGCTGGGCGCCATGGTGCCGGGGCGGAACCGGGCGCAGGTTGGCGGCACGAACACTTGGAGCCACCTCACAGTATCTTCGTCGACGGCGGAGGTGGGAAAACCAGGACCGGACGATGGCGCGTCCCCTCGACGGCCCTTGCTACGCTTGGGTGCCATTGGAAAGCGGTAGAGGAGTTGGCGAAAAGAAAGAAGGTTCTGTGGCAGCTGCGAAGGAGGCAATTGACAGTTTGAGGACTTAGCGAGCGGAAGGATTAGCCGCGGCGCCAAGAGAAGTATTTATAGGCGTGGGGCGCGAGCGCGACGGTTTGGATTCCGCCCACGCTGCTGCGCGCCATCATTGCCCAGCGTTTGATTTCCGCGAAAAGCGCGCTGTTCCCAAGGAAGATCGTGCGCAGATGGAGAATCGGCGACGCCCGCGAAGGTGGGCCCCACGATCGTCTCCGCCGCACAAGAAACGGAAAAAGTGTCTGCGCTGACGGTTCGCGTATCATGGTGGACCCGGCCTCTGTCGGTGTAATAAATACCGGGTACAAAGAGTCCCGAGAAGATCAGCGGGCCCCACGCGCGTCGGTGGGCGAAAAAGGCCCAACATGGCGGGCGAGCCTCTCGGCGCTTCAGCGAGGGCCCCACGCGTCGGGGGAAGCGAGGCCCAGTGCGTGGCGAGCCCTCGCGCTTGCGGGCCCCACACGTATGGCGGGTGAGCAAGGCCCAAATGGCGTGGGCGAGCTCATCGGCGCCAGCGACCGAGCCCAAAGACGTGGCGAAGCTCATCACAGCGCCGGCGTGGGCCCCATCGTCGGCCAGCGTGTGGGCGATCCCTCGGCGACGAAGGGTCTCCCATCGCCAAAGGGGCCCGCAGTAGGGTGAAAGTTTCGTCCAGATCCGAGATATCCGAGTTATCCAATTAAATAGACAACATATTTTAAAAAGTATTTAGACTGCTTTTATTAACCTTCAATCAAAAATAAAATATGAGTTTTATGCGAAAAAACTCTAATGTATATGTATCTATCCGAGCCAAAACCTTTATCCGAATGATCCAATATCGATCGTTTCACCCCTACCCGCAGGCGTGGAGTGTTCCGAAGAAGTCTTTTGGGCGAAGGCTCTCCGCTACGGCGACGAGGCGATTTAATGCGACATCACGCTGGATAGACAAACAAGAAATGATTACCGCTTCTGATGACCCTACTGTTCTGCGCGACCATCCTTGTGGCGCAGCGGAATTGACCGGCAGAGAGAAGGTTTGCTTAAGATGGCCGCCCGCGTCAGGAGGAGCAGGCTGGAACCCACCCGCAGTCTCACCGGTGTGTGCATGCGGGTCGAGGCCACTGCGAAGCGCGCGACGCCGCTGCCATGTAAGGCAGCGGCACGCGTTTAAATCTCTTCAGTCGTGTCTGTCGATTACCGAGAGCATCAGACGCCTACCCCTTCGGCTCTCTCCGTCAGTTCAAGGCTTGTCTAAAAGGGCAAGAGAGAGAGGGGAGGGGGTACGATACACAGAGACGAGAGAACACCTCGCGTCCAAAGCATTCTGTAACCACATCTCATTCAACCACAACCAAGAAAGAGCTAAGGCTCAGCAGGAGTAGGACTATTACCCGCAAGGGGGTCCGAACCTGGGTAATCCCCGTGTGTTGCTCTTTGCTGCGTCCAGCGCTGAATCGAACTGAGCTCGGCCGATAGGCTAGCAGGATAGAAATCTAACTAGGGGTGTGATCCGCAGTGGTTGAGCGGTGAACACGCCGTCAAAGACAATCACAACTCGACCACAAGGATGTGCAAATAAAGGAAGCTCCCCCTAAATTCATGCATAAATTTGAAACCACAAACCAACACGGTTCAAAAGACATAAAACCAACCAGAGTAACAATCACAAACTTAACCGAGTATCGAGGCAACAAATAATATTACAGGTAAAGGCAAAACCTCGATCTCACTACCCATCTCACTAACTCATGCTATTCTCTCTACCTTCTCCCTAACTTCTCCCCCTTTGTCACCAAGTGACACAAAAGGGAAAAGGTCCTAGTCTTGATGGTCTTGATCCATGTCGTCGCCTCCGTCATCCCCTTGGCCACCGGAAGAGGAGCCCTGACCTCTGGGACGCTTGAACAAAGGCATATGAGCTGCAGAGGGTACCGACCGAGGTGAGGATGGATCATCATATAATTGGGTCGGTTGAGGATTTGGCAACGAAAAGTTGAGATGACGACAGACTTCTCCACCAGTAAAATGAATCTTACCAGGAGGAGGATATGACTGAGGTGGTGGCACAAAGGAAGGAGCAGCCCTCAAGGAGGATATACCCAAGGATGAACCGGTGGTGGGTGGCGGTGGGCGAGGAAAACCCCGATTCTGGCTGGTGGGCTCAGTAGCCGGTATGAGCATGAGAGTACCATGAGTAAGGATTGGCCCTTCCGAATCGGCATGAACATAGCACCCATGTACTAAATCTGCGACTTGAATTTCGCAAATTCATCATTTAAATACGTCTGCGCCTGCCAGATCATCATCTCCTGCGGGTGGTCAAGCTAGCTCTTCTTTCACCTCGAGTGAAAACTTCTCATTTCGTCTTGCAGCCCTCATCTCACCTATCAAAGCGTCATACCAAGGAGGAGGGCACGCAGAATAACCCGCACCAAAGGCCGGCACAAACGGCCGCATTGGAGCAAAGAGGCCTGGAGCCGGAGGAGGAGCATCAACACCAGGTCGATCCAATTTGGGCTTGCTCCCAAGTTAGTTCAAGAAATTTTTCATTTGATGCTTTTTGATTCTGTTGCTCCAACTCTTTACCTCATCCTCGGAAACCCGCTGTGTCCTAGGGAGAAGCAGGCCAACATATGGAGCTAGAGGAAGTGGTCTATTGACCTCTCTGAAAATGGCGTCATCAAACTCTCCCAGAATGGTAGCTCCAACATTTATGGTCCTGCCTGTCAGAAGATAGAGCATAAACCAACTGCAAATTGGAAGGATTCTGTCGCGATTTCCACTTCGGACAAATAGTGTGCTTCAAAGAATAAGATTGATCGTATGTGCTCTGTCATGAATTGATTAGCTTTGTCCCATATTTATTTCCTCATCATCAAGATCGAGGTACATGAATCTGACTTCATCCAAAGGAGGATATTTAGCCCTCCAGAAGGTATCCTCATAAGCAATCTCATTCAAATCAGCGCCAGTATCTGGAGTGCGTAAAGCATCATTCATATTTGCCACGGAGATCCCTTGAATGTTTGCATCGACTGAGTGGTAGTAGCTGAACTCTGACTCATCCTCAGCAGGTAACAGTGTGGCAAAGAACTCACAATTTCTTTCTTTAGACCATGTCAACTTCTTATTTGAGACCAAAGCTGCCAAACCTGGAGTAGAACTGAAAATGGTGTAAACTTTAGGTCCTACGGCTGCGGTGATTTCATCCCAGTCAATACAATGGGGGTCCCGAGGACCAGTCTTGGGAGCAGAGAAACACAAATAAAGCTGCTTCTGAAACATCTCGCTTCTGAAACATCTCGCTTTAAATAAACCTGAAATCCCTAGTATCCTCTCGCCGCTGAGGGAACCATCTGTCATATGATACATCTCGCTTTTTCTTCAAGGTCTCCATGGATAACTTTAGCACCATGTTATCCACGGGGTCGTCCTCAGCGACTACAGTTTCTGTGACATCCTTATCTGCCGGGTTCTTAGCATATGTCTCATCGTCAATGTCCTCTGTCGTTGCAAAAGAAGATCCCGCAACCCGAGTCCAATGGATTTCCTGATCATGCTGCTGCTGAATATCTGCTCTAGTCACTTTACTTGGGCGAGGAGGAGCGGCACTGCTAGCCGTCTCATCGACATAATCCGGATCACCCTTACTGCCACTGTCGCGACGACCACTGAGGGTCCTGCTCAGAGCCTTCCCAAACTTCTTCAAAGATCGCGACATGATGAATCAACCTTCTAACCAAAAGACCACTGACAAACCGATCGCACTGTCAAGAGCCACTGACCAAGGTGCCAACCCCACCACGAGCCAACCCTCAACACGAGCGCGGGAAAATTCTATTCAAAACCTAGAGCTCGGTAAATGGAAGAATTTTCTGGAAAAAGAGGAGGGAAGCCGTTACCGAACCCTAGAAGGGAAGGAGGAAGTCGCCGTGCGCGAGGAGATTGTCCCCAAGGCCCTTCCCGGTAGGGGAAAGGAGGGGAGCTCGACGGAGACGGAGGCGCACGAACGGGCCGTCCACGTTCAATCCCCGCGGTGGGAATCGAAGAGGAGGACGAGGGGATGCCGGTGGTGGTGGTGGTGGTGGTCGCCGGAGATCGCCGGAGAGGCCTCCCCGGAGAGGAGGAGCAGCAGGGGCGGCGCCGGTTTGGGAGGAGAGAGGAGATGGAATGAGGGAAGAGGGAGGCGGAGAGGTAAGTTATACAGCGCTGTGCACGGTTTGGCCCTGTCGGACGGCGTCCGACAGCAAGGGTGCAGCGCACATGAGCCTCGTCGGACGGGGTCGCGGAGCGGCCAGACGGCGTCCGACAGCAGGATTGCGGCGCGAATTCAACTTGGTCGGACGGCGTCCGATGGTGACCGGACGGCGTCCGACAGTATGAATTCAACACACACAAACCCTGTCGACGGCGTCTAAGCCTGTCCGGACGGCGTCCGATGAAGGAAAATTTCACAGCTGCTTGCTCTTCTGACCAGTGGGCCCTACCAGTGCAAGAATTTTTTATAAAAATAATGTTTTGAAGGAAATTCTTCATTTTTGCTCAAAATTCAAAAGAAGATTCAAATGTGAGCAATTTGAAGTGATTTTAAAAATTTTTAATTTTGAAGGGATAAGATACTAAGTTGACAAATGAAGCCAAAGCAAATTCAAAAACCCAAATTTTGATCTTCGAGATCAAGAAAATGTGTGAACCCAAATTTTGCCTTGATTTCTCATATAGGCATGAAAATCGAGCATATGGGTTCACTTTAGAGTTTAAGCACATGTTTTTGAATTTTGGTTCTTTTTCAAATATTTTCAACAATTTTGATGCCATATGATTTTCAAGAGAAGAAATATGCATATGAAGCAAATTTTTTTCAAAGGGGATAAGATTTTCAAAATTAGAAGTTTGAAGTGATAAGACGATAAGGATAGTCTATTAAGTTCAAATTTGTTTTGGCTTGAAATATAGGACAAGAATACCCAACATCAAATTTATCTTTTCACCACTAGAGGGAGTTTTGAGATCATGAGTTGAAACTAAACTCCCCCTAAATATGACAAGGGTCAAAAGCAAATGGAGAAATTCAAAAGTCCTAGGCTAGTAGTGATTTTTAGATATCTCAAAATGCGTTTTACGGCAATAAGATGCACTTCTTTAGGGGATGCTTGAAAACGAACACACATGCACACACTAAACATAACATCGGGTCGAGAAGCGGTAAGATAGAGAAGCGAACCGATCATGGAGCGATAGAGCTTTTGGTCCACGGGCTTTCCATCTTCATTCAAATCAAGATGCCCATTAGTGGCCATTGGTGTTTTGATCGACGGTAATCGTCCATAGAAAACCGCTTGAGAAGGTCCTTTGTGTATTTCTCTTGACAAATGAAGGTCCCTTCCCGAAGTTGCTTGATTTGAAATCCAAGGAAGAAAGTAAGCTCTCCAATCATCGACATTTCGAATTCCTTGGACATCATTTCTCCAAAGTCCTTGCATTTAGATTTGTTAGTACATCCAAAAATAATATCATCCACATATATTTGACAAATAAATAAGTCATTTTCAATTGGTTTTAGAAACAATGTGGAATCAATCGCACCGGTTTTAAATCCCTTTTCTAAGAAAAAGTCCCTAAGACGCTCATACCATGCTCTAGGAGCTTGCTTGAGACCGTATAGCGCCTTAGTGAGCTTATAGACATGGTTTGGGTGTTTAAGGTTTTCAAAACCGTGCGGTTGCTCGACATAAACAAGTTCATCAATAAATCCATTTAGAAAAGCACTCTTAACATCCATTTGAAAGAGAGTTATGTTATAGAGAGAGGCGAATGCCAAGAGTAACCGTATAGCTTCAAGTCGAGCAACGGGGGCGTAGGTTTCTCCATAGTCAAGTCTTTCGATTTGTGTGAAACCTTGCGCCACCAATCTTGCTTTGTTTCGCACCACTTCACCATTCTCATCTTGTTTGTTGCGGAAGACCCATTTGGTTCCAATGACATTGTGGTCCTTCGGCCTTTCCACAAGCTCCCAAACTTCATTGCGGGTGAAGTTGTTTAATTCTTCGTGCATGGCGTTCACCCAATCCGCATCCGCCAATGCCTCATCAATAGTCCTAGGCTCAACAATAGACACAAAGGCGTGATGCTCATAATAATTTGCGGTATGAGAACGGGTTCTTACGCCTTGATTGAGATTGCCAATGACTTGATCTAGGGGATGATCCTTGGAGAGAGAGCGGTGTTGTTGGACGGGTACTTGTAGATCAATGCCTCCCCCTTGAGCTTGATCAACTTCAAGGTTTGCATCTCCGTTCACCGCTTGATTTTGAGTTGTTGGAGAGGTGTCTTGAGCTTGATCATCGATGGAGGTGGTGGGAGAGACAACTTCATCTTTTGGCACCTCCGGTGAGGGTCGAATTTCCCCCAACTCCATGACTTCATGTGGTAGCTCATCACCTACATTTCTTGTCAAATCTTGCTCATTTTGAGAGCCATTAATTTCATCAAACTTGACATCATAGGCTTCCTCAACTAACCCGGTAGAATTATTAAAAACTCGAAAAGCTTTTGAGCGAGAGGAGTAGCCCAACATTATACCAACGTCACACCTCTTTTGGAACTTACCCAAATGAGTCCTTTTCTTATAGATGTATACCTTGCAACCAAAGACTCGAAAGTACGAGATGTTGGGCCTTCGTCCCACTAGTAGTTCATATGAGGTCTTGTGAAGGAGTCGGTGGAGGTAGAGGCGGTTGATGGCATGGCACGCCGTGTTGATGGCTTCCGTCCAAAAAGCATGCGGCGTGTTATACTCGTCAAGCATTGATCTTGCCATCTCTATCAACGTACGGTTGTTCCTCTCCACCACTCCATTTTGTTGGAGAGTGTATGCCGCCGAGAATTCATGCTTGACACCTAACTCATCACAAAATTCCTCAACATTTGTATTAGTAAACTCGGTGCCATTATCACTCCTCACCTTTTTAATAAAAGAGTCAAATTCCTTTGAGCTTTCAAAGCAAATCTTTTAAACACATCACCGGCAAGTGGTTTATTTGCAAGAAAAAATACCCAAGTGAAGCGTGAGAAATCATCGACAATCACATGACAATAAGAATTACCGCCTATGCTCGCATAGGTGGTTGGGCCAAATAAATCCATATGCAAAAGTTCAAGTGGTCGGGATGTAGACATGAATGTCTTAGTCGGATGAGAATTAGCCACTTGCTTGCCGGCTTGGCATGAGCTACATAAACGATTTTTCTCGAATTTGACATCCTTCACTCCAACAACCAAGTTGTTTTTAAAAACCTTTTTCAAAGTGCCCATTCCAACATGTCCAAGACGTCTATGCCACAACCAACCAAGAGTGGTTTGAGCAATAAGACAAGTCTTGATTTGAGAAGATTCACGGTTTGAAAAATCAACCAAATATAAGTTTTGAAACCGGGTGCCTTCAAATGCAACACTTTGATCCTTAGTGGAAACAACACGAACTCCGTTGATCGAAAAGAAGCAATCAAAACCCAAATCGCACACTTGAGCAACGGAGAGGAGATTAAAGTTGCAAGCTTCCACCAAGAGCACATTAGAGATGGATAGGTCATTGGATATTGTAATTTTACCTATACCTTTTACCTTTCGCTTGGAGTTATCCCCAAATGTGATCTTGTGTTCGGGGTCCTTCTTCTCCTCTAGTGAGGTGAACATACTTGAGCTACCGGTCATGTGTTGGGTGCAACCGCTATCAAATATCCAATGCCGGCCACCGCTCTTGTAGTTCACCTACACACACAAATTCAAGGTTGGGTTTTAGGTACCCAAGACTTCTTCTTGGGTCCTTTCGAGTTAGTCATCAAATATTTGGGCACCCAAATAGCCTTCACATCTTTCTTTTCATTGGGTGCACCAACATATTTTGCATAAGTAGAGCCATTCTTTCTCATAAGCATGTAACTAGTATTAAGCACTTGAGTTTTAGACATGAATTAAGATGATTTGCAAGAGGACAAGCAATGGCTTTGTGTTTATCATTTTTGCAAATATGGCAACGGGTCCCTCCCTTAACAAAAGTTAGCTTGGGCTTACCCCAACCGCCCTTGGGTAAATCCCCGGGATGAAATCCCAAACCATGCTTACCCAAGGTGTACCTTTGCTCCCGAAGCACCTTGTCAAGAGAGTTGTTCCCCACAAGCAATTTAGTCAAGCTAGAGTCTAGTTGCTCAATTCTAACCTTAAGAAGCAAATTTTCCTTAACTAGCTCATTAGCACATTTTGCAACACCACAAGTACCAATAGAACACGCATTTTCATTTAAAGTATTAGCACTAGTGGGTGAAGATGAGCTAGCATTAGGTGTGATAGTGGGTGACAAGTTCAAAGATGTGTAATGAGATAAGCTAAGTGAACCATTCACGGTGTCAATCAAGTCACAATTCACACCAACATTGCATTTTTCAATTGAGCAATCAAGAGAAGTTTCTTCAACATTAGAGCTAGCTAGTTTGTTCTCTAGAATCTCAACTTGCAAATTTAGAGCTTCATAATCATCTTCTAGAGTTTCATGTTTTTCAAGCAAATTTTCAAACTCATTAGCAAGCTCTTTATGCACTTTCATTAACTTCTTCCTCTTAGATTTTTCCTTCTCTAGAGCATTATTCAAATCATCAATCAAAAGTTTAAGCTCACTTTTAGAGAGGTGCTCATTTGTTACCTTCTCCTCTAGTGCCATGAGGCACATGGGAGGTGTAGGGTTGTCGATGGCGACTCCGGACACTTTGGTGCTTTCATTGTCGGAGGAGTCCGCCCAAGAGCCTTCATCATCGGTAATCCATTCCCCAATCACTTCTTCTTGTGTGTTGGCGGTGAGACAAAGCTTTTGCTTAGGAAGAGCCGGAGAGGCATTTTCCTTGATCGCAAGTCCGGCTAATCCATGAGCTCTAGTATCTTCTTCGGAGGAGGAGGATTGGGAGGATGATGAGGTTAAACTATCTTCCTTTTTGGTCTTTTGACCGGCAAGAGCCTTTTTCTTCTCCTTCGATTTGTGATCGCTCTTGCGGTAGTGACGGTACTTCTTCTTGTCGTCATCCTCATCTTCCTCTTGATTCCTTGCCTTGTGCTTGTTCTTTTCACTTTTTGGGCAATCCGCCGCCAAGTGACCCTTCTCTCCACATTCGTAGCAACGCATTTCAGAGATAGGTCTTCGCCTTGAAGAGGATGATCCACCGCGGAAGCTCATCTTCTTGATCAACTTTCTTGACCGTTTGACAAGGAGGGCCAATTCTTCAATCTCCGGAATTGCATCATCGGAGTCATCATCATCTTCTTCAACTTCAATCTTCTTTTTCCCACTTTTGACTTTGGCGGGGAGAGCAATTGACTTCTTGTTGAGCGGGGACTCTTCACTTTCAAGAAGCCGCATCTCATATGAGTTGAGTTGCCCGAGGAGCTTTGTCGGTGTCATCTTCTTGAGCTTTGACTTGGATGCTCGAATTAAGGTCACAAGTGGATTGAAACTAAATGGCACAACATCAAGCATCTTCCGACAAATGTCAATGTCTTCCAAGACCTTCTTCTCCGAACATCCGGCAATTTCATTGACGATGGGGTTCAACCTAAGAAACATTTCATTAACACTTTCATTAGGAAGCATCTTGAATTGATCAAATCTTTTTCTAGCACGAGATAGCTTCTCCTCAAGCATCTCAGCACTACCAACATGAATTTCTCTAAGATGCTTCTAAATGTCATAAGCTTTAGTGAGATTGCCAATGCTATCAAAAACTTCGGAAGACACACTAGAAAGTAGAGCATTTCTAGCAATGGCATTAAAGCGTTTGTACTTAGCATGAACTTCATCAAGAGCAATTGTACCGGCCGGAGGGTCCGGATAGCCGGTCTCACAAGCAACCCACACATCATAGCTAAGTGCCTCTAAGTAACATTGCATCCTAATTCTTCAATAGTTGTAATTTGTTCCATTAAAGATAGGAGCTTTTTCAATTTCTATCCTAGGCCCCTCTTGAGCCATCTCCTAGCGGTGAAGCTAATACCGGAGAACCTATACGCTCTGATACCACTTGAAAGAGGATCCTAAGGCCTAGAGGGGGGTGAATAGGCAATTTTAAATTCTTTTGATTATTCTCAATTAAGCATCATATTAATAATCACCCAATCCTAGTTGCAATTGACAAGTAATGTGGTAGGTGAAGTGGAGCAGCAAACCTCAAAATAGCCAGCCACTAGGTAGGTATTTATAGCCCCAAGAGCAAAACTAGCCGTTGCCCCTCGGAAGAGGACAAAAAGACTAGCCGTTAGCCTCTACCGAACGCTGTCCGACGGCACGGGACGCCGTCCGACAATGCAATCGCTCATCGAAAACAACTTATCGGACGCCGTCCGTCGGGACGGACGCCGTCCGGCTGAGGGAATCTTATGAAATTAGCTAACCGGACGGCTCTCCAGACGCCGTCCGTCGAAAAACATCGATTTTAACGACCGTCGCCGTCCGATAACGACGGACGCCGTCCGACGATGAAGATGCAAAGGACCGGACGCCCCTCAGACGCCGTCCGACAGCGAGAAAGACCCATATCTGAACCTTACCGGACGCCGTCCGACAGAGAGTACCATTTCGGATTTTGGGCTGGTCGGACGCCGTCTGGATTTACCAGACGCCGTCCGACAGAATGGATTTTCGGCTAAAAGGTGAGGGGAAATTTAGGTGGGTTTCTCTCTCTAGAAATCTCACAAAGGGATATTTGGGTATTTTTAGAAGTGGTGGACTACGGAAACCGAGTTTTCGAGAATTCGCAAAGATCCGGCAAGATCCGAGATATTCAAACCCCTTTTGAAAACCGACGAAAAACAGGAAATAAACATAACTACTCCTAATCTATACGTGACCTCTTCTCTCGCCCGGTCACGCACTTGAAATCTTGGAGCAGCTCAGAAAATTGTCGACGCTTCAAATTAGGGTTTATCAAAGACGCCGAGTCTTCGCTAGGGTTCCGAGAAGTCCAAGAACCCCCTAGCACTTAATATTTATTTATTTTGTCATCAATGCCACTAATAAAAATTAGGGCTCAACGATGCTCACATGGAGGACACTTGAAAACCGTAAAGCTTAAAGGAGAAGACGGTGTTTACTTCTATTTTAGTGTAAATCTTGTCTTTTGAATTGAGTTTAAGGACACGACGTACTATTAAGAGGGATGCGACGGAAAACCACTTTTAGAAAGTTCTAAGTGCTATTGGTCGAAGAAACTAGACACACTTTATCCATCAAATCACTTTGAGGGAGTTTTCTTTAAAAATATATCGCACTATCCGATGTGGGTCCGGAACATTCCGATATGGACCGGAAATATCCGATGGTTGGTCCGATCGACCCCTCTCTGTCTCTAGTTGAAAAAATATCGAAACATTTCGATGTTGGTCCGGAACATTCCGATATGGACCCGAAAAATCCGATACTTGTACCGATCGACCCCTCTCTGTCTCCAGTTGCAAAAATATCGGAACATTCCGATGTTGGTCTGAAAAAATCCGATACTTGTTCCGATCGACCCTTCTCTGTCTCGAATTGCAAAAATATCGGAACTATCCGATGTTTGTCCGGAATATTCCAATATAGTCCGAAACTATCCATTGCTTGTTCCGATTGACCCCTCTCTGTCTCGTTGCGAAAATATCGGAACATTCCGATGTTAATATCAGACTATCCGATATCTGTCAACAGTAACGGCTAGTTTTGAGAGCGTGGGTATTTATTCCTCTCCTCTTCCCACCCGCTGGGGTTGCCTCTCACACATAATTTCAACTGGGCACTTATTGCAAACCCTAGCTCTCCATCTTCCATCTTCACTCCAGCATTAATTCCATTGATTGCATCTTTGAGTGGGTGAAGATAGATCTAGAGACTTCGTGTTGATCAAGCTTTGATCTTGAGCACTTGATTCATTCTGCAAATTGGTTTTTCGCCGGATTTGTTACTCTTGGAGTTTAAGGGTTCCTAGACGGCTAGGAGTCGCCCTAGAGCCACCGGTGCTTCGTGTGGTGGCCGGGGAGAGTTTGTGAAGGCCGGTTTCGCCTCCGAAAGGGAAGAATCCATTGAGTGATACCGGGAGTGTTTGGTGCAACCCGGGAGGTTAAGGGTCAAGAGGGACCCCGGCTCAAGTGTGACCGAGCCGCCTCAACGGAGACGTAGGATCCCCTCAAGGATCCGAACTTCGGGAAGAACTACTTCGAGTCATCGTGTGTTTGTGGATTCCTCTTGTTCATCTTATTGTTGGCTTGCCATCTAACCCTATTTGGTACAGGATTTACTGTTGCAACTCTCTAGCTCGTTATTCCTCACTCCAGCAATATCGGATAGTCAGATTCTAGATCAAATAGTTCGATCCACATCGGACTATCTGATACTGACATCGGAACATCCGATACTGATTTATTCCGCTGTGTCGTTTTGCTGTAAAATTTTGTAAAGCCTATTCACCCCCTCTAGGCTACATCTCGATCCTTCAATATGATACTACAACTCTGTCACAACTAGCAATATGGGACTAATCCAACCATCACATCCACATGGGCCTCACAACACATCAGGCCGGAGTATTACACTTCTTCCCCTCCCTCTGAGCCCGTCTTGGTGAAGGCCGCTTGGGGGGTTCACTTTGGTAGGTCGCTGGAGCAAACGGAGCTCGTGGGCTCCAGGGGCGTGTGTCCGGTGGCTCTTCCCGTGGTGGCGTGGTGGGCCGTCGCTTGTTCTTCAGTAGCGCGACAACTCCTGTTTCTAGTCTAATCCCGTCCTCACACTCTTTTCCCTCCCCTCCCTACAAGATGCCTAGTGGCGTAGGTTGGTGTTTTCCGTGTTAGAGGCAGGGGCAGATCTACAGTGTTAGAACCAGGTTCAAGCGACCCAGATGCTTTTCGCACAAACCCTTCTTGTTTATTGCTATCCTATTAGCATATATACATATAAAACTACAATTTGAAGCTTAAATATAGTGATTTAGTGTTAAAATGACACCCCGACGGCCCCAGCGACTTGTTTTCATGGATCCGTCCCTGGTTAGAGGCGGGGTTCGGCTTGTGCCGCCTGAGTGGCGCGACGTCTGGTCTCCTTTGTTTCCCAAGCGCAGGCCACCAGGCGTAGTGGCCCCTCTCCGGTGGCATTAGTTGACGACCTTTCTCCAGCGGCATCCCCGTTCTCTGCCTTTTGACTCGGTTTTGTCCATGCCGTCTTGACCCTCCCTTTCTCCGAGGTGTCGGGTAACGTGGGCGGCGTCTTCCACGTTAGGTGGCGGTGTTCGTGCTCAGGGCTGGTCCTGGCATTTTGGGGGCCCGTGGCAAAAACTTATATGGAGGCCCTATCCACCTTCTCATATATATATATATATATATATATATATATATATATATATATATATATATATATATATATATATATATATATATATATATATATATATATATATATATATATATATATGCATATATATAATCTTTTAAACACACATCATTGAAGAAATTAATATTCGATGCACAAAAATTACTCCTATAGAACACTTTAAAGTTTATGAAATGACAAATGTAAATTGTATTCTTAAACACTTACTTGGCATTTGACATCATCTTAAAAAATTTCTTCTAACATTTTTTCGCTACCGGATGGATACTTTCTCGATGACATGATATCACAAATTCACAACGACACAAGGCACTGAAAATAAAAATAAACGCATCAAAGGAACCCTGTATCGTTCATTCAGTCCATGGAATTGAAAAAAAAATAGAATACGCAGTGTGTCGGTGTAATAAATACCAGGGTAGGAAGAGTCCTCAGAAGGCCAAGAGGGCCCCACGCGTCGGCCAGGCGAGCAAGGCCCAGTGGCTGGGCGAGCCCCTCGAAGGCCAAGAGGGCCCCACGCGTCGGCCAGGCGAGCAAGGCCCAGCCATGGGCGAGCCCCTCGAAGGCCAAGAGGCCCCACGCCAGCGGGCGGCGTGCGTGAGCCCTCCGGAGGAGAGGCGAGGGCCCCACGCCAGCGGGTGCGTGGGCGAGCCCCTCGAAGGCCAAGAGGGCCCCACGCGCCGCCAGAGAGACTTCTACGCCGTCGCGTCCCATGCCCGAGCCGCTCAAGGCACGCCACGCAGCGCCTACACCCTAGGGTGGTCAGGACCAGGGTTTCCCCGAAGCCCGTGGCCATGTTGCCGTCATCTTCGGCGGCACGTCGGCCTACAGCTCCCGTCGTGAGCTAAAGGCCGCGTCTCGCGTGGTCCTCCACATCTCCCGCGGCGAGCCCACGACAGAGTCCCTGCCTTAGTCCTGCCAGGCCATCACCTTTTCGGTGACGGACTACCCGGCTGGGCTCTCCAAGCCGCAGCGCCTCCCGCTGGTCCTGTGCCCCACCATGAGTAACACCCGGGTTGACCGCGTCCTCGTGGACAGCGGGAGCTCGCTGACATCATAACGGCGCGCGTCCTGGGCCTCATGCAGGTCCCGCGCTCCAAGATCAAGGACATCACCGTCCCCTTCCACGGATCGCCCCGGATCGCGCCGCCTGCCGAGCAAGTCGTGCTGCCCGTCACGTTCGGCTCCTCCGCCAACTTCCGGACAGAGTACATCACCTTCGAGGTGGTGGAAACAGAGCTCCCCTACAACGCCATCTTGGGGCGGCCCGCGCTCTCCAAGTTCATGGCGGTCTCCCACCACGCCTACCATTGCCTGAAGATGCCGGCCCCAAAGGGAGTCATCACCGTCCGGGGCAACCACAAGACGGTCCTCGACAGCACGAGACCACACCAGCCATGGTAGGACAGCTCCCTACCCGTGGTCCCAAAGACAAGGAGTGCTCCACAATAGCCTAAAGGGTGGCACTGCAGCAGCAGGAGCCCACCAAAACCGCTGCCCTCATGGAGTCGACCTCCAAGGTGGTCCACGTGGGGACAACCCTCGAGCCTCAATAGGAACTCGAGCTCATTACCTTCCTCCGGGCTAATAAGGACGCGTTTGCATGGAACCGTCTGATATGCTCGGTGTCCCAAGGGAGGTGATCGAGCACAGGCTAGCTGTCCGGCCTGACAAGAAACCGGTAAGGCAGTGTCAGAGGCGTGTTCCCGACTGGAAGGCCAAGATCATCCAACACCAGCTCGGCAAGCTGCTTCGAGCGGGCTTCATCCGCGAAGTTCAGCACTCCGATTGGCTGGCGAACCCAGTCGTCGTCCATAAGAAAGGCGGCAAATGGCACATGTGTGTTGACCACCGCGACCTCAATTCTGCCTGCCCCAAGGATAACTTTCCCCTTCCATGCTTAGATCAGCTAGTTGAAGCTACGGCAGACTCAGCTTTGATGAGTTTCCTAGATGCTTATTCCGATTACCATAAGATCGCGTTGTGTAAAGAGGACGAAGAAAAAACCACCTTTGTAATGCCTTTCGGCACATTTTGCTATACGACCATGTCCTTCGGTCTCAGAAATGCTGGCGCCACGTTCCAGCGTCTCATGCAAAAAACTCTCCCTGATCAAATAGGGCGCAACGTAGAAGTCTATGTCGACGATATCGTAGTCAAGAGTAAGGACGCCCGTGACTACATGTCCTACCTACGAAAAACCTTTGACAGCCTGAGACAGCAACGGGTCAAATTAAACCCCGAGAAATACGTCTTTGGCGTCAAGTCCGGCATACTCCTAGGCTACGTGATCGGCGGGGCGAGCATCGGTGCGAACCCCAAAAAGATCGAGGCCATCGAAAAAATGAGGTCGCCGACCTATGTAAAGGACATCCAGTCCCTCACGGACAAAATGGCGGCCTTAAGCCGTTTCATCTCCCGCCTTGGGGATCGAAGCGCGCCTTTCTGCAAGCTGCTGCGTAAGCACGATAGTTTCGAGCGGACTGAGAAAGCTGAGGCCGCGTTTCTGCAGCTCAACCAGTATCTCGCCTCGCCACCCGTCCTCACTACTCCCAGGCTCGTGGAAGCCCTCCTGCTATACCTCTTGGCGACACCGTGGAACAAGAAGGGAAGCAACAGCCCGTCTACTACCTGAGCGAAGTGCTCACCGGGACAAAAGAGCGCTATCCCAACCTTCAGAAGCTATGCTATGCCATGCTGATGGCCTCACGTAAGTTGCGTCACTATTTTCAAGCCCACCAAGTTATTGTCCCGACTACTTACCCGATCAAGGACATTCTCCGAAACCCGGAGGCCATCGCCGGTCGCGGCTGGGGAGTCGAGCTGGGTGAATTCGACATCCAGTTTGTATCCCGAACCGCGATCAAGGCCCAAGCCCTAGCAGATTTCGTTGCAGAGTTGACCAGGCCGGATGAGCAAGAGAGAAGCTCTCCAAGTCAAGACGGGCAGGAAGGTCGGTGGACTCTGTTCTTCGACGGTTCACACCAGTCCGGGCGATCAGGATGCGGTATCGTTCTCATTTCCCCCAACGGAGAGCGACTCCAGCACGTCGTACAAATACACTTTGCGGCTACAAACAACGCCGTAGAGTATGAAGCCCTAATTGCTTGCCTAAGAGCATGCGCTCGACATTAAACGGCTTGTTGCGAAAGGGGATTCGCAGCTCGTCGTCTGCTGTGTCGGGGAGGAGTTTCAACAATCGACGACTCGATGGCGCGTACTGGCGGAAGTGAGGAACTGGAGAAGCGTTTCACGAGTTTCGAAATTAGCTACATTCCCAGGGAAGAGAACGGCGAAGCTGATAAGCTCGCCAAACTTGGATCCTCGCAAGAACTGGCCCCACCGGGGGTGCTAGTGCAGCACCTTTTAAAGCCCTCCATTCCCTTTGAAGAGGAGGCCAAGAGGACGTCTGCTACCCCCCAAACCGAGACATCCGGTACTGTCTCATTCCTCGAGCAAAGCACCTCCTGGATGACGCCATTCATCCAGTTCTTGGAGCAGGGACATTCCCGAGGACGCTGCTGACCGCTCCTCACTAAAAAGGCGAGCCCGAAGCTACTTTGCCGCGACGGGCTTGCTTGCATCGAAGGGGTGCTAGTGGCGTGCTTTGTAAGTCCGTTACCCAAGAAGAAGGTAAGTACCTTCTAGCCGACATTCACGAGGGCATCTGTGGCGCGCACGCCTCACATAGAACCCTCGTCGGCAAAACATTCCGCATGGGCTATTATTGGCCCATCATGGCGAGCGACGCAGGCCTTGGTTAAGTTACCGCTGCTTGCCAAGATTATGCTCGGATGACGCCCAAATTTCTGCAGATGAGCTGCAAACAATTCCACTAGCATGGCCGTTCGAGGTTTGGGGCATGGATCTCCTAGGGCCATTCCCCAAAGGTCTTGGTGGCAAGACATACTTATTCGTAGCCATCGATACCTTCACCAAGTGGATCGAGGCGAACACATCTCCAACATTATCGCAATTGCATGCGACGCGTTTTTCCAAGCATCGTTGCAAGATTTGGTGTGCCCAGCAGGATCACCGCTGACAATGGCACCCAATTCACAAGCCGGGAATTCAACGATTACTGCGAGGAAATCGGCATGAAGCTCGCCTTGGCCTATGTGGCCCACCCACAGAGCAACGACGCGGCCGAACGAGCTAACGGACAGTTAGTCCAAGGCATCAAAAAGCGGGTCTACGCCGCCCTCAAGGCTAAACACCAAGGTTGGGTTGACAAGCTACCGTCGATCCTCCGAAAGGTCCAACAACGGCCACCACCTCTGGAGAGACTTGTCGGTACAATAAATACCGGGGTATGAAGGGTCCTATGGAAGCCAAGGGCCCCACGCGGCCAGGCGACTGTGTCCCAGTCGTGGGGCGAGCACCTCAACAGATCCGACGGCCCCATCGTCGGCGGGCGACCAGCCCTAGTCGCGTGGCGAGCCCTCAACAAGATCCGGCGGGCCCCACGTCGGGCGACCAGCCCCCCAGCCGTGGGCGAGCCTCTCAATGAGCCGAGCGAGGGCCGTCGGCAGCGGACGCGTGGCGCGAAACCCGGCAAGACCCGAGGGCCCCACGTCGCGGGCGACCAGAGCCCCTAAGCTGGGCGAGCCCCTCGGAAGACGAGCGAGGGCCCCGCCACGCCGGCGGGCGACCAGTAAAGCGCCGGCGAGCCCCTCAAAGCGCCGGGCGAGGCCCCACGCGTCATCTGGGCGACCAAGCCCGGCCAGCAGGCTAACTATATTCGGCGTAGCGTAGGGCCCCCCCATCAAGCGGGGCTGCGTGGCGAGGCGTCCCAAAAGGAGTCTTCTGGGCGAAGGCTCCCCCTGCTGCGAAGGACGAGCGCATTCAATGCGACATTACGCTCGGATAGACAGATGAAGAGATGATTACCGCCACAGTGTCCTCTGCAGTCGATCAAGCTATCATCGTGGCGCGGCCGGAATTGACCGGCAGAGAGAGAGTTTGCCATCATCAAGCTAGCAGCCCGCAGCAGAAGGAGCAAGCTAGGCCCCGCCCGCACTCTCAATGGCATTGACGGCGTGTTCTCCGCTCAACCACTGCGGATCACACCTCCGGTCAGATTTTTAATCTGCTAGCCAACTCGATCAAGCTCGGTTCGATTTGAGCGTCGGGCACAACAAGGAGTGACTCGCAGATTTACCCAGGTTCGGACCCCCTCGCGGGTAATAGTCCTACTCCTGCTGAGCCTTAGCTCTTTTCTGATTGTGGTTGAAAGGGAATGTGTTTACAGGATGCTTTTCGTTGAAAAAACTCGAACTCTCCTCAAAGCCTCTCTCCCGGCTCCTTTTACACTGGCCGCAAACGGGCGGAGAGAGCCAAGGGAGTAGGCAGTACAGTGCTCTTAGTACACTTACAAGACAAGACAGAAGAGACGAAAACGTGCTGCTTGCCCGCTGCACACCGCGCGCCGCTCGCGTGCCGCCAGTGGCCTCGACCCGCCTGAACCGCCCGGTGAGATCATGCGGGTGGGGCCCGGCCTGCTTCCGACGCGGGCGGCCATCTCAGCGAACCTTCTCTCTGCGGTCAATTCTTGGCGCCCACGGTGGATACTCATACCGCAGGCCATCAGAGCGGTAATCATTTCTCACCGTATCTATCCGCGCGTGATGTCGCATTACAATGCGCCGTCCTTCGCAGCGGGGGAGCTTTGGCTCAAGACTCTTCGCAGCGTTCGCCTGCCGGCCCCACTCAGCGCTGGGACCTCGCTGGTCTTCGGAGGGCTCGCCCACGCACCCGCCTGGCGCGCGGGGCCCGCCGGCCTCTGAGGGCTCCGCCATGGCTGGGCTGATCGCCCGCCAGACGCGTGGGGCCCGCTTCGCCTCTCGAGGGGCTTCGCCCATGCTGGGCCTGACGTCCACTTGACTTCGTGGGGCCCGCTCGGCTTCTGAGGGGCTCGCCACGCCGCCGGGCCTAGTCGCCCGCTGGACGCGGGGCCTGCTCGCCTCAGAGGGGCTCGCCATCGCCATTGGGCTCGATCGCCCGCTGACGCGTGGGGCCCGCTCGGCTTCGAGGGGCTCGCCCACGCCATGGGGCTGATTGCCCGCTCGACGCGTGGGGCTGCTCGGCTTCTGAGGGGCTTGCTGTGGCTGGGGCCTAGTCGGCCGCTGCGGCGCGGGGCCCTCTTGGCTTCTCCAAGATTTTCATACCCCAGATTTATTACACCGACAGCATGTTCACACGGGTCGGCCACTTATGGCATCGCTAGTGGCGCGCGGCGCGCAAAGATGGCAAAGACGCTTTTATCTCTCCCGCGCGATCCTTTACGCCTAATCGCAGTACTCTTGTAAAGAGTATCAGATTGCCTACCCCTCGCTCTCTCCGCCACCCAAGGCTTGTATAAAAGGAGGATAGAGAAGGGAGAGGGGTTCAAACCGCTTGTAATAAATACCGGGTATAGAGAGTCCCGAGAAGATCAAGCTGGCCCAACGTGTCAGCGGGCGAAAGGTGCCCCAAGACGCGGGCGAGCCCTCGGCGCCCAGCGGAGCCTCACACACAAGCGGGCGATCAGCCTCAATAGGCAGGGCGAGCCCTCAAGACTCCAAAGCGGGCCCCACGCGTCAGCCGGGCGACTGTGCCCCAGCCAAGCTGGCGAGCTCCTAGAAGACCAAAGCGAGGGCCCCACTGTCAGCAAGGCCATGCAGCCCCTCGGCGCGTAGGGCCTCCCATCGCTGCCGGGCCCGCATGGCGGGGGCGCTAGGAAGAAGTCTTCGGGCGAAGGCTCTCCCTGCACAAGGACGAGCGATTTAATATGACCTCACGCTACGGATAGACAACCAAGAAATGATTACCACATAAAGGACCCCTGCAGTCTCGAAAGGTTGCCACCGTGGGCGCAATGGAATTGACCTACAGAGAGAGGGTTTGCTTAAGATAGCCGCCTCGCCGAGAAAGTGGATGGGCCCCGCCTCAGCCTCACTGGTGTGTCTGTGGGTCGAGGCCACTTGCAGGCATCGCGAGGACGCGCCGCTTCAGCGTGAGCAGCAGACGCTGCCTCTCCGTCATGTCTCGCGTGGTCTTGTCACAGTACCGAGAGTATCAGATCGCTTACCTTCGGGTTCTCTCCGCCGGTTCGAGGCCTGTATAAAAGGGGCGGAGAGAGAGGGGGGGGTACATTTTTCACACAGTTCACAAGCATTCTGTAACCACATTCCATTCAACCACAACAAGAAAAGAGCTAAGGCTCAGCCGGAGTAGGACTATTACCCGCAGGGGGGGTCCGAACCTGGGTAATCCCTGTGAGTCGCTCCTAGGGGTGTGATCCGCAGTGGTTGAGCGGAGAACACGCCGCAAGGGCGCGCTGTAGGGGCGCTTAGCATCGCCTCGCTTCGACTTCATCGATGGCGGATCAGCAGTCCGCGATGGATCCAGAGGCGCCAGATCCGCTGCCAGAGTATCGCCATGCCATGGCGATAGACCACCAGCGGTAGCCATCCGCCGAGGGTTGAACCTCAAGCGAAAGCAACGCCTGGCCATGTTAGGCGACGCCGCCTTGGAGAGTGCACCAAAGACAAAACCTCCATGCGGCTGGGTTTCGCTGACAACCCACCGGTTCCGGTGACTCCGGACTCCGGCGGCACCATGGCTGGCCAGTTGGCTCGCACATCGATGGCGCCGCCGGTGGTGCATGTTTCGAGGTGCGGAACCGGCGCTTCGCTTCTTCCGCTTTTCTTGCCTCGCACTTCTCGCAGATTCTCAAGTGAGGGAGCGGCCAGATTTACAGAGCCAGCGATTTCTACGGGTTCGACCGGCAGCGATAGGTGGACGGGATCTCCGGCCCCACTTGAGGACCGCCATCCGCGACAGGAGAAGACCTGCGCGACAAGCTCCAGCGGCACGACCGGTGCGCGATCGCGGCCGACGCCGCCGCCTGTGGGGACCAGAGGGTTCTCGCGCGCCGCCCACGCCGAAGGGTGCCTCTTCGCGCCGCCCGGATGGCGGGCACGGCGGACGGAGGCAAGGCCCGTGAGCAGAGGCTCCAGACGCCGATTGTCGCGCTTTTTCAAGGGAGCCGCACCAGGCCCAAAGGGCCGGAGAGGTTTCGACCGCCCCTATCGAGAAGCACGACGCTCCACCAACCCCGACGAAGTTCTTGTAGATCTACACTACGGTGATGCAGCCACCGGAGGGTCGGAAGGATCCGCAACAACTTCCCCGTAGTCCTCACCGCGAGCCCGCTTGGTTTCATGAATCTGCCTCGAGTCCGTGGGTCGTGGAAGGAGCTCTGAGCTTTTCATCACCAACTTCCGTGGCACCTTCGAGCAGCCCGAGTCGAGGACGCACCTCCACAACGTGAGCGTAAGAAGGAGAGTCGTTGCGCGACTACATCCGGCGCTTCAGTCAGGTCCGCAATACCATCCCTGACATCTCCATCGACGCCGTTGTCACGGCCTTCAGGAGAGGCGCTCGAGACCCCAGGGTTAAGGAGAAGATGGCCACCCGCAAGATCAAGACGACGGAAGAGCTCTTCACCCTGGCCCACAAATGCGCCCTTCAAAGTGAGGTTCGCTCGCCCGCTGCACGGGCAGGACAGCCGCGGGGCGTGGCCGGACTTCAAAAATCCCGCGGCAAGGACAAGAAGAAGCGCATAGCGGCCGAGACTGGGGAGGTCATGGCCGCCGAGCGACGACGATGACGACGACGAAGACGGCGCCGACAGCGCGCGCAGCGCGCCGTGCGAAGAAAGGAGGAGGCCGCGGTGGAGGCTAAGGCGGGCGCGGCGACGTAGGAACGGTCTCGCAGGGCGCTGTGGCGCATCGCCGGATCACGGGCGTTTCGCATGCCGCGACGACGGGCGAGACCGCCGCCCCCGCGAGGGAGCGGAGGGCTTATCGTCCCATTCACCGCAATAACTCCCACGACTTCTGGCGATTGCCATGTCGCCGCCAGTTGGTGACAAGCCGCCCACGAGCAAAGAGCGTGCGTCCGGCAGCAAGCAAGGGCAAGGAAGCGCTTCGCTTGGTTTCCAACAAGCGAGCGCCGGTTGCCGCCATCCACGGCGGATCGCCACCTATCCGCCCCACGCCAGCTTTAAGCGCGATGAGGAGGTGCGCGCCGCGTTCGGCGTGGGGTCAGCAAGGCAACCGGCGGGTCGGAGCAACCGATCGCGCTCAACCAGCCGACATTCCCGCCAAAGACCGCCGGCCCGGCATCTCCCCGATCGTGGTTGCGCCCACGGTCCGGAATGTCAAGTTAGGGCGGTGCTGGTCGACGGAGGGAGTTCCTCAACCTCCCGTCCGCCCAGTCGCCAAGGCGCCCAGATCCAACAGCAGAGCTTCACCGGGCGCCTCGTTTCTTCGATCGCGCCAGGCCGAGTCCGCCCTTCGGGCGCAGCCTCCCGGTGACGCTTTTGGAGGTTCACAACTTCCGCGACCGAGATGCTCGAGTTCGAGGTGGCGGACTTCGACTTCCGACAACGCCATACGGGTCGGCCGGGCGCTGACCAAGTTCATGGCGCTTGCCACTATGCCACATGGTGGTGAAATTCCAGGCCACCGCCCCATCGCCTTGAAAGTGGACCGCCGGAGGCGCCGCTATGCATAAGGACGCTCGCTTATGGGCGATCGGCGCCTGTATGTCAAGCTTCGACTGAGTCAAGATATCTCAGCACTCGCCAGGACTCTTCTTCGACGGTTCGCTCGGCTTGAGGGGCGGCGTGTCGCTCGTGTCTCCCACCGCGACATTGTCCGCACCGGTGGTGCTGGAGTTCCGCCTCCCCAACAACGCCGCGAGTATGAAGGATTGCTCGCCGCTCGTGGTGGCTTCACCGGGCATCCGCTGGGTTGCAAGTAAGGGCGATTTCTCCGGTCATCAACCAGCGAGGAAGGATTTCACCGCCGGATCCCGCTATGGCGGCCTACTCGGGCGGAGGTGCGCCGTTGGAACGGCATTTCGAGGGCTTGGGCTTTGCACGCCCTCGCCGCGAGAACTATATGGCGGATGAACTGGCCCCTGCATTGCCTCGCCAAGGGCACCTGCTCCGCCGGGTTTTTGAAGAAAGACTCACGCGTCCGTTCGCGCGCAGCTCCGCAATCTCCGGGCGGACGACGCTTCGACGCAGCTCCCACATCCGGAGGAGACGCTACCAATGCCGCCACGCCCCCTGGTTGGAGGAGGAAGCGGAAGAACTGCCGAGGCGGTTGAGGCGGAAATGCCAAAGCCAGTAAAGTACGCCGACGACAATGCTAACGCCGCCACACTCGTCCGGAAGGTCGTGGATGGATCCGATCCAGCCTACCTACGGGCGGAGTGATTTCTCGACGATGACGCGTCGGCCGAGAAGATAGCGCCAAGCGCTGCGCCACGCCCGGTAGGTGGGGACTCAGACGCCAGTGGCGCAAACGGAGTTCTATTGAAGCGCGCCACTCGGAAGCGGGAGTGCAATCCTCTCGAGATCCATGGAGACATGTGCGGAGCCACTCAGTGAGCCGGGCGTTGGTTGAAAGGTCTTCCGCCACGGCTTTATTGGCCTATCGCCTCCGTGATACCTTCGAGCCGGTGAGGAGATGCGGCGTGCCAATTTCATGCTAAGCAGATCCACCGACCGCCCAGCGCTATAAACCATTCCGCCTCTCGCCGTTCGCGATGCTGGGCCGGATATCCCGGCCCGTTTCATGGGCGACGGAGGTTACACGATCTGCTCGTCGGCTGCCGACAAGTTCACCAAGTGGGCGGAGGCATTGCCGGTCCCGCGATCACGCCCGCCGCAGCCATAAAGTTCATGAAGAGCATTCGTCCGTTGGCGCCGCCAACAGATCATCACCGACAACGGCGCCGCTTTAAGAGCGCCGATTTCTAAGATCAGCGAAGAGCTGGTACTGTTGTGCCGCCTCCGCTGTACATCCAAGAGCAATGGGCAAGTGGAGCGGGCAAACGCGGAAGTACTCAGAGGACTCAAGACAAGGGCGTTCGACCGCCTGAAGAAGCGCGGCAAGCGCTGGGCGGAAGAAGTCCCCACCGTATTGTGCGCGCTGCGGATAACTCCCAACAGAGCCACCGACGAGACCCCTTTCTTCCTGGTGTATGGCTCCAAAGCGGTGCTCCCGTCGGAGCTCACCTTCGTGATGTGACCATGCACATCATAGATAGGACCAACACTACGTCAACATGGTGGTCATCAAGAGTTCCATTCAATTCTTCGCCAGCATGGACGTCGATGAGCTTTCGATCGACTACTGCATCTTCAACCTCTTCATCTACGACAAGTTGGCGACACTTCACGGCATCCTCTACATCATCTACATCAGCTATGGTGTCATCATCTAATATATGGCATCATCGACCCGCACCATGGCCAGGCCGCGTGCATAGCAGGCAAGCTTTTCATGCTGATATCGCGATGTCGCCGCCAGCTGTTCGGCCTCCACCGTGACCACCTCCCCAAGCTCAAGACGTATTCAAGAAAGGCGCATCTCCACCACTTCGACGTCCTCTGGTCCCACAAGCCACATCGTTGCAAGGCCGGTCCAAGAAAGAGCTCAATTTGTCCATGAGTCAGGTTCGGCCATCTCCGCGCAGTCAACTTAAAACGGATGCCCTGAGCTCATACGGACTCCGTTTTGGACGTTCTTAGTATGCACGGATAAGCCCTCGACAAGTTCTTTCCAACGGATCCAGTCCCATGTCCAAATTCCTTATGGATCAGCGGGAATCGTCAAAACAATATTGCGACCAGAATCTGCCGCATTCTGCCGAGCGCTGCGATGCTCCACTTTCGGCCCATGGCCCATGTACCCTTGGGGCTGCGCCCCAAACCCTAGCCGTCACTATAAATTCAGTAGCCGTCGCTAGTTTAGACTTGGGTTTTGCTTAGATTGTTCGCACAGTGCAGCCGCGCGTTACGGTTTGCGGAACCCCAACTTGTGTGCTTAATCGGTAATCAGTAATTTGATATTGCATCTACCGTGTTCTTACTCGTGTTCTCGATTCGCTTGCAGGAATTAACCTTCGTGGTGAGGTCAACCGTGTTTTGGCGTGGTTGATAACGAACGGAGACAATGGTGTAGCGATTGCGAGCTTAGATCTGTGCTCGATTGGGTTCGGATCGTCAACGTCGAGTTCTCCACCAATCGTGTTTATCATACCTGTCGGAAGATCGGGACCCCGTCCCCATCAAGTGGTATCAGAACCTCGGTTGCCCGTCAGGTATACTTGTATCTCCTTTGTTCATTATTCATCTTCCACCTAGAGTCCAGAAAATTGTCCCACAAAAAGATTTGAGTTCGCCATCGTATCCATCGTCCAAGCCACTTTGTGCCCTTTGCGATTTCGTTTTCAGTTTCGCGTTGTTGAATATGTGTCCATTGTGATCGTCTTGTTGCTGGTTTAGATTAAGTTTTTAACTTAGCGTCAAGTTCATCAGCTGTGTTGAAGAAATCTCGTCGAACCCGAGCAAATCAGGAACTCGTGTTGAATCGGTTCGGATTTATTTCCAATCTGTTAGTTCCGAGTTGATATCTCCCTCATCCGAACTCCAAATTGGACAAATTCGGGGTCTAAATTATAGCTCAGAAAAAGTTCTACAACTTTTTCCATTGTGCGAAGTTCCAGAAACGCCGTTTTCCTGCCCAAAATGGAGTTTGAAGTCAATCTGTCTTGTCTCGGTTTTTCCTGAGCAGTCTGTGTTGCGGGGCTCAAATCTCCCAGATCCTTTATCCAAATTGGGTGTTCCATATATGCAAATTGATCAGCACGAAAATATCTACAACTTTACTGTTATACGTTTTAGTGTTTGAAGCCTCCAAAAATCCGAAAACAGCATAGAAAGTTTCTGCATAATAGATCTGTTTTTCCAGCGAGAGAAAATTGAGTGTTTGAGTATATATCTTGTAATCTCTCGTATGCGGCACTATTGATATTTCAAACAAAAAGGTGAAAAAGGCAAGTGCATAAAAAGAAGCCGCACAAAGAGAAAAAAAGAGAAAAAAAAACAAGGAAAAGAAAGAAAGAAAGAAATCAGAAGTGTTTGCATCCTTTGTATCCAAAGTGTTGTGTTATTTGTTTTGCTTGCTTGAGCTAGGTCTAAGGACGGGTTTAGGCCAGCAACTTTGACAAGTATTTTGGATATATATTCAACTTTGCTAATCTGATTTCGATAATTGCATATTCCTTGCTACTATATATTGCCTATCCAAACTCCACATACTTCTTATCAGTTCTGGTTTGATCTTGCAATCGCTTCGCTCACACCCGTCTTAGTATCATGAACCAGCCACCGGTTGTACCACCTGCAGTGATGGTAAGAACACTTGTAAGAGCGTGGTAAGACGCTTGAGAGCGTGTGATTCCACTTTCTACCACCTAGTAGTTGATAGGGATAATACTCTTGTGTTATTTTCTGTTTTCTACTAACAATGGCAGGATCATCAATCGAAAATCAAAGCGATACTAAGCTTGCTTGTCACAAGGAGTTGGTAGACTTATTGAAGGAGATGAAAGCCATGATCAACAATAATACACAAGAGATGAAAGCCATGATCAATAATTGCGTTCGAAACATTAATAATACACAAGAGATATTGGAAGAAAAACATTCCACCAACACTATATCTGCTTCCATCGACCAAGAGGAGGATGAGCAAGATTTGGCCACGAATGATAACAAGGAGAATGAGGAGATACATGACGCTTCACCCCTGCTTCCAACACCTACAACTGAAGATGTACCTATATCAGCTGAGAAGGAAAATAAAGGTAATGAAAAAGGTACCACACTCATTCAAGATGAGAATAATTTTGATGTGTTGAAACTTTCCACAAATCATGATATGTTAGAGTAACAAATTGTGGAACCCATTGATGATTTACCTTTGTCACAAGATGACTTACTCGATATTTCTTGTGATAAAGAAGAGTTGTGCGATAAATCTTCACTTATATCTATGTCACAACTAGTGAATGACACATGTTACTTTTGCTAATGAACCAAACACTTGTGCTCAAAATAAACATGTTGTTCACATTATTAACGAAAAAGATGAGCTGAAATTGTTGTCTTCTTTAAAAGTTCTGGGTTATATTGAATTTGATGTTCTATGTGATCTAGACAATTTAGAGGAGAGACTTGTTGATCAATACAATTTACCTTGGTTATCTAGAAACACTTTTCATGGTATAGCTAAATATAATGATAATGAAAAGTACATGGTTAATCGAGTATACATTTGCTCAAATATGAATTTTTCTTACGATGTACAACCTTGTGATCAGTTAGAGAGCTACATTATCAATAATCAGGAGACATTAACTGCCTCTAGATTTCTTTCGAAAATACAAGAAAAATTTCAAGAAGGGGAGGATGTGGATCCTAATCGATTTGATTCTAACAATTTGATTGCGAATGATATGCTTGTTACTTTGCCTTTCTTTGGAGCTAATCTTTTGCAGGCAAATAAGAATGAGTCGAGGACGACTCATAATCAAGAAGGGGAGGATGATGTGACCATGCACATCATAGATAGGACCAACACTACGTCAACATGGTGGTCATCAAGAGTTTTATTCAATTCTTCGCCAGCATGGACGTCGATGAGCTTTCGATCGACTACTTCATCTTCTACCTCTTCATCTACGACAAGTTGGCGACACTTCACAGCATCATCTACATCATCTACATCAACTATGGTGTCATCATCAACTATATGGCATCATCGACCCGCACCATGGCCAAGACGTACAAGCCAGCAGCAAGCACGTCGTCGTGTTGATATTGCGCTGTTGCCGTCACCAGTTCGGCCTCCACCGTGGCCACCTCCCCATGCTCAAGACGTATTCAAGGAAGGCGCATCTCCACCTCTTCGGCACCCTCTGGTCCCACAAGTCACGACCTTGCAAGGCCGGCTCAAGAAAGAGCCCAATTTGTCCACGAGTCCGGTTCGGTCATTTCCGTGCACTCAACTTAAAACAGATGCCCTGACCTCATACGGACTCCGTTTTGGACGTTCTTGGTATGCACGGATAAGCCCTCGACGAGATCTTTCCAACGGATCCAGTTGCACGTCCAAATTCCTTATAGATCAGCAGAAATCGTCAAAACAAATTGCGACCAGAATCTGCCGGGATCTATCGGGCGCTGCGCCGCTCCACTTTGGGCCCATGGCCCATGTACCCTAGGGGCTGCGCCCCAAACCCTAGCCGTCGCTATAAATTCAGTAGCCATCGCTAGTTTAGACTTGGGTTTTGCTTAGATTATTCTGCTGTTGCAGTTTCGCCGTGTATCGGTTTGTGAAACCCCAACTTTGTGTGTTTATTCGGTAATCAGTAATTTGAGATTGCATCTACCGTGTTCTTGCTCGTGTTCTCGATTCGCTTGCAGGAATTAGCCTTCGTGGTGAGGTCAACCGTGTCTTGGCGTGGTTGATAACGAACGGAGACAGTGGTGTAGCGATTGCAGGCTTAGATCATTACGATTGGAAGCCGGATCATCAACGTCGAGTTCTCCACCAATCGTGTTTATCCATACCTGTCGGAAGATCGGGACCCCCGCCCCCATCACTTCGGCTCCCCAAGGGTGGCGGCGTTCAGCGAAGATGAGACCACGACGGCGTCGGGATGAAGTAAATCTCCTAGAGGAGATCGAGATGAAGCGGCGATCCGAGCCGCCAGGATATCGGCGAGTAATTGCCCGTTATCAAGCAAGGCGGGTGTGTGAGAGAACACCGGCGATAGGCGACCTCGTTCACATAAAATCAAGCGCGGTGGCGCAACAAACCTGTCTCCCACGTGGGAGGGCCCTTCGAGGTGGTCTCGATCTCCCCCGAGCTCGGTCAGGCTCGCCGAGGATGGTCGCGAATTGGCGAACACTTGGAGCGTCGGCGGTGAGGAAGTTCTACCCGTGGTAGTCTGTTCCAAGAGCTTTTGGCCTTCCTTTGGAGCCGAAGCGGCGAGGTCTTCCTCCTTCCCTCGCCTCGGGGTTACATTGTACAAAGCCATCCGCAATATAAAGATAAGTTACTGTCTCTCTGTGGTCATCTGTTCTTTTTAAGCCTTAAAGTCTGTTAGAAAACATTCATTGAAATCGGTAGCGAAAAAGTACTTAAAGTGATATTATTAGTTGTAAAAGCAAACGCTAAAGCTTCTTGGGGCGAGGCGAGGCGGACGAAGGCGGGTTTTTGCCCGGTGTGTCCGCTCGGTCGGGGCAATCGCCAATAGCAGCGGCACCGAATGACTAGACCACTTCCGAAAGCTAAGTGCTCGCCACGTAACGTTTAAGGTCGGTTTGCCGAGAGGCCGTAAGGGTTGAAGTAACCTGATGCCTAAGGAAAAAGCGCTCACTTCCAATAGAACGTTCCGTCTAAAGCTTTTGGCGATCAGTTGCGTAGCCTTAAAAAGTCTGTTAGAAAACATTCATTGAATCTTTGGTAGCGAAAAAAAATACTTAAGGTGATGGCCCTTAGTTGCAAAGCAAGCGCTTAAGCTTGCGGGCTGGGCGAGGCGAGGCGAGCGGAGGCGGGTTCTAGCCCGTGTGTCCGCCGGTGCGGGCAATGCGCCAACGACGGCACCAAATGACTAGACCACTTCCGAAAGCTAAGTGCACGCCACGTAACGTTTAAGGTCGGTTTGCCGAGAGGCCATAAGGGTTGAAATAACCTGATGTCTAAGGAAAAAGCGCTCACTTCCAACAGAACGTTCTGTCTAAAACTTTTGGCGGTTTGGTGCCTCAGTTCCTCTTTTCGCAAGTAAAGATTTGCGCGAAGTTTGACCGAGATTCACGGGAAAAGAGCAAACGCTTGCATAAACAGGATTTGTACAGGACAAAAACAAATAAGGGAGTTCGTCTACTCCTCGCCTTCATCGCCCTCTGCCGGCGCAGCGCCGCCCATCATAGAGACGCGGTTGGCAGCGGTGTCAACCCGCGACTGCTCGATCCGGTCCAGCTGGCGCGAAGGTTCCCCGGTGGCGGCGTCGAGGTCAAATGCGTCGTTTTGGGCAAGGTAGTTGCCCAAGGCGAACCGCGCTGCTTCGAGGGCGCCGTGGCGACCATCTTCAATCGCCCGCGCCCGCATCACCACCGGCAGATCGCGCAGGGCCTCGGCGGCGCGCCGCGCACGCCCCAACATATCTTGGCGGCGGTCTCCTCCAGCGAGGTACAACGTGGCCTTGATGGAAGTGCAGGGGCGTCTGGAAGCTGTGGTAGGCGGTCGCGCAGCATGTCGGGCGAGACCGAAGGCGCTTCGAGTGCTCAGCGAAGGTCTTCGACGTCTTTGGTGGCGAGGCGGCGGCTTGCGCCGCCCACCTCGCCGCCATTGTTTCCCTCGGGCGGTCTCCCGCTCAGCGCTGCCGCGCTTCGCCGGCGGCCCGCGACGCTGAAGCCAAAGCGCCTTCCGTGCCGCCAGTGTGGCCAAAGACGCGGAACGCCTCGAAGGAGCGCCCGACGTCGGCGGCGATGGCACCCACGGCGTTGGCGTCAGCTGCGGCAACGGCCGGAGGTTCCTCCCGCCACGTCTCCGGCGCGATCTCCGTGGCGGGAGGCCTCGTCTCCGTCGAAGGAGCCGCGGGCGAGCTGGGGGCTGGCGAATCGTGCGGGATGGAGTTTGAGGCCTCGGCGTCCGCTCTATCCCATGAAGATAAACGAGCGAGGGTTCGGTATGCGGCGTGCAGCATGCTAACCTAACATAAAATGTGCGTAAGTGCGAGAAAGCTACTGGAGCGGCGCGCTAGCGAAAGTGAAGGGCGCGTCAAGCAACGCTGCCGCTGGTCGCGAAGCGGCGGCGGCGTAGCCGGCGGTCAGCGCCGTCGGAGTAGGCGGCCGACACGAGTGGCGCCGGTGCGAAGCGCCGCCAGGACAGCGGAGGCAGCCAGCGTCGGCGAGTGCAGCCTTGAGAAGCGTCAGCGCGCAGAGGAAGCGAAAAATCGGCGCAGCGGCACCAGTTCCGCAAGAGTCACCGCTCTCTCGCCTGGTGGCTGAGCGGCGGCGGCAGCAGCAAGGCCCCCACTGGAGGGGGCCGGAGGAGGCGGCAAAAGCTCAGGACTTGAGGGGCGAGCTCTCTTTGGGCTCGCCCTCCTCCTCCTCCTCGTCATCTTGGCGAGGATGGTGGCGCTTCCGATAGCGCGATCGGTCGGCCGCCACGGCAGAGCGGCAGCCGCAGGGAGCTTTGGCGGTCGCCGGGCGGATCGCGGATCTGTAGTGGTCCTCGGGCCACTTGGACCGCAGACCCGAGACCTCCGCGAGGCGCAACAGCTTGCGCAGTCTTGATGCGCTCCGTGGATCCCGATCCGCAGAGGGAGGATGGTCACCGCAAAGAGATGTCGCCGGTGGGCGCGGTCGAAATCCCGCCCGTACCATTTGCGGAACACGTTCTCCGCACTTCCCTGGCCGGGCGAAGAAGAAAAAACCGCGAGTTGGCAAAGACAAAAGCCAAAAACGAGCGTTCCAAAAAACAAAGACCCAAAAAGAGAATGAAAGAGCACTTACCTCCAGGCGGCGCGGACCCTATCGTCGTCGCCATAGTACAACCAGCGGGGCGTGTCCTCATCTGAGCGGGCAAAGGCGGCACCGCAAAAATCCGCCGCAACGTGGGTTCGGTGAGCCCGTTCTTGGCGGAGCTCAACGATCTTGCGCGCGACATCACTTTCAGTTCCGCCCAAGTCGTCGGGCGTAGATCCCGGTGGCAAGGGATTCCGGGACCCTCGGGGAAACAAGATCGTCGCGGCCGGAGTCTTCAGCGTCTGACCCGATGGCGCTGCCGATCCTTCCAGTTGGACTTGACCGCAACCGGGATGAAGGCGGCGCCATGGGCGTGAAGTAGCAGCTCCCAATAGCCCTTCGCCACATGCTAACTCGCGTGCTGTATGCGAAGCGCCATAGCGGGAGGTTTGGCATCACTCCCACGAACATCTCGCGAGAGGTGGGCGAAGATAGCCGAGCGACAACGGAGTTGGGGAAGAGTGCGCCGCTGGATCTCGTGAAAGGCGAGCACCCCAAGAAGAACTTCGAATATGGCGGGGCGAGGCCCGCCAGGCACCGCCAGTGAAGGTCACGATCTCTCCGTCGCGGGCGTGGCGCAATGGTCTTCTGCGGAACCGGGCGGAGGTTGGCGGCACGAACACTTGAAGCCGCGTCACCATGTCCTCGTCGGTGGCGGAGGCAGGCAGAGCTGGCCCAGATGAAGTCGCCGCCGGAGCAGCGTCACCGCGGCGACCCTTGCTGCGTTTGGGCGCCATGGAAAACGATGGAAGAGTTGGTGAAAAAAGAAGGTGACAGCGGCAAAGAAGGCTCTGTGGCAGCGGCGAAGAAGGTGAAGGGCAGTTTGAGGATTAGCGTGCGGAAGGATTAGTCGCGGCGCCAAAGGAATATTATAAGCAAAGGGCGCGAGTCACGGCGGTTTGGACTCCGTCCCCGTCGCTAGCGCTATCATTGCCCAGCGTTTGATTTCCAGAGAAGCGGTAGCGGTTCCCCAAGGAAGATCGTGCGCGGTGGAGAATCGCGTCACGGCCGCGCGAAGGTGGGCCCCACGATTCGTCTCCGCCGCACAAAGCGGAAAAATGTACGCCTGACGGTTCGCATATCATGGTGGACCGAGAGCTCTTGTCGGTGTAATAAATCTTTGGGTACAGAGAGTCTGAGAAGATCAGCGGGCCCAGCGCGTCGGTAGGCGAGCGGCCCAGTGCGTGGCGAGCCCTCGGCGCTCAGGCGGGCCCCGCGTCGGCGAAGCGTCGAGCCCAATAGCGTGGGCGAGCCCTCGGTGCTCGGCGGGCCCCACGTCGAGCGGCGGCGAGCACCGGTCGTGGGCGAGCCCTCGGCGCTCGAGCGGGCTCCGCGTCGGTAGGCGGCGAGCCCAGCGTGGCGAGCCCTTAGAAGACCAGCGAGGGCCCCTTGCGTCGAGCGGGCGACCGGGCCCAGCGTGTGGGCGAGCCCGTCGGCAACGCCGGGCGAGGGCCCAGCGTCGAAGGCGCGCGGGCGAGCCCTCGGTGCGCGTGGGACCTCCCATCAGCCAGGCACTGCGTGGCGGGCGTTCGCGGAAGGAGTCTTCGGCGAAGGCTCTCCCTGCTGCGAAGACGGCGCATTGTCGACATCCGCAGCGGATAGGCGGTGAAGAAATGATTACCGCTTCTGATGACCCTGCGGTCTGGCGGCTATCAACTGTGCGCCTTGGAATTGACCGGCGAAGAGGGTTTGCTTAAGATAGCCGCCAGCGTCGGGAGGAGGCGAGATGGGCCCGCCGCGATCTCACTGGTGTATGCAATGCGGGTCGAGGCCACTTCGGCACAGCGAAGGCGGCGCCGCTCAGCGTGAGCAGCAGACGCGTTCGTCTCTCTGTCGTGTCTCGCGTGTCTTGTCGATTCTCTGAAATCTTGTCTTGCCTACCCCTCGGCTCTCTCCGCGGTTCGAGGCACATATAAAAGGCGGAGAGAGAGAGTGCGTTCCACAGTTCACAAGCTTTACGTAACCACATTCTATTCAACCACAACAAGAAAAGAGCTAAGGCTCGGCGGTAGGGCTATTACCCGCAGAGGGTCCGAACACAGGTAATCTCGTGAGTCGCTCCTTCTTTGCGTCCGGCGCTCAAATCGAAGCGAGCTCGGTGATAGGCTAGCGGGATAGAAATCTGACTAGGGGTGTGATCCGCAGTGGTTGAGCGGAGAACACGCCGTCAGAAACATTCTGTAATCACATTCTACACAACCACAACACGGAAAAGAGCTAAGGCTCGGCAGGAGTAGGACTGTTACCCGCGAAGTCCGAACACAGGTAAACCACAATGTGTTGCTCCTCGCCCGTCCCGCTCCGTCGAATCGAGCTCGGGTTGATCGGCTAGCGAGATAGAAATCGATAGGGGTGTGATCCGCGATTGTTGAGCGGAGAAACACGCCGTCGATGGCGCGCCGAGGTGAGGGGCGCTAGCATCAAGTTCGAGTTCTTTGACCTCTCTTCAGGCGTTGATGGCGGATCAGCAGTCCGCGATGGACCAGGAAGCTGCCGTTAGAGCCGCGGCCGCGGCGTCGGCTGCGGCAATGCCGGTGGATCAGCCGGGCGGTAGCCGTCCCAATCTGGCTAGGCGTGGCCTGGCCTTGGAGGAGTGCACTCCAGCACAAAACCTCCATGCGGCCAGGGCCCTGCTGGACAACCCGCCAGTTCCGGTAACTCCGGACTCTCCGTGCGCCGTGGTGGCGGTTTGGCCCGCTACGTGGATGTCGCCCGCGCGGTGGTGCAAAGTCGCGAAGCGCGGAACGGTGTTTCCGCTTCCTCCTGCTCTTTGGTTTCTCGCATCCCTCCACGGATCTCTGGCGTGAGGAGTGGGGCACGGGCAGCAGGCGAGCAACTCCTACGGGGATTCGGCGAGCGGCGTCTGGTGGCGGGATCTCGATCCCACTTGAGGACCGCCATCTGCGACACGGAGAAGACACAGCGACAAGCTCCGCGGCGGCACGACCGAAAGTCTTGCGCGACGCCGACGCCTGCCGCCCGTGGGAACGAAGGGTTCAGCGGCGCTCCTCCCGCCAGAAGGCGGCGCATCTTCGGCGCCGTCCGGACGGCGGCATGGCGGGACGGAGTGCGCATCCAGGAGCAGAAGGAGATACCCTGACCGGCGTCAGGATGAAGTAAATCTCCTAGAGGAGATCAGAGACAGGGCGGCTATCCGAGCCGCCAGGTATCAGCAGGCACTGCGCCGTTATCAAGCAAGGTGGGTGTGTGAGAGAACACTAGCAGTGGGCGACCTAGTTCTGCGCATGGTTCAGGCGCAGGCAGGCCGCAACAAGCTGTCCCCCCCGTGGGAGGGCCCCTTCAAGGTGGTCTCAGTCTCCCTCCCAGGCTCAGTCAGGCTCGCATTCGAGGATGGTCACGAATTGGCGAACACTTGGAACGTCGAGCAGCTGAGGAAGTTCTACCCGTAGGTAGCTGTGCCAGGAGCCTTTTTTTTGGGCCTCCCTTTGGAGCCGAGCGGCGAGGTCTTCCTCCTTCCCCGCTCGCCTCGGGGGCAAGCAATGTACAAAGCCATCGGCAAAATAAAGATAAGTTATGTCTCTCTGTGGGCATCCGTTCTTTTTCGCCTCCAAAAGTTTGTTAGAAAACGTTCTGTTGAAAGCTGGTAGCGAAAAGTACTTAAGGCTGATGGCCCCTTAGTTGCAAGGGCGAACGCTTAACTTGCGGCTGGGCGAGGCGAGGTGGACGGAAGGCGGGTTCTAGCCTGGTGTGTCTGCTCGGTCTCGGCAATGCCCCAACGACGGCACCAGCGACTAGACCACTTCCGGAAGTTAAGTTCTCACCACGCAATGTTTAAGATCGGTTTGCCGAGAGGCCATAAGGGTTGAAGTAACCAGATGCCTAAGGAAAAAGCGCTCACTTTCAGCAGAACGTTCTGTCAAAACCTTTTGGCGGTCAGTTGCTTAGTCTCAAAAAGTCTGTTAGAAAGCATTCTGTTGAAAGTTGGTAGCGAAAAGTACTTAAGGCTGATGGCCCCTTAGTTGCAAGGGCGAACGCTTAACTTGCGGCTGGGCGAGGCGAGGCGGACGGAAGGCGGGTTCTAGCCTGGTGTGTCTTCTCGGTCTAGGCAATGCGCCAACGACGGCACCAGCGACTAGACCACTTCCAGAAGCTAAGTTCTCGCCACGCAACGTTCAAGGTCGGTTTGCCAAGAGGCCATAAGGGTTGAAGTAACCAGATGCCTAAGGAAAAAGCGCTCACTTTAAATAGAACGCTCTGTCTAAAGCTTTTGGCGTTCGGGTGCCTCGGTTCTTTTCGCAAGTAAGAATTTGCGCAAAAGTTTAATCGAGACTTATGGCAGAAAAGCAAAAGTTTGCATTGACAGGTTCTATATACAAGACGAAACGAACAAGGGAGTTCAGCTACTTCTCGTCGTCATCATCTTCTGCTGGAGCAGCGCCGCCCATCATGGACACGCGGCCGGCGGCGACCTCGACCCGGGATTGTTCGCCCGGGTCCAGCTAGCGCGAAGGTTCCCCGGTGGCGGCGTCGAGGTCGAACGCGGCGTTTTGGGCAAGGCAGTTGCCCAAGACGAACCGCGCTGCTTCGAAAGCGCCGTGGCGACCGTCTTCGATCGCCCGCGTCCGCATCACCACCGGCAGGTCGCGCAGGGCTTCGACGGCGCGCCCCATTGTACCAGCGTACTGCGCGGCCGTCTCCTCCAGCTGGGCGTACAGAGTAACCCCCAGAGGGTACAAGACGTCGCGGAAGTCGCGGTAGGCGGTCTGCAGCATGTCGGCGAGGACCCGGAGGCGCTCAGAGTGCGCCGCGCAAAGGTCTTCGGCGTCTTTGGTGGCCGAGGAGGCGGTTTGTGCCGCCGTAGCCTCACGGGTCGCCGTTTCCCTCGCGGCGGTCTCCCGGTCGAGGGCCCGTCGCAGTTCGCCGACGGCACGCTCCGCCGAAGCCAGGTTGCCTTCCCGCGCCGCCCAAGTGTGGGCGAGGGCGCGAAGCGCTTCAAAGGAGCGCCCAACATCGGCGGCGATGGCAGGGATGGCGTCGATGCCGGTTGTGGCAGTGACCGGAAGGTCCTCCACCTCGGCCTTGGCGACTCCCACTGTTGGGGAGCCGTCTCCGTCGAAGGGCAGCGGCAAAGCTGGGTTTGGCGGATCGTGCGGAATGGAGCTTGAGGCCCCAGCGTCCGCTCTATCACGCGAAGAAAAACCAAAAGGGTTCAGGTATGCAAAAAGCGTTTAGCATGCTAACCCTAACGCGAAACGTACATGAATGCAGAGAAAGTTACCTGAAGCGGCGCCCCCCAAAAGTGAAGGAAGAGGGGGGCAATGTCAGACCACTTGGTCGCGGAGCAGGCGCCGCCGCCCCTCCTCCCGTTGTAGGAGGCAGACGAGGCGGCGGAATCGCCGCAGCCGGCGCCGTTGAAGCAAGCGTGGGCACGGGAGGTGCCGGAGCAAGAGGAGCCGGCGACGACGAAGTGCCGCGCAGTGGCGCCGTCCTGGCAGTGCCGGCACAGAGGTGCCGGGCGGAAGCTGCCACCGAGGCGCCGGTTACTCGAGGAGTCGCCAGCTCTCGCCCGGAGCGGCGAGCGGCGTCGATGCAGCAAGGAGGCGGCTCAGGACTCGAAGGGTGGAGCCTTTTTGGGCTCACCTCTCCCTCCTCGTCATCATCGTCTGGGGAGAGGATGAGGCGGCGCTTCCCGAGAGCGCGGTCGGAGTCGGCCGCCACGACAGGAGGAGCGGCGGCCGCAGGAGCTTCAGCCGATCGTCGGTGAGGGATCACGGATTTGCAAGGGTCCCAGTGCCACTTGGACGCGGGACCGAAACCTCCATGGGAGGCAAAGACGCGCAAGAACATGTTGCGCTCCTTGGGGCCGCGATCGCAGAGGGGAGGATGCTGCAGCGGAGAATGTCGCCGGTGCACGAACAATAGTCCCACCGACCATCTGCCGAACACGTCATCCGACCGCGTTCCTGTGGTGGGCAAAAAGAAGAAGCCGCAAGTTAGCAAGGAACAAAAAAAGAGGAAGGGCGTTCCACGAAGTCAAGAAGATCCAAAAGAATAAAACAACGCTCACCTCCAGGGGCAACACGGATTCCATCGTCATCGCCATAATATTGCTAGGCGGGGCGCGCCCTTATGCGAAGCGGGCAGAGGCGGCGCCGCAAAAAGTCCGCCGCCACATGGGTTCCGGTGAGCCCGTTGTGGCGGAGCTCAGCAATGCGCGCCAGCATCGCATCCATTTCCGCTGAGTCGTCGGGAAGGGACCCCCAGCTGGCGAGGGATTCTGCAGGACCCTCGGGGAAGACAAGATCATCGCAGCCGCTGGAATCCTCCGCGTACAGCCATTGTCGCGCCCAGTCCTTCCAGTTGGACTTGGCCGCGACTGGGATGAAGGCGGCGGCATCGCCAAGCGTGAAGTAGCAGCTCCCAACCGCACTCGGGCGCGAGCTCGAGTGTAGGGCGAAGAGCCGGTGCCAGAGCGGGAGACTTGGCATCGTCCCCACGAACATTTCGCAGAGGTGGGCGAAGATGGCCAAGATCGCGATGGAGTTAGGGAAGGTCGCCACTTGGATCTCGTAAAGCGAAAGCACCCCAAGAAGAATTCAGAGTATGGCGGAACAAGGCCCGCCAACACCGCCCAGTTGAAGGTAATGATCTCTCCGTCGCGGGGGCTTGGCGTAATGGTCCCGGCGCGGAACCGGGCGGAGGCTGGCTGCACAAACACTCGGAGCCGCGCCACCATATCCTCGTCGGCGGCGAGCAAAAAAGGACCAGCTGCCGGTCTTGGTGGAAGCGGCGTCCCGTGGCGACCCTTACTGCGCTTAGGGCCATTGGAAGTTAGCGGAAGTCGCGTGGCGAAGCTAAGGAGCGAAGAAACTTGGTGGCGGTGGCAAAGGAAAGCGAGAGGCAGCTCAAAGCACTTTGGCGTCGCGGAAGGGTTCGTCAGCGGCTCAAGGGACGAAGCATTTATAGTGGGGCGCGAGGCCGACAGGTTTAGATTCCGCCACGCCCTGCAGCAACACCATCATGCCCAGCGCCGGTTTTCTGCAAAAGCGGTGCAGGTTCCCCAAGGAAGATCGTGCGTGGGTGGAGAATCGGCGTCTGGCCGCCGCAGGAGGCGGGCCCCAAAATTTGTCTCCGCCGCACAAAAACGGTGGAGTGTCGTGTGACGGTTTATGCATCATGGTGGGCAGGGCTCTTGTCGATTACAATAAATACCGGGGTATGAAGGGTCCTAAGGAAAGCCGGGGCCCCACGCGTCGGTGACGACCAGAACCAGCCATTAGGCGAGCCCTCACAGCGGGCGAGGGCCCCACGCATCAAAGTGACGCGTGGGCGAGCCCCCCCGCACCCGGAGGGCCCCACGCGTCGGGGCGACTAGGCTAGGCCAGCAGGCGAGCCCCTCGGAAGACCAGGCGAGGCCCCCGCGTCAGTGGGCGACCGAGCCCCAGCGTCGGGCGAGCCCCTCAAAACCGGGCGAGGGCCCCACACGCGTCGGGGGTGACCCGGGCCCAGCCACGGGCGAGCCCTCGGCGTAGTGGGGCCCCCCACATCAAGTGGGGCCCGCGTGGCAGGGAGTGTCCCGAAAGGAGTCTTCTGGGCGAAGGCTCCCCCTACTGCGAAGGACGGGCGCATTCAATGCAACATTGCACGCAGATAGACAGATGAAGAGATGATTACCGCCACAGTGACCTCTGCAGGTCTGATCAACTGTTACTGTGGCGCAGCGGAATTGACCGGCAGAGAGAGAGTTTGCCATCATCAAGCTAGCCGCCCGCAGCAGAAGGAGCAAGCTGGGCCCCGCCCGCAGTCGCACTGGCGTGTTCACACGGGTCAGAAGCCACTTGCGAAGCACGCGTGGGCGGCGCCGTCTTGGCAAATAGCAGCCGTTTTGCGTCTCTCTGTCGCATCCTTCGTCTAATCGATGTCTTGTACTAAAGTCTTGTCTCGCCTACCCCCTCGGCTCTCTCCGCCAGCCCAAGGCTTGTATAAAAGGGGAGGAGAGAGAAGGGAGAGGGGGGTTCGAAACATTCTGTAATCACATTCTACACAACCACAACACGGAAAAGAGCTAAGGCTCGGCAGGAGTAGGATTGTTACCCGCGAGGGGGTCCGAACCTGGGTAAACCCTGTGTGTGTCGCTCCTTGCCGCGCCCCACGCTTAAATCGAACTGAGCTCGGGTTGATCGGCTAGCAGGATAGAAATCTGATAGGGGTGTTATCCACAGTGGTTGAGCGGAGAGCACGCCGTCAAGACTCCTTTCTGACTCGTCTATGGCTCGGAGGCCGTCCTCCCAACAGAAATGAGACTAGGATCCAATCGCGTTGACTTCGCCAGCTTCGTGGTCAACGACGAGGAGCGGCAGCTTGACCTCGACCTACTTGAGGCGTGCCGCGAGCAATCCCTACTCCGGGCCGCGGCCTACCAGCAAATCCTGCGTCGTTACGCGGCACGTACACACAAGGACCCTGCAAGTGGGAGACATGGTTCTACGACGCATTCAGAACCTCGCGGGCTCCAACAAGCTTAGCCCCAAGTGGGAGGGATCGTACAAAGTAGTCGGTCACGGTACCTTGCGGACTCGATCGCCTTCTTCGACAAGGATGGGAACGAGCTCCCTAGCTCATAGGACATCTCCCTTCTGTGAAGCTTCTACGCTTAATCAGGTCGTAAGTTTCCTTCATTTCAATTCGTTTCAACTCAAAAAAAAAAACCTTCCCCCATTCGCGAGTCACGCAGGTTTAAATCTTGACCATTTCAAGCAAGCCCGTGGCCAAAGCCCGAAGGCTAAGGATAAAGCATTCCGGAGCATTTCCACGACGGGATAAGCCGATCTCTCGCACCCTAGTGAATCTCTGCGCAATGTGGAATTCCCGTGGCCCAAAGATACAGTAAGCTCACATCAGGTTTGTTTGGATGGCTAACTTGGGCCACGCAGCGCTTGGGGGCTGAAGGATTTTTTGCGCCTAGATTTTTTCCTAAGTCCTTAACTTCGCCAGGCCCGCATCGCCGCGTGGCCTAACGAAGCTCGGGGCTGGGGGTTTTCGTGAATTTTTTCTAAGTCCCTAGTTTCGGAAAGCCCGCACCATTGCGCAGCCTAACGAAGCTCGGGGCTGGGAGTTCGCGCGAATTTTTTCTAAGTTACTCTAGTCTCTAGACCGCGCCCAACTCCGAGATCGCACTTCGACTTGGCCATGGCCCGGGGGCTGGATGATTAGGCGCACGAAAAACAAATTTTTCAAAAGCAATCCGTTTGCTCAAATTTCCTAAGTTCTACTCAGGACTTCGTTATTGTTCATCTAGTTCCTCTGTTTTTGTATTTCAGATTCGCAAATTCGCACAGGAAGAAATAATGAACAAGATTAACCAAGACAAAGTTGCTTAAAGAAGTTTGCATTTCACAGGAAGACCTTACAAGGATGAAGGTTACACAAAGAGCAAAAGGAGGCCGGGCTCCTGGACTACCTCAAAAGAGGGCGCCGCGCCACTACGCCTACGGCGGCGCCCAAATCCTACAACTCTCGGCCGCTCCTCTGGCGTCTGGCGACGAGCCAGCGGAGTCTGCGGACTCCGCCGATGGCAGCAGCAGCGATGATAAGGGCTTGGCGCGGCGCACCGGCTGGCGCTTCGGATGGCGCCTCCGTTGGCCGCGGTTGGGTCGCCCAGGCACACCCACCGGTCCGCATCGGACTACTCCGCCGTCGCCTCAGCCCCTTCCGACGCAGGCTCAGACGGTCCTGGCGCACTCTGGTGGCACCTCCGCCGCCGCTGGTAGCTGATGGAGTCCATATGCAGCGGCGGAGTCTCCGCCACGATGGCTCCGCGGCCGCCTCGATCTCCTGCCCCGCCGTGATGTGCGGCGAGCGCCTAAATCCTCCGCCGCCCGATGCGGTGGCGTATCTTGGCGTCGGGCGTCAGCGGCGTCTGCGCCGCCATCAGCGTCGCCTCTTCTTTCTCCGCCGCTTGGCGGCTACGCCGCCGCCGACTCGCGTCGGCTTGGAGTCTGGCGTCTGCTGCCAGCTCGACCGCTTGAGCGCGACAACGAGGCGGCGAGCCGCCTCCGCCTCTCCGGGCTGGATCGGCGGCAGGACAGGCGCCGGCGGCAGATCCTCCATTGCTGCCACCGCCCAGGCTGCAAGGTAATCCGAACCAGCGTCCGACGACCAGCTCGATGAAGACATTTTCCTTCCCTTTGTTGCCTCTCTTGCTTTTCTTCCTCTCTCTCTCTGGCTGGCTAAGAACTTCGGGTTTTGGCCTAAAAATTGAGGGAAGCTGAGTGGAAGATGTTGCAGCACGGCGCGCTGCGCCTCGCTTTATATAGGCCGGCGGCTGTGCAACGTCCCGTCGTGCCGTGGGCTACCCGAAGCGTCGCTGCACGCGAAGAGATGGGCAATTAAAACCCACTGCCCGAGCTGAAGAGACACGAGCGCACGCGCCGTTTCGCAGAATACTAATTGCGCCTGTCGCCGCACGACACGTGCCCTGTCCCACCGTTAGTGGCGTGGGAGAAGTCATCGCGAGTCAAGGCCTATCCCGTAGGTCATGGCCCACCAACGCGAACAAAGCCCAGCGGTGCTTTTGTGGCTTGACGCGTGGCTTAGACCGGGTGCATGAACCGGCGCGGGTGGTTTCGCCTCCGTATCCGTGCCTGGCAAACGTGCCCTCGCTGTCAGCGGAACACTGTGCCGCGCCGCAGAGCCCACAGTGCGCGCGACTTGACACAATAAACTAAGGCAGAAAAAGGCTAAGCCCTTTGGCCACCACACATTGCACGGTGTTTATCCGTTAAACAGGCGTTTCGAAAGAAATGTACAAGAGTTTATGGCGCAGAGTTCGGGAACAAATAGACCGGGTCAAACTACGGCCCGCACTGCAACCTGAGCTTCTCTAGCTCGGTTTCTAAATCCCGAATTCGCGTCTGCGTCTGAAGCAACTCGATGGCTCGCGAGGCCATGTCATTCTGTTCCTGGCGCAGCTTGGCCCGGGCTTCAACGAGCACCTCCTTCTATTTCTTCAGGGCTTCTGACTCTGCCACGGACTTCGCCCCAGCTTCGCGTAAGAAGATGTTTTCCGCCATGAGCTTGTTGCGAGCTTCCTCGAGCCCGTGAACGATGGAGTTATGCTCAGACTTAGTGGCCGCCAGCTCGTTGATGGCCGCCTCTCTGCGTTTGTGCTCCTCATCAAAAATAACCCGGGCCCTATCTGCTTCTTCACGAGCCGCCTGGCCTTGGCTCTTTACAGCTTCCTGCACCTCCTGAGCTCGAGTGAGCCTTGTCATGGCCTCCTGCTCCTTCTCCTGCGCTGACCTTAGCGCGGCCTCTAGCTCGGTGACACGCGCTGTGGCACGAGCCTCGACCTCGGCGGTTAGCTCGTCCACGTGCTTTACCTGAGCCCGGGCTTGCGCTAGCCTGGCTGAGAGACGCTCGATCTTCGCCGCATCAACATCTGACTACCCACCCATCGCTTCCATTAGCGACGACGTGCCGGCGATGAGAGTGTAGAGCTGAAATAGGGAAACCCAAATCAAAGTGCGAAAAAATTCAGTACTTAAGCATAACGCGCAGGGTCAAGGGTGCTACCTTCTTGGTGTGAGCAAGCATGCTCTTCGCCCTCGCTCCAACACTCCGCACATTTCAGCCGAGCCAGCGGTCGAGCCTCAGTGGCGGCAAGGGGGCAGCCAACCGATTCCTCGCTATCCTCCTCCAGTGGCGCGGAGCGTGGTGGCGCTGGCGGCGTGGCTGAAAGCGAGGCCGACGTCCCAACCGCGGCCGCCCGCCTCTCAGCGTCCTCCAGCTTGGCCGCCAGCTCGGCCTTCGCCGCAGTAGCTTGCTCCGCGGCCAATTCAGCCTTGCTGAGCCGAGCCTGGGCCCTCACCAACGCATTTTTTAGCTCGTCCGCCGTCAGCTTGAGCGCCGCGAGCTCGGTCAGATCGTCCAGCCCGGGAATGGGGTATATCTTCGGACGTGGCAGGCCCGTTCGGCCGGCATCCTGCGATCTGGCGGCATCCTGCTGCTCCACCCATTCTGGAGTGGAGGAGATCCAGCTCGCAGACGCTAGCGGAGCCATGCTAGGCATCACTACACTTGCCCAACCATCGACTTTCGTTCTCACCTCGTACTCCGGGTACGACTGCCCGCCCTAGGCTCGGCGCGCGGTCAAGTAGAAGACTCCGCCATTACCCACGCGGTGGCCGACGGGCTTCAATTCAAAGTAGTGCTGAAGGAGGCTCACCGTTGGCCGCACCCTGCAGTGCGCCTCGCACAGGAACGCGAAGATGGACAGGTGGACGTAGGATTGAGGAGACAGGTTCTCCGGCCTCAGCTCCGTGAAGGAGAAGAAGTCCGTGATGAACTGAGATTCCGGCATGCGAAATCCGCAGATGGCTGAGCTCTCGAAGCAAACCAACTCATCCAGCCTGGGCCTTGGCTCCGGGTCCGCACCAGGAAGCCTCCATGAGCCCGGCTTGACGAAGCCGTCCCTCTCCAGCTCCCCCACCCTCTCCACCGTCAGAACGCTCTCTCCGATGACAACCATGGAGACGGAAAGTAGGAGGCAGGAAGACAGGGGGCAAGGGGAGAAGATGAAGACAGAGGCAAAGGGGATGATTTTGCAGTACGAGTTCCCCTGCGTAGCGCCGCTTTATAAAAGAAGGTAACGGCCGAGGCAGAAGTTGTGGGGATCGTGCCCAAGAGGGCGTAACTGCCCCACCTTTACGTCAAATCGGATTCAATGCTCAGACCGCGGCTCCCGAGCCTAATCTTCCCGCGCCGCGCGTGGTAGGGATTTTTTCCTAAACCTCAGACCGGCTCGCCATGCGACCCGCTCGAGGCTCGGGGGCTGGCTGTTGGTGATTGATAAACGGCCCATCCTAAGACGGGCCTTGGGCCAATTCTGTACCGGCCCATCACACAAACAGAGGATCCAAGAGACCGTTCCCGGCCGTACTAAAGGAAGCGCCTAACCCGCCAGCGGCTGCCCCGGGCTTGACCAAGTCAAACCGTGAGGCACCATGTGTCTCCCGGGCTATCCTTAGCCCGGGAGAAGGTCTCTCAGGTGGTCCGCCTACCCGTGGGCAGGTGGCGACAACTGTCATGTCCCACCATACTTTCTTCGGCCTTGACCGAAACGAACTGTGTCTCCCTAGGAACCTGCAGCCCGGGGAAGAGCACGCGGGCAGCCCGTCTTGTTGTTTGCCCTCTTTGGCAGGCAGTGAATGGTTGTTATGCTACGCGACGCCCCCAACGGGTGGCACGAGGCTGGCTCGGTCCAGTCAAGGCTATATCGGGGATAAAGGGAAAGTGCTTTCTCCCTAAAGAAGGTTTCCTCCCCGAATAGGCACCTCGAGACAAACACGTGCCTAGTACTAACCTGACCAGCTTCTCCCTTCAGACTCCGGACCAGACAGGAGCCCTGGAATGAGACAAGGGCGCCGCCGTTAAAGTAGAGATGGGCGCAGGGCCCGTCGGATCAGCTCCGGGCAACTCGCCGCGCCTATAAAAGGAGGATTCCTGGACGTTCGAAGGGATTCCCGACTTCACCTAATTCAAGCCCAAGCAACACCCGCATCCGAAGCTTCCTTAGCAGTAGTCTTAGTCCTTAGTCGCCACCATTGTAAGCTCGGGATCGGTGCCTCCAAGCCCGGTCTCGGCACCTCTGTACTATTTTCCCACCGTATAATCAACAAGACTGGAGTAGAGCTATTACCCGGCAGTGGGGGCTCGAACCAGGGTAAATCACTTGTGTCTTCACGGTTTGTATCGTCTTCTCTCTTCTTCCCACTGTACGAAGGATCTGTACCCGGATCACCAAGTCGCACCAGGCCCTTGTCCGGGAAGTCAACGCGGCCTTAGCCCCCCGTAGGCTTGGCCGCCGCCCCGAGCTGCTGAGAAAGGTGGTCGTTGGGCCTCACACCAACTACAAACGTCTGGCTGGTCCATGGTCCCAGCCTTTCTTGCTCTTGAGGCGCGATTCCCAGTTCACCGACAGTGGTGTTTCCCTTCTCCCCCCCGTGATCTCTCTCTCTCTCTCTCTCTCTCATCCTTTGGCCTAAGCGGCAGCGGTGGGGCTACTTTCCTTCTGTCTGCTCTGTAGACGGTTTTCTCAGTGTTGGCCGGAGGTGTGTCTAGCTTTGGCCAGGGTTGCAGCAGTGCACTGTAGTTGTACCTCGTGCTTGCACTGGCTTTTATTTTGTTTTCTCTTCCTACTCAATGAAATATGACAGCAGTTCTCCTGCCACTCTTTTTTTAAAAAAAAGGTCGAGATCATTGGTGGACTCGGGTGGGTCAGACATCCCTGAGGATAGGGGTGGTAATGGGGACATTTTTCGTCGGGGAGTGCTTCCCCGTCTCCGTCTCTGTGACCCAAATTTTTTTTTTGTCCCCATTCCTGTATCCCATCTCAGGGATCAAAATTCCTCGTCTTCATCCCCATTAGGGTGGCAAGGCCATCGGGAACCATCCCCGCAAAAATGACACATAAAAGAAAAACACATATCATCATTTTACCGTAAAATTGTGCCAAAAAAGAAGAAAAAAATAGAATGAGTATTCTTTGGAGATTTGATCGATTGATTCATATATGAAAATATGGATATAATGGGCTAGATGACATATCTGCGGCCTAACAATTCAAATAGAGTAAACTAATTTCGGGTCCCCAACCAAGTCCTCGTGAGAATTTTTTTTCCCTGTCACCATCCCCAACATCCCCGATGGGGAATGGTTTTTCCCGATATACATCCTCGTGGGGTTAACTTCTCCCCATACATATCCCCTAATAGAGGAATTCCCCATCGTGGATCGGGGAATGGGTTCCCATTGCCACCCCTACCTGAGGACGCTGATGAGGATTCGTGTCATGCCCCACGGTTGGCGCCGGCTGGCGGTGTTTGGGAACAGGTTCTTAGCCGAGCTTATTTAATTGATGTGAGCTATAACTAGAACCCTTGTCTACAACAAGGGTTGGTGTTCAAGAGATGGTCGCAGAGACAATAGCATGAGGATTTTACCCTAGTTCAGGTCTTCATTATGGGATAATAGCTTTACGTTCAGCTTCTTACTTAAAAAAGGGAGTGGATACAAGAGTGCAGAGTACATGCTCTGAGGACTACTAGATGTCCGAAAAAGACTAAGCGGGGGCATTACTGTTGGCTGGGCCACCCACATGGCGCTCCCGCCGAGCACTCCTAGGCCGTTTGGCCTGCCGCATATGCAGGCCCAACGTACAACAGCAGGCTTTATGTCTCTTGGGCCACATCTCCCCCTAAAAAGCTAGCTCAATGAGGGGGTGCACCCTCACCCTTATAAACCATGCTGAGGCCCTCCCCACTTGCAATGTGGGACTATTCCAACAATCTTCCTCTCACACATTGGGCTGAGAATGTCTAAAACCAGACAGGCCACCTAGGCTCTGATACCACTGTTGGCCCAGGCTCTCCATCCCGGAGAGAATTCACTCATAATTTCTCCTCTCTTAGGAACACACGCGAAGCACAATAAGAACACAAGTATTTGGCCGGCACAACACTGCCGTTTTCTCTTATGTTTTCTCCTTATTCACTGCTCTGCTTAACTCTTGATTACATGTGCCTTTTATAGGCTAACACACACACACTCACGCCAGCCACTGCCCATGATCTACATGATTTGGAACTAACTGAGCCATTCCACGTCTTCCGGCCACGCGTCTCGATCATGCATTCCTGATGACTCGGCTAGCTTAACTGATCCCTAATGACTCGGTATCTACCACATCTCATACATGCAACGTACGCACTAATCAACCACGATCAGCTACCTGCGCCGATCTTGGCTTGGCCGCTAACTAATAACTAGAATGACTAGCTAATGCATACATGCCATGCATGCACTAGCACTCGTGCAACTCCTAATATGAATACACACGCAGTACTACTAATTAACCCGTTACAAGATTAGCTCCAACAATCACCCCCTAATCTTGTAACCTATACTCACATATAATTCATGGACACAACTAACATGAGAACACGAAATCATGGTTGCCACTCAGACGAAACACGTGGACGATGTCATCTTGTCCCGCCATGGTCACCACCTCAACGTGACACACATAGGCCACCTGCCATCTTGTCACGTACCGGGTACCTTCTTAGCGCAACACACAGACGACCTCTTCTTGTCTCGTCGATCTTCTTCCAATAACTTCGCTTCACCATACAGTGCACGAGCTCTCCTTGCACTTGCACTCGATGCGTCGTTGCACCATCGAGCCACCGCTTCTCTTCATCACGCCATCACCACGAACACAGCCTCCTGCCGTGGTTCATGGTCTCCATGATGCCGCATCACCGGCGTCGCCGCTTCACGGCGTAGCACCGTGATATAGCACCATCGCCTTTACCAAGCTTTGATACCACTGTTGGCTCAGGCTTCCCCGGAGAACACTCGCTCATGGTGTTTCTCTTGACGAACACTCGCACTCGAGGAAGTTGAACACAGGAACAACACAACACACACAGTATTTGGCCCGGCAGCACAAACTCGCCGGTTTTCTACTCTGCTCTATGCTATTCTCTACTTAATTGCAAAGTGATTACATGGCCATTATATAGCCTCACGTACACACCCCACGTCCTGTAGCCACACACACTTCCAACGTCGTGCTCCACTCCGAACGACTCGGCCAGATTGATCCAAACCTCACGCACGCCATCATGCCCACGTCCACACGCGGCAACAACTAAACGTCATCCACTGGAGGCTCGGTCAGCAGCAGCTCACACGACTAGCTAACCAACTAACCTAATTACTAGCTAATGCATGCATCCAATGCACGAACAGACGTGCAATTTTTACATGCACACAACAATCTAATAACTTGTTACAAGATTAGTTTCAACAATTACTGATGGAGGCAACACTATAGGGGAATGTTCTAGCTTGCTTGGTTCTTTGTTCTCTTCTGCTCTCTTTTGCATGTGCGTTGGCAAGTCACGTGGCCCTATCTATAGGCAAGTAGTGGCCCACCAGCCTCCAACTCCTGTAGATGCATGCTTCGGACCATTGGTTCTTATGCTGCGTGTGTGAGTTGGTGGAATGGGGTCAGTGCTGGAGCCCGTGTGGCTTTGCCAGCCCATTTAATGCTCACTAGGGATGATATGTGATCGCTACATGGGGTGCTCTCTAATATTGTCAACCCGTTTGACTTTTGGGGTCTGCTGGTCTAGCCCAGCTGGCAATGATTGCTTTATTTTTACCAAGCCACTATCTAAACAACCTGAGCTAGGGCAGCTCGGCTAAGATATCCCTAGGCCTGCTACTGGATTGGGCTGAGATGTTGCAAACGGTTTGGGTTTTTGACTTGGGTGCTTTTGGGTGGTTAGAAAATGGATTCAGCCGTGAAACGAATTGGTTCCGGTTTGGTTTCTTCTCGAAATGGATTGGTTTCAGATCGGTTTGGGCTCAGAATTCCGGGTTGAAATGGTTTCTAACCCATGGGTTAAAATGGTTTCTAACCCACTGGTCCCGACCACATCTGAGCATCTCCTCAAAGTAGGGTTCCTCTCCCTGTTCAGCCGGCCGGCTGCCGCCGCGTCTCCTTCTCGTCATCCTCAAAGCTAGGGGCCCGCCGGCCGCGTTCCCTCACCGCCATCGATCCCGTCGACTCCGCCCCCGTCTCCATCGGCAGCAAGCCACTCTTAAGAAGCACCCGCAACGAGAACTACGGAGCTGCGCCTCGATGGTACCTCTGCGCTGATCTACGCAGCTCGCCGGAGGGATCCGGAGCACCGGATTTGTGATCGATGAGCAAGGTAGGGTCCTGCTGTTGACTGCAAAAATGGGTTCGATTTGGGACTACGGATTGATGCCAGGTTCATGGATTCTGACGCTCTTGCGCCGGCGGTTTCTGACGCTCTCCGCCGCCAGCTTGTGTTTGCTCGTGCTTGCTGCAGAGTATGCGTTCAGAGCCGTGAAGTTGGAGAGGTTCACCACCATCGCCGTGCGCGGAGACGATAGTGAGTGCACGGGCCGGTGCGATAATGATCTATTTGTTTTTGTTGCTTAGAGATTAATCCCCTCTTCCTCTTCTTAATTGGTCAGATTAAGCAATTGATTAGGCTGATTAATTAGCTAATCATAATAATTTTGAATGGCTCGCTCAGTAGCTCGCATCTTCCTCTTCTTAATTGGTCAGATTAACCTTAGTCGCTCGCTTAGTAGCACTTTTAATTGGCTCGCTTAGTAGCTCTCCGAACAGGGACAAGTACGTGCATGTATAGCTGTTGGGTTCAAATGGTTTGCCAAATGGTTTCAAACGGGTTGAAGAGTGGGTTAAATCTAATGGGTTGGTTTGGGTCGGGGTTATATACCTAATGGATTGGTCTGGGTTGGTGTTATTAAGACTGCAGAGTGGATTGGTTTGGTTGGAGGAAGTGGGATACAACACGATGGGCTGGTTTGGGGATGGATTGGATGTGAAACCATTAGCAGGCCTAGATATCCCGGCCGGGGCTCGGGAGTGCCAGACCAAGGAGTGAAGGAGGTTCTACAGCGATAGTTTATTGTCAAGGATAGCCCGGGGCTTTCTAACCAAAGTCAGCTAAGATGTGCTCCCTCTTAATGAGGGGCATAACATCTTTATTATCTATAAGTCTTGATCCTTGACATGTACATATAAAACTCTATTAAAAATTACAAAATATATCCATGTAGTTAGCTGAAAAACCAAAAAAACTTACAAACCAAATGTCTTGCAAATTTAACAACGAACCGGTGGGTGTGTGTGTCAATTTATATGCGCAAATATTTCTTTCAATATGAAATATGGAACTAGGTGGACAAATAGCGTAGATAAATTTGAAAGAATAGTTGACTGGTCAAAAACAAAAAAAAATGACTGCTATTTAAAAAATCTGGAAAAACAAATACAGAACATATTATATACCAAAATTCTACGGAAGTTAAACAAACTAATAAAGTATGTAAATACAGTTACCTAAGAAAAAAAATCTTAATAACCACATTTCTAAAAAACAATAACCATCCAATTGATTGACGAATAAAATGAAAAAAAATGATGTCTGCTTCTATATAAAAGTATTTTCTGTTACGAAACAACTAAATTTTTCACTGCCGGTCAACGTGAAAACAATATTGCACACTATCTAGAAAAATTAGTCTTGTTTGTTTAAAACTAAAAAATATATATATGTGATGTTATTTAGCATAACTAACTGGCAAAATATTCGGTGCACAAGAGAACTCGGTGCACAAGTGAAAAAATTGAATCTCGGCCCTTCATCCAAATCCAACGGTTCTGCTCTCTTCTTCTACTTCCTCACCCAGCCATCGAGCAGAGCAGAGTACGGGAGGGAGTTCTAGGCAGAGAGGGCGCAGCCAGCGTGCCGCGGTGGCGACGACGACGACGGCGAGCTGTGGCAGCTTCGGCTTCCTTCCAGGACACAACGAACGGCGGCGACCTCGGCTTCTTCCACAAGCGGCGACCTCGGCTTCCTCCAGCCGACGCCCTTGCCGCAGAGACCTCGGCTTCTTCCACGAGCTTGGGCAGCCCCAAAGTCCCGTTCCGACCTGCACCCTCGCCGCATCTTCTGTTGTGCCGTCCGCAGCATGGTCAACCACAAGAACCCCTATGGCAAGGCCGCCATCGCCAGGCTCCAAGCATGCTGTTGCTCATCCCCTTCAGGTGTGCCCCTTTGTTTGGCTTCAATCTGTCTTCCGATGTGTGCTGCTGCTCATCCCCATAAGAACAAGTGCAAGAGCTGTGATGGTTTTAGTCAAGGCATTTGTAATTTTCAATTCAGAGCTGTGATGATTTTTAGTCAAGATGGAAAGAATTTCAGAGCTATGACTGGTAACATTGTCGATCTGAATATTGGTTGTAACTTGTAACTTGTAACATTGTCGATCTGTAACTTGCAAAGGCAAGGCAACATTGGCAAGGGCGCATGACTGGATGGAGCTTTGGGAGGGAACATCGTTCATGCGCTTGTGGAGGAAGGTGAGGCTGCCACAGCTCGCCGCTGTGGGGCTGCCCGAGCTTGTGGAGGAAGCCGAGGTCGCCGCCTATCGCTGCGTCCTGGAAGGAAGCCGAAGCTGCCACAGCTCGCCGCCGCCACCACAGCTCGCCGCCGTCGTCGTCGCCACTGCCGCACGCTCGCTGCGCCCTCTCTGCCTAGAACTCCCTCCCGTAGCTCTGCTGGATGGCTGGGTGAGGAAGTAGAAGAAGAGAGCAGAGCCGTTGGATTTAGATGAAGGGCCGAGATTCAATTTTTTCACTTGTGCACCGAGTTCTCTTGTGCACTGAATATTTTGCCCTAACTTAATAAAGAAACGGAAAGAAACGGACGGGAACAAAACTGCCCTTACCTGTGGAGCTTCTCTTTACTACTTGCAAGCTAGTTCGACTTCGACCCTCCCGACGGATGGTTCGAGCCCTTCTAGCTTCACACGCTTGGAGAAGCAGCTCGGAAACGCAACGCCTGGAACCAGCGGGAAGGTGACTTTAATTGGAAACACTTTCACCGTACACATCAGTAAATATACAAGAGCAGCAGTATAATTTATATATAAACATTTATTCAGAGAGTCTTTTCTCACAAAACACATACTAGCAGTGTACTATAAACTAGGTGAGACCCCGCGCTTTGCTGCGGCAAACGCGTAAGCACATGTTGAAGAGATAGGTGAAGTAGCCATAATTCAAATGTATATATCAGTAGATTTTATTTTAAGAGGACATTTTTAATGTATGATAAAGGGTAAATGTGTATTTTAAAATAAAGATAGAAGGTATAGTTTGAGATTGAAAGAAGAGATATGGAAAACATATGAAATACCTACCGAACATGTATTTGTCTAAAAGCTTTTTTTTATTCCTATATTTGCTGGTCTTAATCTGTTGTAGCAATGAACTTATGCATAAATTCTTTTTAGAAAGGACAATAAAGAAAATATAACAGTAGCATGTTGTGGCCATGTACAATATACAATGCATATGAAACAAAAAATAGTTGAGTAGAAACGTAATGCGCTACAGTTTTTGTTGGTAATTATGTAGTTTAAATTTAGGAGCTCAATTAAACATGGGAGCCTTAAAAAATGATTGCTAGCTCTGTGGTTTTGAGAACCATTGTCAAAGTGGAAAACATATAAGAACTATGCATAAGTTACATAAGAAGTAACTGAAATATATAATGATGGAAAAGAGCATATGGTAAAGTAAAAGTACACATATATATCCATATAAAGTATTCATGTCCATACACTTAAATGATAGCTGGAGCATAAGTGATTAAGAGGACATGAGACAAATGGAGCAAAAATGCTTTCACTTGAAAGGTTTGAAAGGATCGCTATGCCGCCTAGAGGGGGGTGAATAGGCGAATAAAACGAAATTGCGGAAATAATAGACTTGAACAGTAACTAGTAGGTCGGATGTTCCGATGGGGATCGGATGTTCCGACGTAATACAGTACACCCTCCGTCGGATGTTCTGATCTAGGTCGGATGTTCCGATCCGAAGTATTCTGGATTTGTCGAAAACCTGCAGTAAAATCTGTTTTCTCGCAAAACCAAGGTTAGATCTATTCAAGAATACTTGGAACAGGCCAACACAAGTGATAAAGACACCAAAACAAGATCAAGGCAATAACACGGTGATTTTTGTTTACCGATGTTCGGATCTTTGAAGGGAGATCCTACTCACCGTTAGGGAAGGCACAAAGCCCGGATCACCAAGACCCTAATCCCCCTTACCAGCGAAGCACAAAGCACTCACCGGCGATCACTAGTTGAATCCTTTTCCTTTCGGAGGTAGATTCGCACCTTTACAAACTCCGGAGGCACGCCACACAAAGATTGGCGACTCACCGGCGACACCTAGCCGTCTAGGAACCCTTCAAGCCTCCAAGAGTAACAAATGCGATGAAGAAATTAGGAATCGCTAAGTGCTCAAAATTGGATGACTCTAATTTGTGGAGCACTTGGGTTGCCTTGATCTCTCTAGATCAAGATGAACAAGAGAGAGACAAAGGCTAAAGCTTTGAAAGAAGATGAACAGGAAGAATTAGGTTCAAATCAGGATGTAATCAGAGAGTAAACAGTGTCAGCAACCTTCGGAAGGTATTAGAGACGGCTTTAAATAGGAAATCCCGAAAACTAGCCGTTGTGCAGTTAATCCCGCATCGGATGTTCTGATCCCCCGTCGGATGTTCCGACCTGCGTCGGATGTTCCGATGGAAGTTTCGATGGACCCTTTACTGGATAGCTCTGAAAACTGGCAGGCTGGCTCACCATCGGATGTTCCGACCCTCGTCGGATGTTCTGATGGCATAGGTTCTATATGAGGTGTATTTTGAGTGAAAAACTCACATGAACTTCGAGATACCTATTTTAAGCACTTAGGAACTTTTATAAGCTTCTCCATTTCATCCCTCTTAATAGTACGGCATCCCTAGGACTCAACAAGTAAAGATTTACAAATAAATACTAGTCTTGATGCCTTCTTGCAATACATCCACTTTTGAGGGTTATACCATCACATGTAAACATGTACCTTATGGATTTAATCTGTACAACATCTGTGCACAATTCTCCAATAGAAATATTAGCTCTATACTTGTTACTCATTAATCACCAAAATCACATAAGGGCCTAGATGCACTTTTAAGGTTCCACAGGAGTAACTGGCTACGTGGGACGATCAATGATGGTGATACCTATAATATAAAGCAAATAAGTAAAAGATAAAAATCCGTGCAAGAAGGAATGTAATGTAAGGGCAAGGAAAAATTGAGACACATCAGTTTGGGAACGAATGTTGGGGAGAAAAAGCATGCAAAAGAAACAAATATGTGGTAGTGTTTTTATGTGTGCATTATCTTTCTATTAGTCCACAATGCAAAGAAGCATGTAGTAAATTGTATATAGAGAAATGCACATGGGGAAGATTGTATTGTACCTTGTAGAATAAAATAGATGCAGCACTGATAGAAGGAACATTAGCTTGATGAAAATACAAAATTGTATGCCTTTATTTTTGATTTTTCGGTCATATATGGTGGTAAACTGAAATTGAAAAAAGGGAATGCATCAGCATATATTCATGTCAACATGAAAACTCAATTTAATGAAAAAGTTAAATTTCATATAGATATATGGAAGAAAGGTAATATTGGGTCATACCTGAGCTGGGATTAATGACTTGACTTGATACATCATTAAAGATTTCTGTGTAGACGACATTATGTGTTTTTGTTTCATATTCAGGTACACTATTCTCAATAAGGATACGCAGTCCCTTCGGGGATGTAACACGTGACAAAGCAACATAGAGTTGTCCGTAGGAAAAAACAGGGCTTGGCAAGTAAACACCAACTTTATGTAGTGTTTGGCCTTGACTTTTATTTATTGTCATGGCATAGGAAACACGAATAGGGAATTATCGACGCTTTATTTTGAAAGGCCACTTGGGGTCGGTTGAGATGCATATTATCCTCGGAATATATACGCTTGATCCAGTAGCTTTCCCTGTAATTATCTGTGCCTCAATTACACGATGGGTTAGCTGAGTTACTATGAGTCTAATGCCATTACATAAGCCTTTCGATGGATCCAAATTCCTAAGGAGCATTATTGGCACACCAATTTTGAGTTGCAAATGGTGATCTGGAAGGCCACTCATGTGAACCGTATTAAGAAATTTCGTTGGATAAAGAGATTCAGTAATGCAGTAGTTAGCTGAGGTGTCATCTATGCTGTCATAACTATAATAAGACATTTCTTGAGTGGCTATCTTGGTCATTATCTCCGTATTGATGGCTGTAGCAACCTCATTTGTTGGCGTTAAAATAGCTCTTTCACATAAATAGGATGTTGATTCTGAGGTTTGTATTATTGATCCATATACAAAGTTGATCAAACCTGCAATGCTTCTTTGTTCAGGTGGCAGAAGGAGGTAATCTGGAATATTCACCAAAGTTGTGTCCGACATATTAGTGGGCGAATGGTTGGAAACCGTTCCATCGCCTACAGAGGGGAGCCACTTAGCAAATTCTTCAAGCTCAATTTTGTCGGACATGGAAAGCGATGATGATTTCAGCCTCATATTTTCTGTCAACTCGAGTACCACACATTTTCTCCAAAGATAGGAGCGAGTGATAGAAGATTCCAATATTTGTTTTTTTTTTGCATTTGAGATGATAGGAAGAGTTTGTCTAAAATTACCACCTAACACAACTGTAATACCACCAAATTGTTTGCCTAAAGAATCATGGCTGGTTGATTTCATAATATCTCGAAGTGTGCGATCAAGTGCCTCAAAACAATGTTTGTTGTTCATAGGAGCCTCGTCCCATATAATGAGCGATGTTTGTTGGATTAATTCAGATAGTTGTCTATCCTTTTTTATTCCACACATCGAATGCTCTTGTGCGTTCAGTGGAATCTTAAAACGTGAATGCGGTGTTCGACCACCTGGCAGCAATAAAGCAGCTATACCCGAAGATGCAACTGGTAGAGCAAATTTTCCTTGACCTCTAATGTTGTTTAATAAGGCATTCCATAGAAATGTCTTACTAGTTCCACCATATCCATAAACAAAAAAGGTGTATCCACAGTTGTTTAGAACAGAGTGCTGTATTGCATCATATATAGATTTTTGGTTAGAATTGAGTTGTGTAACCTGTTCATTTGCTATCGCCAATGTATCAGCAGATTGAAAGGCAAGCTCATCCATTATTAGCCTATTCTACAAAAGAGGGGAAGCATGGTACTCTGGCTCAGGTAGACCAAATCTTTTTAGAGCATATCCAGCATTTTTCAATAATTTGTCTATCTCTACCAAGACATATGATCTGATATGTTGTTCAAGCAATGTTTTGGAGATGTCTTTTTTGACCTGAAGAGTGCGATATGTCATATCATCTCCCATGGAATGCATGTATTCATCAAATAACTTGTTTGGGTTTGCAACCTGACAAAACAAAAGCAGCGTGACAAATAACTGTCTGAGCTGGTATGGGAGCGCCCAGTTAGCTGCATCGGCCATAGCATGTGACCATTCCTGATCATCGCCGAGCAAACCAAGAGCCTCACAGGTAGCACGAAATGTAGAGTATTGTTGACCAGCTACAATGCATAAATCAGAATAGAGTTCTGCCCCTTTTATAACATGCAACAACATACGAAGGTAGAAAAGCTCTCCTTCATTAGGCCCAACATTAGCAATTCGACCAATCTTGGGACGACTATTACGGCGTGGTGCCCAGCAGTGACCATTTGCATGTCAAGTCCAGTGCTCAGGGAAGTCAACATAAGTGTATTGTCGAGCCTATGGGTGTGCTTTGTTTGCATCAAACCATGCAGTTAATTTAGTGACAATACTTAGTGGATTATTGATCACCTGGTCAAGATGGTCATCCTCTCTGAATACAACATTATTCTGCAAAGGAAGGTGAACAGGAAGCCGCTCCACAGATGAGTCAGTGTGATGTATATTAAAGTGGACTAACCTCCATGCCGCATCATTGGGTGTTATGCATCTACAATCCAGGTATTCCTTTATCTCATCTATTTGCTGAGCGGTATCAGAATTTGATCCTTTTCTTTTAACTCCAACTTTAGAGCAATCTGGGCCTTTAGTTGTGTACTTAAACAGGTATTTCTCCATGCCATCACGATTGACAATCTCAACATTAATGTGTGCGTCGTATTTAACCAGTAGATCAACATTATGTGGGACTACAAACGTATTATCAATAGTAACATCATTCTTTTTAAGTTTTAACAGTGATTCCTGTGTTTGGTCGTGCATATCTAACATGTCCATCAGAAAGAATTGTAGTTTGTTCAACAATGTCCTTTGGGTAGAACTTACTGCATTCATTATTAACCATGCAAGGAGATGATGGATTGATGGTACCACATGGGCCGTGTATCATAAATTTGGAGACAACTTCATAACCTATAGGGTCAATAGATGTGTCGGTGTAATAAATACCGGGGTACAAAGAGCCCTGGGAAGGCCGAGAGGGCCCCACGCGTCAAAGCGGGGCGAAAGCAAGGCCCAGTGCATGGGCGAGCCCCTCGAAGGCCAGAGGCCCCACGCGTCGGCCAGGCGAGCAAGGCCCCAGCCATGCTGGCGAGCCCCTCGAAGGCCACGGGGCCCCACGCGTCAAAGCGGCGAGTAAGGCCCCACGCGGGCGAGCCCCTCAGAGGCCAAGAGGGCCCCACGCCCAAAGGAGTGCGTGGCGAGCCCCTCTGAGACCAGCGAGGGCCCTGCGTCGTGCGTAGGCCCAGCGGCAGAGGAGCATTGGAGAAGGAGTCTTGGACGAAGGCTCCCCTTCTTCTGAAGGACGAAGCGCATTTAATGCGACATCACGCGCGGATAGACAACAAGAAATGATTATCGCTTCTGATGGCCCTTGCGGTCCGAAGCGGCCACACCGTGGCGCAGTAAGAATTGACCGCAGAGAGAAGGTTTGCTTGAGGAGGCCGCCTGCGTCGGGAGGAGCAGGTAGGCCCCACCCGCAGACTCACCGGCAGTGGTGTGGCGGGTCGAGGCCACTTATGGCATCGCGAGGGGCGCGCCATGGCGGCATGGGCGTGCACGCTTTACGCCTCTTCTGTCGTGTCTTGTCGATGTCTTGAGAGCATCAGATCGCCTACCCCTCGGCTCTCTCCGCCACCCAAAGCTTGTATAAAAGGAGAGGAGAGAGAGGGAGGGAGGGAGAGCATTCGCATTCAAACACTCAGAAACACATTCCCATTCAACCACAATCGAAAAGAGCTAAGGCTCAAGCGAGTAGGACTATTACCCGCGAGGGTCCGAACTCGTAAATCGGCGAAGTCGCCCTTGTTGTGCCCGACGCCAAATCGAATCGAGCTTGATCGAGTTGGTCGGCGACTAAAAATCGACCAGGTGTGATCCGCAGATGGTTGAGCGGAGAACACGCCGTCGATGGCGCGCCCGCCAGTAGGGAGCGCTAGCATCGGTTCAAGCTCTTCGACCCTTCTTCAGGAGGCGATGGCGGAGCAGCAGTCCGCGATGGAGCAGGAAGCAGCCGCTAGAACCGTGGCCACGGAGTCGGCCGCGGCGATGGCGGTAGATCACCCGGGCGGCGGCCGCCCGCCTAGGGTTGGAGCCCTGGCGGAAAGCAGCCGCCTCGGCCAAGCTAGGCGGCGCCTGGCCTTGGAGGAGTGCACCCCAGCACAGAACCTCCACGCAGCCAGGGCCTTGCTGGAAAACCCACCGGTTCCGGTGACTCCGGACTCCCCGGCGGCGCCGTGGTTGGCAACAGCCCCTTCGTCGACGCCGCCAAGCGCGTGGTGCAAGTTTGAGGCGGGAACCGCGCGCTTCGCGTCCTCCGTTTTTGTTGCCCTCACACTCTCTCGCAGATCTCCCGCGAGGAGGGGCGGGCTAAGACGACAAGAGCGCGACCCTCGGGGCTCGGCCGGCGGCGTCAGTGTGGCGCGATCTCCGGTCCCATCCGAGGACCGCCACTTGCTGCGTGGAGAAGACTCGCGTGACAAGCTCGCAGGGCCGCGATCGAAGGCGATCACATTGCTGCCGCCGCCGTCGCAGGGACCAGCAAGAGGGTTCCCGCAGGTGCCCCGCCAAATGAGGGTGGCGCTTCTTGGCGCCGCCTAAGCGACGGGGCAGCGAGGCGAGACCGCGTTCAGAGCAGAGGCTCCGGCGTGGGTGCCGCGCCTTTTCTAAGGAGTCACATGCGCCCGCGTCGGTCGGAACGGTTTCGTCCGCCCCATCGAAAAAATACGACGGCTCCACCAACCCCGATGAGTTTTTGCAGATCTATACGACGGTGATGCAGCCGACCGAGGGTCGGGAAGGTTACGCAAACTACTTTCCCGCTGTCCTCACCGGCGAAGCTCGCCAGGCTCATGAACCCGCCGAGTCCGTGGGGTCATGGAAGGAGCTCTCGAGCTCTTCGTCACCAACTTCCGTGGCACCTTCGAGCAGCCCGGTAGAAGACGACCTCACAACGTGGGAGCGAAGAAGGAGAGTCGCTGCGCGACTATATTCGGCGCTTCGGTCAGTCCGCAACACCATCCCCGACATCTCCATCGATGCCGTAGTCACGGCATTCGTGAGAGGCGCCGAGACCCCAAGGTCAAAGAGAAGATGGCCACCGCAAGATCAAGACGACGGAGGAGTCTTCACCTTGGCGCACAAGTCGCGCCTTCAGCGAGGCTCGCATCCGCCGGCCGCGCTGGCGGGCCACCGCGGCGGCGAGGCGGAACCTCGAGGAACCCGGGCGGCAAGGACAAGAAGAAGTTCGCCGAGACCGGGCAGGTCATGGCCGCCGAGCGCGACGACGACGACGACGACATGCGCAACGCAATGGGGGCGCCGCGGCGAAAAAAGGAGGAGGTCGCGGCGCCGGGCGGTACGGTCCCGTAGGGCGGCCGAGGCGGCGGCTACGGCGATCGCTGTGGCGCGGCAACGGCCCTCACGGCCGCGACGAAGGGCGAGATCATCGCCCCCGTGAGTGGGACGGAAGGCCCTACTGTCCCATTCACCGTAACAACTCCCACGACTTGGCGGATTGCCATGTCGTCAGCAAGATGGTGGACAAGCGAGTCCACGAGCAGCAGCAGGCGTCCGGCAGTGGCAAGGGCAAGGAGACGGCATCGCTTGGTTTTCAGCAGGCGGAGCGCGAGGTTGCCGTCATCCTCGGCGGTTCGGCCACCTATCCGCCCCACGCTAGCTTTAAGCGCATGCGATGAGGGAGGTGCGCCGCCGCGTTCGGCTTTGGGTCGGTGAGGCAGCTGGCGTGGTCGGAGCAGCCGATCGCGTTCAGTCAGGCCGATCACCCAACCAGTACCGCCGGCCCTGGGCATCTCCCGATCGTGGTTGCACCCACGGTCCGAATGTAAAGCTAGGGCGGGTGCCGTAGACGGAGGAGTTCCTCAACCTCCCGTCCGCCGGGCCGCAAGGCGCCCAGATCCAGCGGCGGAGCTTCGCCTAACGCCCCATTCTTGACATCGCGCGGGCCGAGTCCGTCCGTCACGGGCGATCGATCTCCGGTAACCTTCGGAGGCTCCGACAACTTCCGCACCGAGATGCTCGAGTTCGAGGTGGCGGACTTCGACCTCCCCTACAACGCCATACTAGGTCGGCCGCACGGACCAAGTTCATGGCGGTGTGCCACTATCGCGACATGGTGGTGAAGATCCCGGGGCCAGCCGGCCCCATCGTTTTGAAAGTGGACCGCCCAGAGGCGCTCCGCTGCGACAAGGACGCCCTCGCGTTGGCGGGGGCGATCGGTGCCTAGAAGGCCGAGGCTTCGACTCTGGGAGCTCCTCGGCGAAGACCGTGCCTCCCGGTTCGTCTGCGGAGGTTAAGGCGGTCTCCCGAAGCGAAGTCGACCCAGCGAAGACCGTTCGGGTGGGCGCCTCTCGGCGCCAAATAGGAAGGCGCTCGTCTCCTTTCTCCAGTCTAACGCAGACGTGTTTGCGTGGCAACCGTCCGACATGGCTGGGGTCCCCAGGGAGGTGATTGAGCACAAGTTGGCGACGTTCCCGCTGCCGACCGGTCATCACGAAGGTCCGAAGCAATCGGTGGAGCGCCGGAAGTTATCCGCCAGAGGTGGACAAGTCTTAAGGGCGGGGTCGCCCGCATGTCGCCATCCTGTGGCTCGCGAACCCGTCCTCGTCAAGAAATCCAACGGCGTTGGAGGATGTGCGTGGACTTCACCGACCTCAACAAAGCGTGTCGGCGATCCATACCGCGCCGCCGCGCATCGATCTCATCGTCGACTCAAGCTGCGGGTGCGGCGGTAACAGAAGCTACGATGCGTACTCGGGTACCACCGTTAGCATGGCGAAGAAGATGAAGACAAGACCGCTTTTGTTACGCCCATGGGCGCCTCATCGCTATACAAGGATGGCGTTGATCGAAGAATGCAGGCCCAACCTATCGTGAGCCATGCATATCGCTCACCGCTCCCAAATAGGGCGGAACACGGAGGTGTATGTCGATGATCCGGTGGTGAAGTCCAAGAAGGCGGAGGAGTTGATCGGCGACCTGGAAGAAACCTTCACCAACCTGAGGAAGTACTGCATCAAGCTTAATCCAGAGAAGTGCGTGTTCGCCGTTCCGTCGGGCAAACTGCTGGGATTCCTCGTCTCCCAGAGGGGGATTGAGGCGAACCCCGACAAGATCGCAGCGATCGAGAACATGAAGCCCCGACGCGACTTGGCAGATGCAAGCTTTGTGGATCGCTGACCTCCTGGCCGCTTTATAGCTCGCTTGGGGATAAAAGTCTCCCACCGCTCAAGCTCCTAAAGAAGACCAACCAGCCGAGTGGACGGCGAGGCGCAGGAGGCGCTCGACGGTTCAAGAAGTATCTTACCTCCCGCCGTCTGGTCGCCCCGCACCGGGCGAGCCGCTGATCCTCTACGCCGCGGCAAACCCTCAGCGGTCAGCCAAGTCTTTGGTGGCGGAAAGAGAGGGCGTTCAGCGCCCATTTATTACGCCGACAAGGTCCTCCACGACGCCAAACAAGGTATTCACAGCACCGTAAGATGCTCTATGTTTGTGCTAACGGCATCCCGAAGCTACGCCACTACTTTCGGGGCGAGAAGTCACGGTGTTGACCAAGTATCCCTTGGGAGATCCTCTTCAACCGCGAGGCGGCAGTCGATCGCTAAATGGGCCATGGAGTCGGCGAATTCGATCTCAAATTCGCTCCCGAATGGCCATCAAAGGCAAGCTCGCGGAGTTCATCGGAGTGGACTCGGCGACACTGGCCGAAGATACCCCACCTCCTCGCCGTGGACTCTCTTCTTCGACGGCTCATTCCGCCGGAGGGGCCGGTCAAGGCGTCGTCTGGTGTCTTCCACCGGCGATGTCATCCGCACTGGTGGTGTTGGACTTCAGCGCCACCAACAACGCCGCGAGTATGAAGGATCGCCGCCGGGCTCGGGGTGGCTTCACCCTTGGCATCCGGCGGCTACAAGTAAAGGCGACTCTCTCCGGTCATCAACCAGCGAGGAAGGATTTCTCCCGCCGGATCCCGCCATGGCGGCTCACCGGCGGAGGTGCACGGTTGAGCGGCACTTTGAGGGTTTGGGCTTCGCACATCCTCGCCGCGACAACTACATGGCGGATGAATCTGTCCCTGCATTGCCTCGCCGAGGGCACTGCTCCGCCGGGTCTTTGAAGAAAGACTTACGCTGCCGTCCGTCGCGCAGCCTCCCAATTTCGGCCGGGACGACGCTTCGACGCAGCTCCCACCTCTCGAGGAGACGCCACCGATCTCGCCGCAGCTCCGGTTAGAGGAGGAGGCGAAGAACTGCCGAGGCGGTTGAGGCGAAACGCCAGCCAGCGGAGTACGCCGACGACAATGTACGTAACGTCGCCACACTCGTCCGGGAAGGTCGCGGATGGATCCGATCCTAGCCTACCGCGGGATGGAGTGATCTCCGATGACGCGCGTCCCGAGAAGATAGCGCGCAAGGCCAAAGCGCCACGCTCGGTAGGTGGGGACCAGACGCTAGGGCGCAAATGGAGTTCTACCGCGCGCCACTCGGAAGCGGGAGTGAAATTCTCTCGAGAACCATGGAGGTGTGCGGGAGCCATTCAGTGAGCCGGGCGTTGGTGGGAAAGCTTTTCGCCCACGGTTTCTATTGGCCTCTGCGCCTCCGTGATGCCTTCGAGCCGGTGAGGAGATGCGGCGTGCCAATTTCATGCTAAGCGATCCACCGACCGCCCAGCGCCGCAAACCATTCCGCTCTCCCCGCCGTTCGCGTCCGGGCCGGATATTCGCCTGCTCTCACGGGCGGCATCGGAGGATATACTCATCTGCTCGCCGCCATCGACAAGTTCACTAAGTGGGTTGAAGCCTCGCGGTCCCGGCGATCACATCCGCAATGCTATCAAGTTTATGAAGAGCATCTTCGTCCGGTTCGGTGTCGCCAACGTAATCATCATCGACAATGGCGCCGCCAAAAGCGCTGATTTCAAGATCCGCGCGAAGAGTTGGGTACCAAGCGTGCTTTGCCTCCGCTTCGCATCCGAAGCGCAAGGCAAGTGGAGCGTCTTGAACGCGAAGTACTCAAAGGGCTCAAGACAAGGGCGTTTGACCGCTGGAGAAGCGCTTGAAGCGCCGGGCGGAAGAAGTTCCCACCGTATTATGGGCGCGGACAACTCCCAACAGAGCCACCGGCGAGACCCCTTCTTCCCGTGTATGGCTCAGGCGGTACTCCCGAGCTCGCCGGCTCCCCAGAGTGGCGGCGTTTAGCGAAAGATCAAGACCACGACCGCGTCGGGATGAAGTAAATCTCCGGAGGAGATCCGAGATGTGGCGGCGATCCGGGCCGCCAAGTACTAGCAGGCTGCGCCGTTATCAAGCAAAGCGGTGTGTGAGAACACCGGCAGGGGCGACCTCGCTCGCATAAAATCAAAGCGCAGCGGGCGCAACAAACTATCTCCCACGGGAGGCCCCTTCAAGGTGGTCTCGGCCTCCCTTGAGCTCGGTCAAAGCTCGCATTCGAGGATGGTCGCGAATTGGCGAACACTTGGAGCGCCGAGCGGTGAGGAAGTTCTACCCATATGTAGCGATCCAAGAGCTTTTTGCCTTCCCTTGAGCCGAGCGGCGAGGTCTTCTTCCTTCACCGCCTCGGGGTCATGTACAAAGCCATCTTAAATAAGAGATAAGTTCTGCCTCCTTGTGGGCATCTGCTTTTTTCTCGCCTCAAGTCTCTTAGAAAGCATTCCGCTGAAAGTCGGCAAAAAAAAGTACTCAAGGCGATGGCCCTTAGTTGCAAGGATTTAACGCCACGACTCATGATTGGGCGAGGCGGCGGACGGAAGGCGGGTTCTAGCCCGTGTGTCGGCTCGGTCTAGGCAATGCGCCAACAATGCACACCGCGACTAGACCACTTCCTAAGCTAAGTTCTCGCCACGCCGATGTCTAGGGTCGGTTCGCAAAGAGGCCATAAGGGTTGAAGTAACCAGATGCTCGAGGAAAAGCGCCACTTTCAATGTAAAGCTCGCCTAAAGCTTTTTGGCGATCGCTGGCTTAGCCTTAGAAAGGTCTCATAGAAAACATTCTCACCGAAAGTCGGTAGCGAAAGTACTTATGGTGATGGCCCTTAGTTGCAAAGGCAAACGCTTATAACTTACGCCGTGCGAGGCGGCGATGGAAGGCGGCTTTAGCCCGTGTGTCGGCTCGGTTCAGGCAACGCGCTAACGGCGGCACCAATGACTAGACCACTTCCGAAGCTAAGCGCCGCCACGTAAGGTTTAAGTCGGGTTGCGAGAGGCCATAAGGGTTGAAGTAACCAGATGCCTAAGGAAATGCAGCATGCTTCACTTGCGCGTAACGCTCGATCTAAAACCTTTGGCGGCCAGTGCCCCAATTCAATTCCATAGTTAAAGTTGTCTGAAGTTCAAGTGAGACTCACAATGAAGAGCAAAAGTTTGTTTGCATTGATAGGCAACATTTACAAGGCAAAAAAGCGGGAGTCCCGCTTCTCCTCGGTCTCGCCTCCACCGAGCGGTGCCCCCATCATGGACACGCGGTCGGCGGCGGTGTCAACCCGCTACCGCTCAAACCGGTCCACCGGGCGCCAAGGCTCCCGCGGCGGCGTCAAGATCAAACGCGCGCCTCGAGCAAGCAAGACAGCTTGCCCAAGATGAACATGCTGCTTCGAGAGCGCCTCGGCGACCGTCTTTCGACGCCCGCGTCCCGCAGCCGCCGGAAGGACGCTGCTGGCCGGGCGGCGTCCCCACGGCGCCAACAGATCTTCGCGCACCGCCTCTCCTCAGCGAGGATGCAAGGAAACACCAGTGGATGCGGCGGCGTCCCGGAAGCCGCGAGGCGGTCGCGCAGATGTCGGCGAGGGTCCGGAGGCGCCGTGCTCCAAAGTGAGGTCTTTGATCTGCTTATGGCCGAGGCGGCGGCGGCTTTACGCGCACCTCGCTGGTCATCGCCTTCAAGGGCGTGTTTCTTGGCCAAGGGCCCGCCGCAGCCGCCGCAGACGCTTCCGCCAAGGCAAGGGCTTCCTCCGCCGCCAGCGCGGAGAGGTGCGGCGCCAAAGGAACGCCCCACGCCGGCGGTCACGGCCGAGATGGCGGCGGCGCCAATGGGCGAGGTGGCCGAGGGTTCTCCGCCGCCAGCGCCGGCGAACTCTCCGCCGCCACGGGCGCCTCCGTCGAAGGAAGCGGCGGCGGTGTGCGGGCGGCGAAGTCGCGTGGAGCGAGCTCGATGCCCCAATACGGCCCCTGCTCTGTGAGGGACAAACAGGTTCGTATGCAAAAACCGTAGCATGCTAACCCCACGCGGCGTGTGCGTAAGCGCAGGAAAGCCGACCAAGCGTGCGCTCAAGGCGAAGCTAAAGGGGAGCTCAAAGTCGCTTGTTTGCGGCGGCGGGCGGCGGCGCGGTCGCGGTCACCACCGTCGAACCAGACGCCGGCCGGGCGCAAGCGGTGCCGGCAGCAGAAGCGCCAACAGAAGCAGCGCCGCGCAAGGAGCGCCGGGCGAGAGGAGCGGAAGAAACCGCGCAGCGGCGCCAGCTCTCGAAGAGTCGCCGCCTGCCCGCGGTGGAGCGGCGGCAGCAAGCAGGGCCTCATTGGATGGGGCCGCGGTGGCGGCGAAGCTCGGGACTCGGCGGCGCGCTTTTTTCGCTTCGCCTCCCTCGCTATCGCTGCCGACGGCGAGGATGAGGCGGCGCTTCCCGAGAGCACGAAGCGGAGTCGGCCGCCACGGCAGAGCAGCAGCCGCCGCGAAGCTTGGGCGGTCGCCGAGGCGGCTCATGGATCTGCAGCGGTCCCCGGCCACTTGGACCGCAGACCGAGACCTCCATGGGGCAGCGCCGCAAGTAAGGGTTGCGCCCCGTGATCCCAATCGCAGAGGGCGGATGCCGCCGGCAGGCGATGTCGCCGGTCGGCGTGGTCGAAGCCCCGCCACCCGATCCGAGCACGCCGCCCGAAGACGCTCCCATCAAATTAACACCCAAAGAAGAAGCAACGAAAGAAGCTATTAGCCAAAAATGGAAAGAAGGTACAAAATCCAAAAGAACGCGAGAGTATTCACCTCCAAGAGCAGCGTCGGGTCCCGCGTTGTCGCCGTAGTACGCCCAGTGGCGCGCCCTCGCGAAGCGGCAAAGACGGCGCCGCAAAAAGTCCGCCACCACGGGTTCCGTGAGCCCCGCGGCGGAGCTCGGCAATGCGGGCCGCCATCGCCTCCGCACTCGCTAGATCGTCTCGCATCGGGCCCCGATCGGCATTGGGCTCCGCGATCATCGGGAAGAACAAGATCGCCGCAGCTACCGGAGTCCTCCACGCATGCCCATCGCCGGTGCCGCCCTTCCAGCTGGACTTGACCGCGGCAGGATAAAGGCGGCGCGTCGCGAGCGCCGGCAGCAGCTCCCAACCCGCGCCGAGCGCGAGCCCGCAGTGCGAGATGAAGAGTCGGCGCCAGGCGGGAGGTTTGGCATCGCCCCACGAACATCTCGCAGAGGCGGGCGAAGATGACCAGACCATGATCGAGTTGGGGGAAGGTGCGCGCTGGATCCCGTGAGAAGGCGAGCACCCCAAGAAGAATTGAGTACGGCGGACAAGGCCCGCCAAAGACGCCAGAGAAGGTCACGATCTCCCCGCGAGGACTTCGGCATGATGGTGCCGGCTGAACCGGCAATGGCTCGGTGGCACGAAGACTGCCGCCGCCACCGATCCTCATCGACGGTGGAAGCAGCGAAACAGCCCGAAGGTGGTGCGGCATCCTCGCTGGGCGCCCTTGCTGCGCTGGGAGCCATGGAAAATTTGGCGGTGTAATCGGGCGAAAGGCCGTAGTAGCTGCGAAGAAGGCGATGGGGTTTGAAGACTTAGCGCGCGGAAGGATTATTGCGCGCCGAGAGAAGTATTATAAGCGTGGGCGAAGCGCCGACGGTTTGATTCCGCTTTCGCGCGCTGCTGCGCCATCATTGCCCCACGCGCGCGGGCGCCATCATTGCCCCGCTGCTTTTTGGTTTCCGCGAAAGCGCGTAGTTCCCCAAGGAAGATCGTGTGCAGTGGAGAATCAGCGACGGCCGCCCGCAGGGGGTGGGCCCCCACGATTCGCCTCCCGCCGCACAAGAAACGGAAAAATATCTGCTGACGGTTCGCGATCCCGTGGACCCGGCTACTGTCGCTGTAATAAATACCGGGTACAAAGAGCCCTGAAGGCCGAGAGGGCCCCACGCCACAAAGGCGAGCAAGGCCCAGCCATGGCATGCGAGCCCCTCGAAGGCTGTGAGGGCCCCACGCGTCGGCGGGGAGCAAGGCCCACATGGCGTGGCGAGCCCTCGAAGGCCACGGGGCCCCACGCACAAGCGGGCGAGTAAGGCCCAACATGCTGGCGAGCCCCTCAGAGGCCAAGAGGGCCCCACGCGCCAGCGGGTGCGCATGCGAGCCCCTGAAGGCGAGGCGAGGCCCCACGCCAGCGGGTGCGTGGCGAGCCCCTCCGACGGTGAGGCGAGGCCCCACGCGCCAAAGCGGGCGGTGCAGCCCCTCCGAGACCAGCGAGGGCCCCGCTGCGCAGGGCCCGCGGCAGTGGAGCATTGGAGAAGGAGTCTTGGGACGAAGGCTCCCCGCTTCTGAAGGACGGAAGCGATTTAATGAGACATCACGCTGGATAGACAACAAGAAATGATTATCGCCATAAAGGCCCTTGCAGTCCGGAGCGGCCGCACTATGGCGCAGAAGAATTGACCGCAGAGAGAAGGTTTGCTTGAGGAGGCCGCCTGCGTCGGGAGGAGCAGTAGGCCCCACCCGCAGACTCACCGGTGGATGGTGCGGGTCGAGGCCACTTGCGGCACGCGAGGGCGGCGCCGCCGCGCATGGGCAATGCAGACGTTGCCTCTTCATCGTGTCTTGTCGCAGTACCGAGAGCATCAGACGCTTACCCCTGGCTCTCTCCGCCACCCCAAAGCTTGTATAAAGGAGAGGAGAGAGAGGAGGGGAGGAGAGCATTCGTGCATTCAAACACTCAGAAACACATTCCCATTCAACCACAATCGAAAAGAGCTAAGGCTCAAGCAGAGTAGGACTATTACCCGCGAGGGGTCCGAACTCGGTAAATCGGGCGAAGTCGCTCCTTGTTGTGCCCGACGCCAAATCGAATCGAGCTTGATCGAGTTGGTCATGGCAGACTAAAAATCGACCAGGTGTGATCCGCAGGGTTGAGCGGAGAACACGCCATCAAGATGGGTCAGGTAATTGAGCCGATATAATGGCATCTATTTTATCAACATCAATAGGCCCATCTTTCTTTAGCCATACAATGATATGAGCATGCGAAAGACCTCTCTTTTGAAACTCAATTTGTGTATACAACTGCAATAAAGATCGGTAAGGTGGGTAAAAAATCATGTGGAGTCAAAAAAAACTTACACATAAGACAAAACATAATATGGGCTATGAAAAATATATAACCTCCAAGGACCGGTCCAAAAATATGATGCTTTGTTATATCATCCATGAGCATATTGAGCTTCATTTCATAAACACGATCGACAATATCTGGTCGATCAGATGGGTGTTGCCTTGGTATTGATGCTAGGGCTGCTTCTATCTCTGGCCAGGAAGCATTGGATGTAAAGGTGATAAATAAATCTGGGCAACCAAAGCTACGACAAAGAGCAACACAATCTTGATAGTTTTGATAGTAGTATCGTGGGCTTCCAGTGCATGAAGATGGTAAAATAATCCTCTGACCTACAGATGAAGCTTTAGTGATACCTCTATTGACCGTTTCAACCAAAGATTTAAATTGTCCAGTCCTGTACTTGAGCTGGAATGAATTATTTCTATAGTATCTTAAACGACTATCCTCCACACAACAGAATGCATCAACCAGATACACTTGGGTGAGCTTCTTACATCTTAGTGGAGTGTTAAAGTCGTCATCTCTATCATGCAACCTATATGCATAATATTCCAACATGGTGACATTTCTTCGTTTCAAACCTTGAGAGCGAGGAGAGGTGTGATACTTTAGTTCTTCATGAAACCCATCTTCTCCATAAGGGAACAAAAGAGGATATTGCATCGCCATAAATTTGCAGTGGTTTTCCTTAACCCTTTGTAAATGATTTGTATGATCCTCCACAATCAAGTCACGACCCTGGTCGAAAACTCCTAGATCATTTACAACCAATCCAACCACCTCTGATGTGACATGAGCACTATAGATGTTGCCATGTTGATTGGGCACAGCAAATAATTTGATAGAATAGCTATCACTGAGTCCATCGATAACTCGTCACGGCAAGACAGTAACACCGCACAATTGATTGTGGCGATCAAGCATGGCTGTGAAAGCTGCAACAATAGCCTCATTTGGTTGGAAGTCCCCTTGACTATGGGAAGCAACTGCTATTCTATTTTTTATCTCGTTGTCAGTATCGAAAATGTATAGCTGACAATATTCAGGCCTTGAATCCTGCGCTGGAATCATTGATCCTATTCGATGGCATATTGACCACTGATCTTGAAAACATAAGGCCCACGACCGTCGTTTATAGAACTGATGATATTGACACCCATGGATGTCAATGCATACATGGAGTTGTAATGCCTTATAAACTCATAGAACTGTTTGGATAATGTAATATTGACTCCAACCAGGAGGCCATAAAGCGGTTCTGGAGGTGGTTTATATGGAGGTAGAATAATACTCCCTCCCTTGCAACATTTGTTGTATATAGGTGATCCTACTCGGCCACGACCATGTACACGCTCCTCATACCAAAAGCGAGCACCGCAATATGGGCATATATGGTTAGGACCTCCAAGATAAAAAGGCGCATAAATAGAACCTAATATGAAATAAAAAAATAAAGCATGAGTATTGTGCATACAAAGCAAACAACAGTATTAAAAAGGCAAATATCCTTTTTTAGGCAGTATAGCTTTAGCAATGTCACCATTGAGAAGGGACCATAGGGCAGGGGATCTGTGCACGATTGTATAGCGGGGAATGTTTCAGCGGTGTTTCTATTGAGAGTAAGAAGTGTCAGAACGATGTTGATAGGGATTGATCAAGTAGTATTTTTAGATTAATACGATGCACAGAGATAATCCCTAGCATAAACTACATGAATGATGAAGCACAAAAAAATATGGTAACTTACGGTGGTGTTGGTTGGCCTTCTGTTGTGGACCATCTTTTGCTCTGGCAAGGTCGATCGATGCTTTCCGCTTTCTACGTGCCTCCGCAGAAATAGATGAGGCTGTTGGTGACAAATTCTCTTTGTAGATAAAAAACAAAATTCAGTAAAGGAAGCAACAAATTAATATTGTATGACGTGAAAAAAATAGGTAGAGCAAACATGATGTAAGAGCACAACTAATGCACTGATGCACCGAATGCTTGGATTAAACAGCTTATTCATAGAGTATAGCAACAAACATTGATTTTAAAAGTTCCATAGAAGGCAGAAATGGTTGGATCTGTATGCCATGGAAAAAATAGATAGATCACAACCGATGTAATAAGCAACTGAAAGTTTAATTTACAATAGAGTATTGACTATAACAACACACCTATTGCCTCTGTAAGGTACATGTAAACATTTCGTTTGGCGTGTGGTGTGGCAATAGTGGTTGGGGCTATAGGCAACAAAGACATGAAGTGTAAGAAAAAACGTGACCGTAACAACTTGTGTAGCATAAACAACACGTACTAAAATTAGGAATTGAAAGGATGTAATCACCAGAAAGCATGTTACCTTTGGATGGCATGGATGAATCATGAGAAATTACAGAAAGTTGACGCCTAACTAATCGGCGTGATGGGAGGACGAAACCTGAGCTCAAATTTTCTTGTTCTACGGGACCATCAGGTGTGATAGATTGGGCATACTGCTGACCAGTGGTGATACCTAAAAAATTAGACAAAAACCAAAATCTGAAAATGTCGACATGAAAACATAAAGAAGGAACATCAAAAATTTAACCATGAAAATATTATGGCATAAAAAGTAACCGACCAATACGTGAATGGCCTCGACGAAAAGGGCTCTGTCCATGATCTGGCGGGCTGGTTGCTGCCTGTTTTTTGGGCAAAGCTTCCATCAATAATGCGAGCAGCCCAAAAGGGATGAGTCATTTACAGCATGAACCTTTATACACTAACACAATCGCTGCATGCACAATTTGACAACAGGTAGACCAATGAAAACATTAAAACTTGCAAAGCATTAATGATTAAAGTAGAACAGAAGCCTAATTTTAAAAAATGTAAATAGTTATGAAATCATAAATAAATCTTAGTTACACATAACAAATTGAAGCGTTCCTTGACTGAACAGCCGTGAACTAAAGAAAGGTATGCATACCAATAGAAAGCAAAACAAATAAATTAAGGTTAGAAGAAATAAAGAAACTACAGCGAAGGCATGCGAAGATAATAACATAGGATATAAAATAAAGGAAGAAGGTGCACATGACCTGATGTCAGCAGAAAATAATATTTCTTGGTTTGAATTAGCTATCAATGGATAGGAAGCAAAAATCTAAGAGAACAATGTTGTACTCTATGTCAGGTGCACAAACATCATTGTCGCCGTAAATTCAAGGCTACAATCGGAAAACGCTTCACGAATGAATTTAATAATGGAGGGACATAATGAATTCAAGCACTTACATAAAAAATGTCCCTCGTATAACAATGGTATCATGTCCGGGCGATTGAAACTATTGGAAGAATTTTTTTTGAGAAATTTAGCAACCTACAAAGATCGTATAATAATGGTATCATGTCCGGGCGATTCAAACGCTGCAAATGCACGGGTGCCCTTCTAGTACTTATTATTTTTGTATTAACACGGTGTTTGAAATACAATTTTGACCATTGGTTACTGATAAAATTTATCTACAAAATCTGCAAAAATATGATACTATGAAAGTAGTTTTTAAGATGAAGTTACATGTATAACTTTTATGTACACAATCCAGATAGTCTAAAAAATTTTATAGATAAAGTTATAAAACTGTAATTTACGGCAAACCTAAAACATAAAGTATTATAAAACCGGAGGGAGTAATAGTTTAGGAATAAAGCTTGGAATGGTTAGTAAAATCTCTAATTTAAATTAGTGTGATAAGACTCATCAAGGTTATGGTAGGACAACGCAATAATAATATGGAGCTATCAAGAAGATAATCTTGAGGAAATTTGTGCATCAATGCAAAGGAAACATGTATGTTCTTGATGAATAGTAAGTTGTGATTCTGTCATTTGATCTTTCTCGTTCTTGGCTTAATTTCAGATTGGTTTGCTTGTGATCTGATTTAATTAAGGTTTTTACTTAATTGCTTACGCTGATTGAGTATATTAGATACCAGATTATGAGGTGATTAACGCCTACTGTCCTACAAACTTGAACTTCATTCGAATCGTGGCTAGAAATGGGTGTTCTTGCATACTCGTAATGATACATATTCTGGTCCAAAACAAACTCTAGTTGCTAGAAAAGCACAAACTTCAACAGTCATGCTAGTGTATATATTCTGGAATCAACAGCATTCAACATCCATCATTACACACAACTGATAAATCCATACTTTTCCATCATTACACACAGCTTTTGTCAAAAGGGGGTCATTGCAGGGTCAATTGGGGCACTGTTTGCTCACCGACTGCCCTTGGGGGCCTGGGGTTCTTAGACCTCACCCGTTTTGCCAGGGCCCTGCGTCTTCGTTGGCTTTGGAATTGCAGATCTTCCCCTGCCGCTCCTCGGATCGGAGATCCCCATGAAGTCGACCTTGACACGCTAAGACCGGTACCGCTATCACGTTGAAAGATGGTGCAACCTCTCCTTCGCAAGATCGCTGCTCATCGGGTTGCGCGCCACAATCGTTATTGCCCACCTCTTCAACGCCTCCAGAAAAATAGATCATCAAAGAGGCTCGCGAGGCGACTGCTCAACGACCATGCAGGCGAACCTAACCCAAGAATGATCCCAGAGCTCATCGAGCCGCTTCCTCCGGGTCTCCCAAGTCACACTATCTACAAATGAGCCAGACTGCATTCCTGGTGCTTCAACCCAAAGGAAACTTCACAGTGAGCTCGCCTACAAGATTCAATTCATCTACCGATCGCGCCGCCCCCACCTCCAACAGTCCGAAGCTTTGGGCACCTCGAAATGCAAGTTCTTCCTCCGCAACTCCTGCAAGCGCGTTCTTCGGCAGACGCTTTAATGAGGTGTCACATTCAACAACTACTTCGCCTCGTGCAGACGCAACTTGAGACCCTGAACACTTGTTCTTAAACCGCGATTTCGGTCCGCTTTATCTCGTCCCGGCTTGCTCAACAATCGAGCACCCCATTTCTTCAACTCGACAATGGAGAAACACCGACAACTTCGCTCGGTGGTGGCAAGACGAACCTCTGGGCGAGCGGACTCAAGGCTCCTGTCACGGGTCTCCTAACCATCTGGCATTTTTGGCTTGAACGCAATAATCGCATATTCAGACAGCAGACATACAAAGTCGCTCTTCCTCCAGCTACTACTCGATGACCTGCGGTTGTGGTCGGTCATGAGGCCTTTTAGAATTAGTTAATTGATTACGCCTGGGGAGGGCTTATCCCCAAATTTCAGACTCTTTCTCTTTGATCATAGAAGGCGGTTCTCCTGCCTTTGTTCAAAAAAATAAATCTATATTTAGACAAAGACCGTATCACATGATACAATAATTCATTGCGATTGCAGTGAACGATAAAACAAAAGGGATACAAAAATTTGGGATAAAGAGAAATAAAAGGAGAAAAAGAAGCCCGGTATACCTAGTGTCACACGATTCACCCGCTGCCGTCGTCGCCACGCTCGGTGCGGCTGAGGCGGCGCGGCGGAGGCCGGAGCGGGGGAGGAGGAGGCCGACGCGGGGCGGCGCGAGGCGGCGCGGTGGGGGACGGCGCGGTGGAGGCGGAGCGGGTAGGAGGAGGACGACGCGGGGCGGCGCGGCGGAGGCCCTCGCGCCGCGGTGGGGGACGGCGTGGGGGCGGCGCGGCGGAGGCCGGAGCAGGGGAGGAGGAGGCCGACGCGGGGCGGCGCGAGGCGGCGCGGTGGAGGACGACGTGGGGGCGGCGCGGCGGAGGCCGGAGCGGGGGAGGAGGAGGCCGGCGTGGGGGCGGCGCGGTGGGGGCGGCGCGGCGCGGGGAGGAGGACGCCGGAACGGGCGGCGCGGTGGAGGCGGAGCAGGTAGGAGGAGGACGACGTGGGGAGGAGGACGCCGGAACGGGCGCAACGCGGTGGAGGCGGAGCGGGGAGGAGGAGGCCGGCGCGGGGGTTATAGATTTGGGGATAGGTCGGTGGAGGATGGACGGTTAAGATGGATGGGGGACTGTGCGATGAACAGTGCAACAGTGATAGCTGACGTGTCAGAGCGGGAGGTGTGAGCCGTACATCACCAGATTTATATATATGGATGGATACTACCATGATAGTATAAAAAACAATCTAAACATTAGATCAAAAGAATGGATGGGATTGTTCGTATTCACTTATGTGTACAATAAAATTTCTCTAATTGAAAACATAAAATTTAGATTTAGTTGAGATGCTTGGCAAAGCAGCTGTGGAATTCGCGAGGGGGTGACCTTGATCCGAAACACGCCACTTTGTTGGCGCGCGAGTAAGGAACACATACGACACTTAGTTGGCATGTGGAATTCGACCTTGATCGCAAACAGGACACTTAGGGTGTGTTTGGTTGGTCCATCAAGGACCAACCAGAATGGGATCAAGAATGGGATAGATCTGTGATGTATGGACTCATCTCTTAGGGAATGTTTGGTTGGGGTAAAAGCATAATCCATCTATTACCTGCTTATACTACTTGAGCTGCTGTTTGATCCCGGGTGTGCTGAACAAAGCAATGGGTGTTGTTGCATCGACCTTGTCATGTGGTTCTTGGCCGTGGACACGAACAGCTAGCCTGCATCCTCCATCACCATCGAAGTTGAGAACGAATCTGAGGATCAGGCAGATCAGGGCCCCCGCCTCACGCCCTTGGAGGAGCACTCGAGCGCCGCCATGTACTGCAGGTACCTTCGGCGAGAGGGTTGCGGGTCCTGCGCCGGTGAGCCGGCGACGAGCACCACCGTGGGGGCCCTCTGGTAGACCATCTCCAGCACCCTCCGCTGCGACCCGTCTATGTACGCAAGGAGACCGGCCATGGTGAACGCGAGAGCGGGCCACGCGCCGTGGTTGCAGTGCATGAGTAGGAAATTCCGCTGGTGGTTGAAGACCAGCTAGTCGATGCCGGAGCTGAGGAAGACGCGGAGCGCCGCGAGGGGGAGCGTCAGGCAACCGACGTACCAGGACGAGTAGTGGGACATGGCGGCGCCGTACTGCCGGAGGCAGTTGACTTCTCGACCGGGACGAAACGGTTTTCACTTCTCGCAATGGATGGAGAGGGACGAAGAGCGAAGCTACGCCGGGATGAATGGGACTGGGACGAGCGCATTTGATTTGAGCCAACCAAACAAAAAACTCGCTGGTCCTGGATGGAACGGTCCCGGTCAAGAGAACCAAACACACCCTTAGTTGGGCGGTTATGGCCTATCTTGATGAGGACATCGCCCCACACGGATGCAGCCACCACTACTTTCTCCACGTCTTTTTTGTCGCAGGGAAGTTTCAATCCCAAGCCAGGACAATCAATGATTCCTCACTGGATCGATCAACATCACAAGTCCAAGCTTAATCTAGCCTGATTGCTCCAAGAAAGTCCCAACTCTATGCCTAAGTCACTGACAGACCCAATTCGTTCATTCAGATTCAATCCTCACTTAAACAGATGTCTATAGGGCATATACGATGTTTGATTGAGGCAAATGAGCAAATTCTATATAGATTAGTAGATAAGCTTTCCAACGCATTTGGTCCTATGTCAAAACTTCCTCTGGATCATCCCGATATTGTGAAAAAAATTCCGATAAACCAAATTTGTCGAATGATATGCCACTTGTACACATTAGGCCCAAGACCCATGCAGCCCTGACCTCGGCTCGGCTCGGCTCGGGTGGCTCCATCCAAATCTAGCTACAATGGCCTAGTGTGAATGACCTGACCGGATTTGGTGGCGGTGGCGCCCTGTTATGTCTTTTTTTCTAGAAGAAGAACCCTAGTAATTCATTATCAAATATGAGTGACAGCTAAATGGCCAGCCACCCAAAGTAGTACAGAGATAGTGGTCTTACAACCAGATATTTGAGCCCACGCAGGGGTTCCAGACATAGTACCATCTAGACCTGCTCATGGGTAGCCCAGCCCGACGTACCCGACTCGAAAAAACTCGACCCGACCAGTGCATCGGGTTGGGTCGGGTTCGGTCCCGAAAAAATTGCAAAATCAGCCTGCGTGTTTGGGTTTTTAGGTTGGGTTTTCGGGTCGGGTTCGGGCCCGGATTTGTGACCCGGTGCATCGGGTCGGGTTAGGTTCGGTCCGGCTAATTTTTGGGCGGGTTTTGAAAAACCCAACCCAAACCTGCTTGAACCCGCAAGATTATCAGGTCTAGTACCATCAACAACACGAACAGGATGCCGGAGCCACCACACTAAACCTCCAACTCTAAATAACTGGTGAAGATGAATCTTGTTGCGTTTGTCGTCCGAGTCGCTTCCAACAGCCTTGCCCCGCCATCTTGGCACATGGCACAAGGTAGAAGAACGATGGCCAAGGAAAAGGAATAAAACATGTAGCGCATGGCCGGCCACCACCGGCAAAAGAGTGACGGAAAAAACCGTCCTCCAAGAGGAAGACGAGGACACCAACGTAAAGCAGGGCTTCATCCGCACCGCTCTCGGATCTAGGGGAGACACAGACAATGCAGAGATGAGGGCGCAGGAGCCCTCCCCCCACACCACCACCACAAGGAAATCCGCCATTGAGGAGCCCACAGGGCCAATCGGAGGGGAAGACCAACTCAGGCAGCTACCTTCAACTGCCGGCAACGCCGTCGACCGAGAGGAACCTGCAGGATACCAAAAGGCTATGAGGACCAGGCACCCAAGCCAGATCTGAGCAGCAGGACACGACCCTACAAACCCTAACTCTAAACTACTATAACTCATCCTCAAACCACCGACCACCCGCCATTGCCAACACCCCTACGGCCAGGAACCGCCGACAAAGTCAGGGAGACGCCCAGATCTGGCCGCGGGGGAACGGCAGAGAGGAGGAGAGAGTAGGAGTACCTACAGGTAGGAGACAGGAGGAGGGAGAAGGGAAGCCGTGGTCCCTCCTCTCGCCTCCCATGAGGTTGCCAAGATGGAGATGAAGTGCCCGGCAATGGCCGTCTTCTGTCGGCCAAAGCGCCATGAAAGGAGAGAGAGAAAGTAGGCCGCCCGACCGACCCTAAAACTTTTAAGGCTGTCTCCAACAGGCTTCCTGCCGGGGATAAAATTACGGCCCATTGTCATGGCCCACTCCCTGACGGCCCAGTTGAACAACCTACCGGGGCCCAGCTCCTTGGAAGGTTCTATCAGGCCCATATGTCTGCCGCCAATGCCTCTTGGTCGGCACGGAGCGTAATGGCCTAGGATTCGTGTTTGAGTCCGACTTGAACAAGAGTTCTGCACGGCTACTTGAAGACCTGGACGTGGTTTCCCGGATTGGATTAGGAGTCGTGATCCCCAAGACTAGGAGTATGCCTTATCTACCTCGGGGCGATTTGGCACGCACGGTTCGCTATTCTAACTCATGGTTAGCCCGACCGATATTCCCCAGAGGTCGGTTTGCTCAAGACGATATAAACAGACCCCACGACGTGTAGAGGGGCCAAGATCCGCATTTAGCGCATCATCACATATTGCTTTCTTGTACACCATAATCTCGCCGAGACTCGCTCGTCTCGTTGAGCCACCTCTTGTAATACTCTTTGATATAAAGAAAGGCCGACGAGGGCTATTATCTCTCGAGAGGCCTAAACCAGATAAAACCCCCGCTCTGCTCGTTGTCGTCGTTAAGTTGTTCGGGCGATCTCCCATCTCACTTCTAAAGAACCTTAGCGACTTGAGATCGTTATCTCAACCGTCGACGCTAAGCGCCGTCCGTGGAGACACGCAGATCGAGCTTGTCAAACTCTATCAGCGATAAGGAGATTCTCCCTGAGTACTACGACTCAGAAGGGCAGGATGTTTCTTCCCCTGCCAGCTCGGATCGATCTTACCGACATAGATCGATGTACGTATGCGAGATGAAGTCTCTGGATACGCCCCAGAGATGGTCTCTGGTCGAGCTCCGCCATTGACGATGAATACGGAACCGACGATCTTTACGCTGGTTTAGATCTATCGGATTTCGTGGCTATGTCGGCCGGTTCTTCCCGTGGAGACACAAATGATGACGCCGTCTAGCGCACGCGGCCACCGCGTCGTCAACATGGCTGGTGCAGGGGTCTCAGGGGATCCTGCACGGGTCACGGTGGCCGGAGAGATCGAGCAGATCGACTCGCTTCGGCATCCGGATGAGGTCGCATTAGTCGCTCGCGAGCAAGATGTTGTTCGCCGCGACTTTTGACGAGTCCATCAACCAAGCTCGGCGCAGAATCTGCGACCAGCATAACGCCGGCGACGAACCCGCCTCAAGACCTCGCCAAGACCTCCCAGAAGTTCAACCTACCCGGTAGAATCGCGCGCCTGACTCCGTCGGGCAAGACGCGGATGTCTCGGGATCCCAGGGCCCTAGAGCGAGCCAGAACGGCCCGTGCCATGGCAATCAGAATCAGATCCGCCACCAGACAATCTCGTCCTCGTATGGCGAAGTGGCTACTCACCTTGAGAAATTGGCCGAGGGCCTTAAGTCTATATGTGAAGCTTCATCTGGGCAGCGCGGTGAGCCTGTCCGGGTGGACTCGGACAGTGAGCGATCCGACCGATCGCGTGACCGCCGTCACCGCCGGCGACCACCGCCCATGAGCGAAGCTACCGTGGTCGCCGCCGCTTAGTCCCGTAGTCATCGCGACCACAGGGGCAAGCGTGCGCGCGACGATCACGGAGGATCCCCTCGCGAGGAGCGCGTTGTCGCGACCACGAGGAAGGAGCGTGGGGGCTTATCACGGTGAGAGTTCCTCCAAGCAGAAACCTCCCGCTCAGCGAGAGTTCCTCCGACGAACAGGACCAACGTCTTCTCAAGGCTAGGTTCTGCCGGGGAAGGTGGCCGGTCCTACGCCTTGGGCTGCAGGGCTTTTTCCGACGAGCTTCGCTCTGTTCGGTGGCCCTCAAAGTTCAAACCCGAACACATGGAAAGATACAATGGGACCCAAAACCTTGAGGAATTCCTTTCCATCTACGCTACGGCCATCATGGCGGCCGGGGGTGATGAGCTCGTCATGGCTAATTACCTCCCGACTGTCCTTGAGGGTGCCGCCGGACGTGGTCGTTTCAATCGCCAGGAAGGTTCCATCTCTTTTGGAACCAACTTTGTGACGCCTCGATTGCTAATTTCGGAGGCATTACGCGCGTCTGGGCAAGGAGGATGATCTGCACTGATGATCCAGATGAACGGGAGACCCTCCGCAACTTCGTGAAGCGTTTCATCAAGATTCGCAACACGATCCCGAACATCTCGGACGAATCTGTTGTCCGCGCTTTTAAAACGGAGTCCGCGACGAGTGGCTCACCCAGATCTCGAAATCAATGAGACTCGACCGCCAACGACTGTTCAGAGGCCGACCGCTATGCCAACGCGCGCAGAGCGTGTTCAAGATAAGAAGGCGTTCGACAAGGGCGAAGCCGCCCTTGACTGGTGTGGAGGAGAAGAAGAAGAGTAGCAACAATCCTGGTGACAAGAAATCCCAGAAGAAAAAGAAGGGTGATGCGAACAACACCGTCGCCTGTATAGATCGTGCACCTCCTCCCAAGGATGGGCAGAAAAAGCCCAACAATAACTATAAGGGCAAGAAGCCCACCCAGGGAGGCAACCAAGGCAAGAAAGGTCCAAGTGACCGGTATTGCAAGTTCCACCGTAACTACGGGCATGATACACGCCATTGCGTAACACCGGCCGCAAAGCTCGAGGATTTCTACAACGGCAGGGCCCAATGCCCACCCCGCCTGAAAAAGGTGATGCCAGAAGGCCAAGCACCAAACCGATGATGGTGATCGGGATGACGATGAATATCGAGCCTGCGTGAACCAAATCGCCGTCATCTTCGGCGGCTCCTCGGCTTATACCTCTCGCCGTAGCCTCAAGGAAGCCGCCGGGAGGTCCACAATGTTGAAAAGGGCAAGCCTCAGCCCGAATAAATGAAGTGGACCGAGGTCCCCATCTCCTTCTCTCGTGAGGATTGCCCCACCGGGATGACCAAGCCTCGGCGGCTCCCAGCGGTGGTCGCCCACCATCGCTAACGCCAGAGTTGGCCGTGTTTTGCTGACGGCGGAGCGCTTTGGACTTGTTTCTGCTAAGGTCTTGGGCGAGATGCGATTCCTCGCCCAAGCTTAAAGAGGTCGCGATGCCTTTTTACGGCATCGTCTCGGGGGAAGCTATTCAGCCATTGGGGCAGATTGTTCTGCCCGTTACCTTTGGCAGTCCAAGCAACTTCCGGACGAAATTGATCACGTTTGACGTGGTCGATTTCCCTTCCGCGTACAATGCGATCCTGGGCCAGCCATCTCTTGGCAAGTTCATGGCCGTGTCCCATCATGGATACCATTGCGTAAAGATGCCGGGCCCCAACGGTGTGATCACGGTCAAGGGCAACTACAAAGTTGCTCTAGATTGAGACGAGCAGTCCCTTGCCCTGGTCGACCAGCTTCCGCCGCGTGGTCCCGAAGTTCCGCAGACCAAGTCTGCACGCCCTAGGGTCTCCCTTCAGCTAGGGGGCGAGACCAAGGAGGTTCCGCTGTCTCGGATGATTCCTCCAAGACGCTTCATTTGGGGCCAACTGATCCCAAATAGGAAAGCGAGCTCATTGCCTTCCTCCGAGCTAATGCAGACGTGTTTGCCTGGGAGCCGTCTGATATGCCCGGAGTCCCAAGGGAGGTTATCGAGCATAAAATGGCCGTCCGGCCGGACAAAAAGCCTGTTCGCCAGAAGCTTCGTCGCTTTTCGGACTTCAAACAGGGGATCATCAAGGATCGACTTAAGCCGCTCATTCTGGTTTCATCCGCGAGGTTGATCACACCGAGTGGTCAGCTAACCTCGCTCATTGTAAAGAAGAAAGGCGGCAAGTGGAGGATGTGTCGATCACACGATCTGAACGCCGCTTGTCCTAAGGACAACATCCCGCCTCGATAGACTAGCTGGTCGACGCGACTGCGGATGCCCAACTCTTGAGTTTTTTGGATGCTTACTCAGGTTATCATCAAATAAGCATCTCCCGAAGATGAAGAGAAGATCGCCTTCATCACCCCTTCGACACTTTCGCTACACGACCATGTCTTTCGGTCACAAGAATGCCGGTGCCCGCTCCAAATATTGATGGAGAAGACTTTCCCGAGCAATAGCTGGAAAACTCGGAGGTCTATGTCGATGACATAGTTGTAAAGAGCAAGCTTGCTCCAGATCATGTAAAAGACCCGCCGAGACTTTTCGCAATCTCAACAGCATCGAATAAAGTTAAATCCAGAGAAATGTACCTTTGGTGTTCGATCCGAATGTTGCTCGTTATGTAATTGGTTACGCAAGGAATTTCGCCAACCCTGAAAAAATCGAGGCCATTGAAAATATGCGAGCTCCAACTACCGTCAAGGAAGTTCGAGCCTCACCAGATCGATGGTCGCCCGAGCGTGTTTATTTCCGTCGAGCGAACGCAGTCGCCCTTCTTAAGGCCTGCGCAAGAAGCACAATGGTTTCGAATGGACAGAGGACGCTGATCGATCGTTTCAAGATTTAAAGCAATACCTGTCCAACCCACCTATCTTGACCACCCCGCAACACGGCGAGCAGCTCTTACTCTATCACGGCTGTATGCCTCAAGCGGTGAGCGCGGTCTTGACGGTGGAAAGGGAAGGCATCCAATGCCCAATTTATTACGTGAGCGAGGTACTTCACGGATCAAAGGAGCGCACCACGAGGTCCGTGGTCGCTCTCGCCTTGCTCATATCCTCCGAAAACTTCGCCACTATTTCCAAGCGATCAAATCTGGTCCCACCAAGTTCCTCTTGGAGAAATCCTAAGGAACAAGGAAGTCAAGCGTCAGATAGCTAAATGGGCAATGGAACCGCGAATTTGATATTCCGCTTGTCGCCTTAATCGCTATTAAGTCCTGTGTCTTGGCTGACTTTGTCGCCGAATGGACCTACCCGCCCAAATCCCAGGAAGCTCCCGAGCAACCTGACGATCCCTCTTGGACCATGTTTTTTGATGGCTCGCGTACTGGACACTCAGGGGCTGGTTTTGTTCTCATCTCTCCTCAAAGAGAGCAACTCCAGTATTCTATCCAGCTACACTTTGCGGCGACTAACAACGCTGTGGAGTACGAGGCCCTCCTCGCGGGACTTAGAGCTTGCAAGTCGCTCGGTGTCCAACGGCTGACTGTGAAGGGAGATTCACAGCTGGTCATCAACCAGGTCAACAAGGAGTATCGATCTTTGATGACTCAATGGCGCGGTACCTGGTTGAAGTGAGGAAGTTGGAGTGGCACTTTCGATTTTTCGAGGTGCTCTTCGTGCCCAGGAAGGACAACTTTCTGGCCGACCAACTGTCCAAGTATAGATCCTCACGAGAACTCGCTTCCGCAGGGTGCTCGCCGAGCACCTCCACAAGCCCTCAATCACGCCTCCGGACGAGGCAACAGAGATGTGGTGCCGCTCCGCCATCGAAAGGTGTCGGATTGGACAACGCCATTTGTCCGGTATCTTGCGATGGGACATCGCCTCAAGACGGCCGAGCGTTCCCGACCATAAGGCGTGCCGCTCCATACAAGCTTATGGACGGCATCCTTTACCGCCGAGGTGCTCGGGAGTTCTTCCAAGTGTATCTCGCAGCAGGAGGATGTGTTCCTTCTAGGGACATACACGAGGGTGCTCGTGGCAACCACGCCCTTCGACTCGTCGGCAAAGCGCTTCGCATGGGCTATTATCGCCCACAGCGCTACAAGATGCCCGGACTTAGTGACTAAGTGCAAAGCTTGCCAATTTCACGCCAAATATCATCAATGAACTTCCATAGTTTCTCCCCTGGTGAAGGAGACCCTAGGCGTCTGAGACTTATGCTTGAACTTGAGACATGGCGGAAGTTGGTCGACTAGGCGAGGCGCTCAAATGCAAATCGAGGCAGCTTTGTGGTTGCCCTTGACCGTGATCACACCGTTAGGACCGGTATCTTCACGCAATGGTAAGGCGTGGTGGGACGACCATAAACTTCTAGAGATGGCTGCCTAAGATCGCGTTGTCTGGCCAGATGGGAAGTCGACCACGTCAAAGTGATCAACTCTGTCCAGGAAGTTGCTTGGGTTGCGAAGGTGACCAGGCGGACAACACCTTTGACAGCGACTTCTCGGAACAATTCCGTGAAGGGCATTGCGACTTCCCGGCTTGGAGCGAAATTTGCATCTCGTCAAGACTTTAGCGAGAAAGCAAGTCAAAAGCTCCGCCGTCCACTAGACCGACCAACTCGCGTTCGCGATGGTGGAGGCGACCACCGATGGGGCCCGAGGCTTAGTCATCGATGGGGCAATCCTCTGAGAGAAGAGGAGATGGGGACCTCGATCCACTTCGCCGATTCGAGTGAGGTTTTGCCTTTTCGACGTTATGGACCTCCAGGCGGCTTGAGCTGCAAAGTGCTTGAAAACGCCGAAAATGGCGGCGATATAGTTCCAGAGCTCTTGATATTCATCACCATCTTCGATCGGCATCGTCGGTTTGGTAGCTTAACGCCGGCATCACCTTGTTAGGCGGGGTGGGCATTGAGCCCTGCCGTTGTAGAAATCTTGAGCTTTGCAGCCCAAGTTCTCGATGGCGTATATCATACCCGTAGTCTTTGGTGGAACTTACAAAATCGGTCGCTCGGACCTTTCTTGCCTTATCCGCCTCCTGGCGAGCTTTTGCCCTTGTAATTGTTGGGCTCTTTCTACCCATCCTGGGAGGAGGTGTGCGATCCATACTGCGGCGGTATTGTTCGCATCACCTTTGTTCTTCTTCTGGGACTTCTTGTCACGGGAACATTCTTCTTGCTCTTCTTCTTCTTCTCACCCGGTAGTTGGGCGAACGCTTCGCCCTTGTCGAAACGCCTTTGTCTTGAGCAGCTGCGGCGTTGGCATATGATCGGCCGCCTTGAGCAGTCGTTGGCGGTCTAGGTCTCGTTGATCTCGAGATCTGGGTGAGCCGCTTCGTCGTGGACTCCGTTTTGAAAGCGCGGACAAGCGATTCATCAAGATGTTAGGGATCGTGTTGCGGATCTTAATGAAGCAGCTTCTGAAGTTGCGGAGGTCTCCCGTTCATCTGGATCATCAGTGCGAGATCATCCTCCTTACCCGGGCGTGCGTATGACTACGGAAATTGGTGATCGAGGCGTCTGGCGGTTCCATGGTGATGGAACCCTGTGATTGAACGACCCGCGTCCGAAGCGGTACCCTCAAGGGCGGTCGGGTAATTAGCCATAACGAGCTCGTCACCCGGCGCCATGATGGCCGTGGCGTAGATGGAAAGAATTCCTCTGAGTTACGAGTCCCATTGTACCTCTCCGTATGGCCGGGCTTGAACTTTGAGGCCGGACAGCTCGGCTTCGTCGAGAAAGCCTGCGGCCAGGCATATGACCGACCACCTTACGTGAGACCTAGTCTTGAAAGCGTTGATCTTTGGCGGGGAACTCTGTTGAGCAGGATGACTCGGCTGGAGAAACTCTCTCGGGACAATCCACGCGCTTCTTCCTCGTGGTGGCGGCGGCCCGCTCCTCGCGGGGACCGTCCGTGATCATCAGCGTCGTCTTGCCTGTGGTCGCGATATTCCGAGAGGACTTAGCGGCGGCAGCCTGCAGGTAACTGCTCATGGGCTGATGATCCTTGATGGTGGCAGGGTCTGCGATCGATCGGGTATCCGAATCATTCCGGGCGGTTTAGGTCTTATTTTACTGAGGAGTTGTTGACTTCTCCTAGAGACTTTAGGCCTTGACCCGGTCGCTCTAGGTTAAACGCAGCGTCGCCCATCGAGCGAGATCAACTGATGGTGGATCTAAGGGCAGATTCTATAGCCCAGTAGTTCCCGCTTTGATCTATGGGTCCGGAATCCTGAACCATCCGGCGTTACGCCCGTGATCGGTCCGCAGGAATTCCGACAGAGCTTCAGCGGGGCTTAAGCGCCCGGCGCGCGAGGTGGTAGCGGCAGCATCGCTTACACCGTCATGCAGTGCTGGTCGATTGATGGAATCGTCGGTGCGGCGAATGGCGTCTTGCTCGCGCGGCGCTGCTGCGACCTCGTCTTGATGCGGCGAGTTAATCTGCCCAACCTCGCCCGGCCGTCCGGCCGTCAAGGATCCTCGAAGGTTCCTACATCAGCCATATGCTGCGGGGCTATGCGAAGGTATGCTAGGCGGTGTCATCGGCTGTGTCTCCGGCAATGGAATCTACCGACATAGCGGAATCGACAAATCTAAACCATCGTAAAGATCATCGATTCCGTAGGTAAATGCGTCGATGATGGAGTCGCGTCTGAGGCTATACGCCGTATGGCGGAGACATACGCCCGGATCACGGCGTTCGACGAAACGGTCGTCTGAGCGGCGAGGATGAGACATCTGTCCACGAGTGTCGCCCTCGGGAAGTATCTGCATCGGCGGCGGAGTTCGACATGCTCGATCTGCGTGTCCCCGCAGACGGCGCCTTGTTGTCGACCGGTTGAGATATCGACCCAAGTCAACAAGGTTCTTCAAGGAGATAGGAGACACGCCCGAACAACCCACGAACGAGCGAAGCGAGGAAGCGGGGTTTTATCACAGTTCGAGCCTCTCGGGAGATAATAGCCTCGTCCGACCTTTCTTTATATCAAAGAAATTACAAGGAGGAACTTCGGCGAGATCGGCGAGGTCTCGGAGTAGTATCTTGAATCTATCGTCATGGGTCTAAGCTAGATGCTAAGGCGTAAAACTCAATGCGGGGATCCGCTAAGCGCCGTGGGGAGCCTGTTTATATAGTTAATAGATAAACCGACCTACCAAGGAATATCGGGCGGGCTAACTACAAGATAAATAACGAACTCAAACATGCCAAATACATCGGTAGATAAGGTAACCTCCTAATCTTGGGATCACGACTCCTAATCAATCCAGGAAACCAACGTCAGGGTCTTCACGTAGTCGTGCAGAACTCTTGTTGGTAGGACTCAAAACACGATTCCTTAGCCCTCGCACCATGATAGAACATTCGGCGGGATGCATATGGGCGGATAGAACCTTCCGAGGGGAGTGGGCCTGGTGGTGTTTGTCGGGCCGTCGAGAAGTGGGCCATGGCAATGGGCGTAATTTAATCCCGACAGGAGGAAACTCGGGGCCGCTTGAGGAGAGTTAATCAACTTGCGATTCGCTAGCCGGGTTGAGATCTCGAAGCGACCGTTGAGGCAGCCTTCTTGAACATTAGCGGTTGGAGGTAGCGAACCTCAATCGAGCGTCCTCGGATGGCCGTCTTCGCACTTTGTCGCGAGGCTATCTGAGCATTGATCATGGGTGAAATTTCCCATTACTATCTGATAACGAGGAAGCGGCTCCTCGCCCGGCCCCAGGTGCTTCTACCTCAAGCTCAAGCCCTTTGCGGCAAGCGAGCGTACCCCGTCCACCGCTGCTCGACTCAATGGTAGCGTGGTGGGCCGAGAATGATTCCCACGGCGGGCGGCGACAACAAGCTCATCTTCAGGGAGAAGGCGCCCGTGAAGGAACACGATGCCTCGGCGAAGATGTCCATAGGGATTGGTACTGACAAGGAAGATCGCCTCCCTCGTGAGCCTTGGAAGCTTCTGGCGGGGGAATCATCCGGGATTATCAAGCGGCAGGATCTGTCGCTCGGAGGAACCCTATCCCTTCTATAAGATAGAGGATGGGAAGACATCTCGGGGAGAGCATGGGTAAGTGCCTTTAAGACTCAACCTTTCTTGATGACTCATCGAGCAGCGGGGACTAACGGGTTCTCACTGCGCGGCGGAAGAAGCCAGCCGACATGGGTGACCCGGCAGATTCGACTCCATCTTTGAAAGCGAGGCGGGGAGGTCACCGTGAGGTGGCCTATACCTGCCAGCACTAGCGTGCTAAATCGCCTTACAGGCGAGGTAAGTCATTCAAACCAGGCTGTCTTTGCTAGACTCGTCTTGTTGAACATGCTAACACTGGCTTCGAACAGGGAGGACCAGGTGATCCTTGGAGGGATCGTGGAAGAACTCTCCGGGTCGGGAGAAGGAGAAAGCGGGAAGGAGCAAAGCCAAGGTGACATAAAGCCCAAGGTGACGGCCCAGCCGCCAGACTCGCCCAGCGCCATGGCGGTACCCGGCCCTCCCGAAGAAGCCTAGGCAGACATGCGAGGCAAATGGCCACGGCCAGCCAAGCGGAGGCGACCAAGCCCCTCACTCCTCGTAGAGCAAAACAGCGAAGAGGTAAAGACATGACCCTCTGGCTTAAGCGTTCTGCGGGCTCACCGAGCCGCATGGAGCAGTGCACTTGCAGTCGCCGAGAGGAGGCTCGAGGAAGAAGTCGCGTGCGCAAGAAGGCTTCTTCTTGGCTAGCGTAACATGAGCTGAGCTCATCGCCTGAGCATCCGGTCGGCGAACAAAGGCATCAAGGCCTCAGGAAGAAGCGCGGAAAGTTTTAGCATCGAAGATCGGGATCAAACCATCCTGGCCCGGTATGTTGTAATGAATCCTTGACCTTACAACTCTCGACGCACCGAACAACTAACCCCTTTCTCATCAGGCCTTGAGAGGAGATCACCTCGGACAACGTGGAAGTGGCGATCGGCGGTCTCTGTGCCGACACACCTGCGGTGCATCGTGGCGATGAGGTTAGCCAACCTCAGGACAAATTTGGCGGCGTGGGGCTTCTTGCCGCTTGAGCTCGTGACCAGCTTGATCGTTGAAAAGCGCTGATGGAAGCGGCTGAAGCGGAAGCGGCGGATAGCGCCCGGATAAGCGAGCCGCGTTGGCTCATAAGCTGCCGAGTGGGACGAGCGAGTCTACCGAACGCCGTCGCGAGCGCTTGTCCTGGCTGAAGCGGCTGGCGGCGGAGCCCGCGCCAGGTGCTAGAAGATCCTGGCGAGGCGCTGAAGTTGCCCGCGATGGGATTCAGCGCCCGCTGGGTGGAAGCATCTCGACCTTGCCGAGGTGATCGAAGAAGAAAGAGGGAGTGTGGGGAAAGTTCTTAGCCCGCCGCTCACGCTCTGGGCTAAAGCACTCCAGGGAGGAGGGCGAGGAAAAAGCGGCAGAGGCGGCGCGCCGTTCTCATCCCGCCTGGCGAGGCCGTGACATGGTCTCGAAGATCGCTGCGCCGAGATTGAGCGCCCGACTTGGCAAGGTAAGTTCTAAACCAAACTGATCTAGTGTCGAGCAACATCATTGGAATGAGGTTAACTGGTCTTCTCTCTTAGGTCTTTAAGGACACCATGGAGGAACTCGGAAGCGTCACCATTGAGCGGGCGCCATTTTGGCGGGCTTCGAGGCGGCTCGGATGAGGGGCTCGAAGGAGCCCTCCACGCCCGATAAGGCGAACAAGTTGGCCGAGGTTAAAACTCAAGCCCATTGACGAGGAGGCAATCCTCGGGGCTTTCGAGAGCCTTGGAGCTTGCGACGGCGTCGCGGAAGGGCAGACGCCTGAAGTGGCTGGAGGACAACTTCGGCGTGTCGTGGCGGAAACTACTAAAAGCAATTAAAAGCAGCTCGAGGCCAGCTTCGTCGAAGAAAGTCGACCTCCAGCACTCGGGAAGATCTCCGCCTTGTGGGCTTCCAGGAAGAGGCCGAGGAGGCCTGGTGGCCGAAAATGATAGCGAAGAGGTCGAGCTGGTGACAGCTCAAGCCATGAAACATCGAGCGGTCAGTGAAGATCTGGCCCGGCGGTGAGGCCAAGACCAAAGAGGTCGAGGTTCTCAGCGTGAAAGGCAGCAGCGAGCCGGGAGGCGACAGGAGAATCCGGCCGTCTCGGTGAGGCGGAGGGTTTAAGGCCCAAGGGAGTCTGCGCCTCAAGGAAGTGGTCGAGGAGCTCAAGACAACTTCGCTTCTAAAGCATGGTATGAGGTACGTAACGAGAGGACTTTTGTACCTACAAATTTTCCTAATGCAATAAGAACTTACCTTTTACGCAAAAAGCGACCAAAAAGACAAACGAGCAGAAACCAAGAAGAGACGCGAAAGGGCTAGAAAGTTTAGGAAAAACCGGTAGAGGCAACCTAACTCCCGGCCCGTTGTGCATTTTTCGAAAACAGTTCTTGAACTTCGAGCAGTGCACAAGCGACACCCTAGCCCGATGCAGGCGGTGCTTTCAACAGAGTTGCGGTCGAGCCGTCGCGTAGAGAGTTAAGCGACACCCGTATCACGATCAACTTAGCACAAAAACTGCTAGGCGGCGTAAGTTGGCGATTCAAGGTAACCGAACAAGGAAAGTGCCTCTGCGCGGAGAACTTCGAGCGAGACTTTGCGAATGTGGTCGTGCGGCGGTGAATGCCTGCGCAGCGGAGGGCTTACGAGCCGAACTTAGCGCGGTGGAAAAGCCATATTCACGCAGCAGGTTGTGGAACTTGTTGAAACTAGATCTGGCGGGAAAAAATCCTTAAGATTGCGGGCAGTGTTAAAGCCAGGCAGCCATCAAGTGTTACGGAGAGAGGTAGTCTTGACAAGACAAAGATGTGAAAAGGCCTTAGAGGACGTGAAAATTTCACTATAAATAGATTGAACTTTACATGGGCCCGGCAGACTTGGGCGAACAAAGTATGATTTAGCGAAAGGTCGACTAAGCAAACATAGAAAGACCTACACAAGAACTTACAAGTGGTCGATGTTCTAAGTGCTAGTCGGCTCTCCGTCCTCCATAGCAGGCGAACAGCCCGAGGCGGCGGTAAAGAAACAGCCGTGAGCGGGCCTCCCCAGCGAGGAGTTAACTTGTTGGCATTAGACAAGTTACGGACCTGGCGCGAGAACAAGGTAGCCAGCGTTCAAAGCCCTTAGTCGAACTGATTTGGCGGCGTGCGACAAAAGCTTCAGCTAGCAGCCATTCGACTTGTGCCCGTTCGCGTGTGCCTTGAGGAGGTCAAGATCGGTAAGCGCTCTGCTGCGTCGTCAACTAAGTTGACCGAGCTTCGTCTTGGCGAACGAGTACTACTTGGCGGGAAGGATGGCCTGCACGTAGACCAATTGAAAAGGTGTTTCCCAAGTTGCGGTGGCCGTGGTGCGAACTATCGGAGGAGCGGAAGGAACTTCATCAACCCGAGCTTTGTTGTGCTCGTGAGAGCAGCAAACCTCCCGTTTGATACCTGGACAATCTGTCCGTTAGCTCGCTTCGGCTCCATTGCTCGTGGATGTGCCACGAGGCGAAAGCGAACCGGTGCCCGGTATTCGCGATATTTTGGAATAGCTCGCTACGGCAGGTACCGTTATCGTGATCAACTTGTGGGGATCGAATCGGCGTGACCACATTGCTCTTGAAGAAAGCGCCCAACGTTTTGGCGTGAAGAGATGACCGCGAGCTGCCTCAATCCACTTTGTAAAGGTGTCGACGACGAGCAAGTGTGTATAGCCCTTATACCCCTTAGGGAATGGGCGGCGGATCGGACCCCATGTGGAGAAAGGCCAAGATGGGATCGTTTGGAGCTCTTAGGCGGGCTTATGTGCCTTCGGGCGTGAAATTCACAAGCTTTGCACTTTGTCCGCGATATCGCGGGCATCTTATGTATTTGTAGGCGATAATAGCAAATGTGAAGCGCTTTGCCGACCGAGTTCTGAAGGAGGCGTGGTTGCCACGAGCACCCGTGTATGTCCCTGAAAAACACACCCTCTGCTGCGAGATGCACTTGGAGAGGACTCCTAGAGCATCTCGATGATAAGATGCCGTCCATAAGCTTGTATGGAGCAGCCGCCTTATAAGCGAGCGGCTTCGTCTTGGCCGGTCCCGTCGCAAAATAACGGACAAATGGCATTGTCAACTGCGGACTGCTTTCGATGACGGCTTCCTGTCTGTTGCCTCTCCGGAGGCGTGATTGAGGGCTTGTGAAGGTGCTCGGCGAGCACCCTGCGAGAACAGGTTCCGTGAGATCCATACTTGGGCGGTTAATTCGGCGAAGAGTTGTCCTTCACAGGCACGAAGAGCACCTCGAAAATCGAAAATGCGCTCCAACTTCCGCTAGCCAGGTATCGCGCCATTTAGTCATCGCGGCGATACTCCTTGTTTACACGGTTGATGACCGGTGTGAATCTCCTTCCCGGTGAGCGTTGGACCGGCGACGCGCTCTTAGTCACGCAGGAGAGCCTCATACTTGCGGCGTTGTTGAGTCGCGCAAAAGTGTAGTTGGATAGAATCTTTGGAGTTGCTCTCCTTGAGGAGATGAGAACAAAACCAGCCCCGGTTTCGATCGTGAGCCATCAAAAAACATGGTCAAGGGGTCATCGGGTTGCTCGGGAGCTTCACGGGATTTGAAGGCGAGTCCATTCGGCGACAAAGTCAGCAAGACCTGCGACTTAATAGCGTTCGGGCGACAAGCAGAATATCAAATTCGCGGTTCCATTGCCCATTTAGCTATCGTCCGCCAACTTCCTTGTTCCTTAGGATTTCTCGAGAGGAACTTGGTCGGGACCGATGATCGATCTTGCTGAAGTAGTGCGAAATTTCTGGAGGACATGAGCAAGGCATAGAGCAACCACGGACCTCGAGTAGCTCCTTAGATCCGTGAAGTACCTCGCTCACGTAATAGATTGGCGGTATATGCCTTCCCTTTCCACCGTCAAGACCCGCTCACGCTTGCGGCATCACGCCAAGGTACAACAAGAGCTGCTTTCGCCGTGTGGCGGGGGTGAATCAAGGCAGATTGGGTTGGACGGTATTGCTTTAGATCTTAGAAAGATCGATTAGCCTCCTCATCCTCGAAACCATTATTCTGCGCAAGGCCTTAAGAAGAGCACCAGCGTTAGCCTTGACGGAAATAAATCTGCTTAAAGCGACCATCCGTCGGTGAGACTCTAAACTTTCTTGGCGGTAGTTGGAGCACTGCATATTTTCAATGGCCTCGATTTTTTTGGGGTTGGCGGAAATACCTTGCGAACCAATAACATAACCAAGCATTCGGATCGAACACCAAGGTACACTTCTCTGGATTTAACTTTATTCGATGCTGTTGAGATTTGAAAAGTCTCGTCGGCGGTTGAGATAACGATCTCAAGTCGCTAAGGTTCTTGAAAATTGAGATAGGAGACACGCCCGAACAACCATGAACAACCACGAGCAGGGAGGCGGGGGTTTTATCTGGTTCGAGCCTCTCGGGAAGATAACAGCCCTCGTCCGATCTTTCCTATATATCGGAGATTACAAGAGGTGGCTCGTGAGGCGAACAAGTCTCGGCAGATTACGATAAGCTCTAAGCGGGATCTAAAAGCGTAAATTGAGATGCGGGGTGACCAAAAACATACCCTCTACGCCTTGGTAAGGCTTGGTTTATATAGTGGTGAGCAAACCGATCTCTGAGGAATATCGGGCGGAGCTAACTATGGTGAGGCACGACCGCCAAAAGCTTTAAGCGAGCGTTACATTGAAAGTGGCGCTTTTTCCTTAGGCATCAGGTTACTTCAACCCTCCGCGACTCTCGGCAAACCGACCTTAAAGCGTTCGTGGTGAGCACTTAGCTTCGGAAGTGGTCTGAAACGCTGGTGCCGTCGTTGGCGCATTACCCGAACCGGCGGACACACGAGGCTAGAACCCGCCTTAGTCGTCGCCTCGCCCGTATAAGCTTAAGCGTTTGCTCTTGCAACTAGAGGCCATCGGCCTTAAGTACTTTTTACTACCCGACTTTCAGCGAATGCTTTCTAACAAACTTTTTAAGGTTCATGGCCGATCGCCAAGCTTTAGGCAGAGCGTTACATTGGAAGTGGCGCTTTTTCCTTAGGCATCGGTTACTTCAACCCACGGCCTCTCGGCAAACCGACCTTAAGCGTTACGTGGCGAGCACTTAGCTTTGGAAGTGGTCTAAGCGCTGGTGCGTCGTTGGCGCATTACCCGAACCGGCGGACACACGAGGCTAGAACCGCCTTAATCCGCGTCGCCTCTCCCGGCCGCAAGCTTAAGCGTTTGCTCTTGCAACTAAGGGCCATCGACCTTTAATACTTTTTACGCTACCGCTTTCGCAGAATGCTTTCTAACAGACTTTAAGGCGAAAAAAACGAGATGCCCGAGAGACAGAACTTATCTTTATATTGCGGATGGCTTTGTACTAGCGCAGCCGGTGGCGGAAGGAGGAAGACCTGCGGCTCCAAACCAAGACGACCAAAAAGCTCTTGGAGCAGCTACCTACGGTAGAACTTCCTCGGTACTCGACATTCAAGTGTTAGCCAAGCGACCATCCTCGGCGAAACTGGCCGGCCTAGGCGGGGTAAACCACCTTGAAGGGCCCTCCACGGGGAGACAGTTTGTTGCGCCCGACTGCGCTTGGATTTTCGCGCGAGAATAGAGTCGCCCACTGTGTCCTCTCACACACCGTCTTGCTTGATACGGCGTAGTGCTGGCGATACTGGCGGCCGGATCGCCATACATCTGATCTCCTCGATTTACTTCATCTGGCGCGGTCGAGTCTCTATCTTCTGACGCCGCCACCCTTAGGGACCCAAAGCGAGCTCACGATGGGAACCACCGCTTACACCCACGGAAGAAAGGGTCTCGCCGATGGCTCTTTGGGAGTTGTCTGCGGCGCCCTGTCGGTGGGGACTTCTTCCGCGGCGCTTACCCGCGCTTCTCGGTGATCGACGCCCTTGTCTTGAGTCCTCTGAGTACATCTGCGTTTGCCGCTCCACTTGCCCATTGCTCTTCGGATCTTGGCGGCAGGCGAAGCACGCAGTACCAGCTCTTCGCACGATCTTGATCAGCGCTCTTAGGCGGCGCCGTTGTCGTGATGATCTGTTGGCGGCGGGCGGATGAAGATGCTCTTCATGAACTGGCTGCGGCGGGCGTGATCGCCGGGACCAGCGATACCTCCACCCACTTGGTGAACTTGTGGCGGCAGCGAGCGATGCGTGTAACCTCCGGTCGCCCAGCAGGCCGAGATATCCGGCCCCGGACATGACGGCTAGGAGAGCGGAATGGTTTGCAGCGCTGGGCGGTCGGTGGATCTGCTTAGCATGAAATTGCACCGCATCTCCGCGGCTGAAGTCATCACGGAGGCGATAGGCCAATAAAGCGTGGCGAAGCTTTCCCAACCAACGCTGGCTCTGCGAATGGCTCGCACATACCATGGATCTCGGAAGAATTGCACTTCCGCTTCCCGGTGGCGCGCCGGTAGAACTCGGTTTAGCCACAGCGATACGGTCCCCACCTACGGCGTGGCGCAGCGCTTCGCGGCGCTATCTTCTCGGCCGGCGTCATCGTCGAGATCACTCCGTCCGCGGTAGGCTAGGATCGATCCATCGGACCTTCCGGACGGCGTGGCAGCGTTAGCATTATCGCCCGGCGTACTGCACTGGCATTTCCGCCTCAACCGCCTCGGCGGTTCTTCGCCAACTCCCTCAGCAGGAGGCTGTGGCGAGGATTGGTGGCGTCTCCTCGAAGTGGGGCTGCGTCGGGAAGCGTCGTCCCTTGAGATTGGAGGCTGCGAGCGGCGCGTGAGTCTTTCTTCAAAACCCCAGCCGGAGCAGTGCCTTTGGCGAGGCAATGCAGGGGCAGTTCATCCGCCATGTAGTTGTCGGCGAGGACATGCAGCGAAACCCTCAAAGTGCCGCTCAACGGCGCACCTCCGCTGGGTAGGCGCCGCCATAGCGGGATCGCGCGGTGAATTCCTTCCTCGCTGGTTGATGACCGAAGAAATCGCCCTTACTTGCAACGCCCGGATGCCCGAGGGCGAAGCCACCACAGCGGCGAGTAATCCTTCATACTCGCGGCGTTGTTGGTAGCGCGGAACTCCAGCTTACAGGGTGCGGACAATGTCGCCGGTGGGAGACACGAGCGACACCTGCCCAGCCTCGAAAGAGCGAACCGTCGAAGAAGAGAGTCCGGCGAAGTCTTGGGGCGTCTTGACCTGCGTCCGTGAGTCCACTCGGCGCGAACTCCGCCAAAGCTTGCCCTTTGATGGCCGTTCGAGGCGAACTTGGTCGATCTGCGGCTCCATGGCCCGCAGCGTCGGCCCGTTGCCTCGCGGTTGAAGAGGATCTCCATAAAGAGTACTTAGTCAAGACGGTGATCTCGCCCTGAAAGTAATGGCGCGCTTCCGGGGCCGTCGTCGACCGGTATATAGCATCTCTGGTCTTTGTGAGTACCTTGTTTGGCGTCGTGGAGGACTTTCTTGATGTAGTAAATGGGTAGCTGAACACCTTCTCTTTCATACCAACACCGTACGACCACAGGGGTTCGCCGTGGCGTAAAGATCGGCGGCTCGCCGGGTCGAAGGCGACCCGGCCACGGGAGAAATGAGATACTTCTTCAGCCCGTCGAGCGCCTCCTGTGCCTCCGCCGTCCACTCGAATTGGTTGGTCTTCTTGAGGAGCTTGAGTAGTGGGAGACTTTTATCCCCAGGCGAGCTATAAAAGTGGCGGGGAGGTCAAGCACCCCATCAAACCTTTGCATCTGCCGAAATCGCGTCGGGCAAGTTAGAGTTGAGGAGTTGAAGGGCGACTTGCTCCTAAAACAGCCATGTTTGTAACGAAAAAGCCTTGTACTGACTTTTTTGAGTAATGTAATAAAATACTTACCTTTATTCACCGCAAAAAAAGCGACAAAAAAGACAAACGAGCGAAACTAAGAAAGCGGCAGTAGCTAGGAAGTTTAAGAAAACGGTAGGCGCTCTGCCTAACTCCGGCCCGTTGTGCATCGCTCGGAAACACAGTTTCGAACCCGAGCAGTGCACAAGAAAAGCGACACCCTAGCCCCGATGCAGACGATGCTCGAGGGCAAAAAAAAACTGCGAACTGCGTCGTAGAAAAAGCGACACCCGTACCTTGCTCGATTCGTTCCGTAGGCTGCTTCGTTAGTAAGTTAAGCGGTTCGAATAGCCGAACAAGGAAAGTACACTGCTGCCGGTGAGAGCTTCTGAGCGAGCTTTACCAAGTGGTCGCGCGCCGGCGATAAGTGCCTCTTGCGGAGGGCTTACGAGGCGAGACTTAGCCGCCAAGGTGGAAAGGCCATATTCGCAACCACAGGTTTAGGAACTTATTGAAACCAGATACGGATGAGGAACAATCCTTAAGATTGCGGAGCCAAGTTATAAGGCAGGCAGCCATCAAGTGTTACGAGAGAAAGAGGTAGTCTTCAAAGACAAAAAGAAGTGAAAAAAACGCGAGCCGCGAGAATTCCTTAATTGTTGGATTGGACTTTACATGGTGCAGGGACTTGGACCGAACTAAAGTGCGATGTTTTCAAAAAGCGAGGGCTAAAAACGAAAAGACACCACACAAAGAACTTCAGAAGCTGAGTCGATGTTCAAGTCTTGGTCGGCTCTCTCCCCGTCCTCGGTGAGCAGCCCGTGAGCCGGCAGTAAATGGGCCTCTGGCGAGCGAGTTAACTGGCGGCATTGGACAAGTTCTGGACCTGGCCTTGAGAACAGGGTCGCCTTCAGCCCTTGGTCGGCCCGGCTTGGCGTGATGCGGCGAAGATCTTCGTGGCGCCATTCGACTTGTGCCCGATCGGCGTGTGCCGAGGAGATCGAGATCGAGGCGCTCTTCTCAGCGTCAATTAAGTCGACCGAGCTCGTCTGAGGAACCGAATCTGATTCGGCGGGCAAGATAAACCACGCACCATAGACCGGTTGGAAAGGAGTTTCCGGTCGCCCGGTGGCCGTAGTCTTGAAGCCCCCGGGCGGAAGAAACCGTCAACCCGAGGCCTTCTTGTGCTCGCCTAGGAAGCTGACAAATACCCGCCGTTTAATACGGACTATCTGTCCGTTAGCTCGCTCAAGCTGCTCCATTGCTCTGTGGATGTGCCCGCAGTAGCCGAACAGTAATTGCCGGTTGTTAGCGGTATTCACAGAATATTTAAGCAGGCCCCAGGTACCGTTATCCGTGATCGGTTTATGGGGAATCCCAAAGCGTGACCACGTTGCTTTTTGAAGCAATGGTTTTGGCGTGAAGAGAACAACAGGCTCTGCCTCAATCCACTTTGTAAAAGTGTCTATGGCTGACAGCGGGTGTGTATAGCCCTTGTACCCCTTAGGGAATGGGCGGCAGATCCGACCCCATGTGGAAAGGGCTAGGATAGAGGATTGTTTGGAGCTCTTGGCGGGCTTGTGTGCCTTGAGGCGTGAAGTGGCGAGCCTTGCACTTAATCACGATGTCCGGGCATCTTATGCTTGATGGGCCAATAATAGCCCATGCGGCGCTTTCCGACGAGTTACAGGGCGTGGTTGCCTGAGCACCCACGTGTATGTCCCTAAAAGGAACACACTTTCTTTGTTGAGATGCACTTGGAAGAACTCGAGCACCTTGGCGGTAAGGATGCCATCCATAAGCTTGTATGGAAGCGGCCATGTATGGCGGAAACGCTTCGGCCGTCGTCGGCGAGGTCCCATACTGGAGTGCCGGACAAATGGCGTTGTCGATCCAGCGACTGCTTTCGATAGCGAGCACCTGTCTCTGTCGCCTCGTCCGGCGTGATTGAGGCTTGTAAAGGTGCTCGGCAAACTTACTGAGCGAGTTAGCGTGAGATCAAACTTGGATAGCTGGTCGGCGAGAAGTTGTCCTTCCTTAGCACGAAGAGCACTTGAACGAATCGAAAATGCAACCAACACCGCTTCACCGGTATCATTGAGTTATCGCTGACGCGATACTCCTTGTTAACGATTGATGACCGGCATGAATCTCCCTTCACGGTTAGCGTTGTTGGACACCAGCGACTTGCGCTCTTAGTCCAGCGAGGAGAACCTCGTGCTCTGCGGCGTTGTTAGTCGCCGCAAAAGTGTAGTTGGATAGAATCTGGAGTTGCTCTCCTTGAGGAGATGAGAACAAAACCAGCCCCGAGTTTCGGTCTTGCGGTATCAGCTTATAGTCCAAGAGGTTCGCCGGGTTGCTCGGAGCTCCACTGAGATTTGGGCGGGCAAGTCCATTAGCGACAAAGTCGGCTAGGACACTGTGACTTAATAGCGGATTCGAGCGACCAAATAGCGGATCAAACTCTGCTAGTTCCATTGCCCTCTTGGCTATCGTCCGCTAGATTCCTTGTTCCGTAAGTTTCTCGGAGTGGTCGGGACCGGTGTTTGATCTTTGGAAGTAAGGCGAAGCTTCTGGAGGACATGAGCAAGGCATAGAGGAGCTTACGGACCTCGAGTGCTTTCCTTTGATCCGTGAAGTACCTCGCTCCGTAATAGATTGGTCGTTGTATGCCTTCCTTCGACCCGTCAAGACCCGCGCTCACCGCTTGTGGCGTGCAACCTAGGTCTGATGGGAAATTTGCGCATGCATGCAGCGGGGTAGTCAAGAGCAGGAGGATTGGACGGTATCGCCAGATCTGGAAGGATCTATAAACTCTTCAGTCCACTCGGAAACCATTGTGCTGCGCGAAACGCTTAAGAAGAAGCAGCCCGCGTTCGCCTTGAAATAAACACCGCTAGAGCAGCCATCCGCTTGATGAGGCTCTGTACTTCCTTTATATGGTAGTTGGAACACATATTTCAATGGCCTCGATTTTTCGGGGTTGGCGAAATACCTTGCGAGCCAATAACATAACGAGCAACATTCGGATCGAACACCAAGGTACACTTCCTGCGGATTTAATTTTATTCGATGCTGGTGAGATTATAAAAAGTCTCTGCGGTCTTTTACATGATCTGGAGCATACTTGCTCTTTACTATATAAATGGACATAGACCTCCGAGTTTTTTCATGTTGATGCAGGAAGGTCTTCTCCATTAAAAAATTTGAGCATTAACAACATTACTTGTGAACCGAAAGACATGGTGCATTATAGCGAGAAAGTGCGAAAGGGGATGATGAAAGGCGTCTTCTCTTCATCCTCGGAGATGCTTATTTGGTGGTAACGGGTAGCATCTAAAAACTTCGAAATTTAGGCGTCCATGATCGCATCGACCGGTGGTCAATCTGGCCCGCGAAATTGTCCTTGGACAAGCGGCGTTGAATCGTGTGATCGGCACATCCTCCCGCTTGCGACTTTCTTCTTTACAATGGCGGGGTTGGCTAACCACTCGGTGTGATCAACCTCGCGGATGAACCAGCAGCGGCGGTTGCGAGTGATCTTTGATCCCTGTTTGAATTCAGCGGAAGCTTGGCGAAACAGGAGCTTTTGTCGGCAGACGGCCGTTTGTGCTCGATTACCCGCCAGGACTCGGGCATGTCGGATGGCTCCCGAGCGAATATCTGCATTAGCTTCGGAGGAAGGCAATGAGCTCGCTTTCCTATTTGGGGTCAGATTGGCCCCCAAGTGGTATCTTGGAAATATCATCAATGAACTTCCATAGTTTCTCCCCTGGTGAAGGAGACCCTAGGCGTCTGAGACTTATGCTTGAACTTGAGACATGGCGGAAGTTGGTCGACTAGGCGAGGCGCTCAAATGCAAATCGAGGCAGCTTTGTGGTTGCCCTTGACCGTGATCACACCGTTAGGACCGGTATCTTCACGCAATGGTAAGGCGTGGTGGGACGACCATAAACTTCTAGAGATGGCTGCCTAAGATCGCGTTGTCTGGCCAGATGGGAAGTCGACCACGTCAAAGTGATCAACTCTGTCCAGGAAGTTGCTTGGGTTGCGAAGGTGACCAGGCGGACAACACCTTTGACAGCGACTTCTCGGAACAATTCCGTGAAGGGCATTGCGACTTCCCGGCTTGGAGCGAAATTTGCATCTCGTCAAGACTTTAGCGAGAAAGCAAGTCAAAAGCTCCGCCGTCCACTAGACCGACCAACTCGCGTTCGCGATGGTGGAGGCGACCACCGATGGGGCCCGAGGCTTAGTCATCGATGGGGCAATCCTCTGAGAGAAGAGGAGATGGGGACCTCGATCCACTTCGCCGATTCGAGTGAGGTTTTGCCTTTTCGACGTTATGGACCTCCAGGCGGCTTGAGCTGCAAAGTGCTTGAAAACGCCGAAAATGGCGGCGATATAGTTCCAGAGCTCTTGATATTCATCACCATCTTCGATCGGCATCGTCGGTTTGGTAGCTTAACGCCGGCATCACCTTGTTAGGCGGGGTGGGCATTGAGCCCTGCCGTTGTAGAAATCTTGAGCTTTGCAGCCCAAGTTCTCGATGGCGTATATCATACCCGTAGTCTTTGGTGGAACTTACAAAATCGGTCGCTCGGACCTTTCTTGCCTTATCCGCCTCCTGGCGAGCTTTTGCCCTTGTAATTGTTGGGCTCTTTCTACCCATCCTGGGAGGAGGTGTGCGATCCATACTGCGGCGGTATTGTTCGCATCACCTTTGTTCTTCTTCTGGGACTTCTTGTCACGGGAACATTCTTCTTGCTCTTCTTCTTCTTCTCACCCGGTAGTTGGGCGAACGCTTCGCCCTTGTCGAAACGCCTTTGTCTTGAGCAGCTGCGGCGTTGGCATATGATCGGCCGCCTTGAGCAGTCGTTGGCGGTCTAGGTCTCGTTGATCTCGAGATCTGGGTGAGCCGCTTCGTCGTGGACTCCGTTTTGAAAGCGCGGACAAGCGATTCATCAAGATGTTAGGGATCGTGTTGCGGATCTTAATGAAGCAGCTTCTGAAGTTGCGGAGGTCTCCCGTTCATCTGGATCATCAGTGCGAGATCATCCTCCTTACCCGGGCGTGCGTATGACTACGGAAATTGGTGATCGAGGCGTCTGGCGGTTCCATGGTGATGGAACCCTGTGATTGAACGACCCGCGTCCGAAGCGGTACCCTCAAGGGCGGTCGGGTAATTAGCCATAACGAGCTCGTCACCCGGCGCCATGATGGCCGTGGCGTAGATGGAAAGAATTCCTCTGAGTTACGAGTCCCATTGTACCTCTCCGTATGGCCGGGCTTGAACTTTGAGGCCGGACAGCTCGGCTTCGTCGAGAAAGCCTGCGGCCAGGCATATGACCGACCACCTTACGTGAGACCTAGTCTTGAAAGCGTTGATCTTTGGCGGGGAACTCTGTTGAGCAGGATGACTCGGCTGGAGAAACTCTCTCGGGACAATCCACGCGCTTCTTCCTCGTGGTGGCGGCGGCCCGCTCCTCGCGGGGACCGTCCGTGATCATCAGCGTCGTCTTGCCTGTGGTCGCGATATTCCGAGAGGACTTAGCGGCGGCAGCCTGCAGGTAACTGCTCATGGGCTGATGATCCTTGATGGTGGCAGGGTCTGCGATCGATCGGGTATCCGAATCATTCCGGGCGGTTTAGGTCTTATTTTACTGAGGAGTTGTTGACTTCTCCTAGAGACTTTAGGCCTTGACCCGGTCGCTCTAGGTTAAACGCAGCGTCGCCCATCGAGCGAGATCAACTGATGGTGGATCTAAGGGCAGATTCTATAGCCCAGTAGTTCCCGCTTTGATCTATGGGTCCGGAATCCTGAACCATCCGGCGTTACGCCCGTGATCGGTCCGCAGGAATTCCGACAGAGCTTCAGCGGGGCTTAAGCGCCCGGCGCGCGAGGTGGTAGCGGCAGCATCGCTTACACCGTCATGCAGTGCTGGTCGATTGATGGAATCGTCGGTGCGGCGAATGGCGTCTTGCTCGCGCGGCGCTGCTGCGACCTCGTCTTGATGCGGCGAGTTAATCTGCCCAACCTCGCCCGGCCGTCCGGCCGTCAAGGATCCTCGAAGGTTCCTACATCAGCCATATGCTGCGGGGCTATGCGAAGGTATGCTAGGCGGTGTCATCGGCTGTGTCTCCGGCAATGGAATCTACCGACATAGCGGAATCGACAAATCTAAACCATCGTAAAGATCATCGATTCCGTAGGTAAATGCGTCGATGATGGAGTCGCGTCTGAGGCTATACGCCGTATGGCGGAGACATACGCCCGGATCACGGCGTTCGACGAAACGGTCGTCTGAGCGGCGAGGATGAGACATCTGTCCACGAGTGTCGCCCTCGGGAAGTATCTGCATCGGCGGCGGAGTTCGACATGCTCGATCTGCGTGTCCCCGCAGACGGCGCCTTGTTGTCGACCGGTTGAGATATCGACCCAAGTCAACAAGGTTCTTCAAGGAGATAGGAGACACGCCCGAACAACCCACGAACGAGCGAAGCGAGGAAGCGGGGTTTTATCACAGTTCGAGCCTCTCGGGAGATAATAGCCTCGTCCGACCTTTCTTTATATCAAAGAAATTACAAGGAGGAACTTCGGCGAGATCGGCGAGGTCTCGGAGTAGTATCTTGAATCTATCGTCATGGGTCTAAGCTAGATGCTAAGGCGTAAAACTCAATGCGGGGATCCGCTAAGCGCCGTGGGGAGCCTGTTTATATAGTTAATAGATAAACCGACCTACCAAGGAATATCGGGCGGGCTAACTACAAGATAAATAACGAACTCAAACATGCCAAATACATCGGTAGATAAGGTAACCTCCTAATCTTGGGATCACGACTCCTAATCAATCCAGGAAACCAACGTCAGGGTCTTCACGTAGTCGTGCAGAACTCTTGTTGGTAGGACTCAAAACACGATTCCTTAGCCCTCGCACCATGATAGAACATTCGGCGGGATGCATATGGGCGGATAGAACCTTCCGAGGGGAGTGGGCCTGGTGGTGTTTGTCGGGCCGTCGAGAAGTGGGCCATGGCAATGGGCGTAATTTAATCCCGACAGGAGGAAACTCGGGGCCGCTTGAGGAGAGTTAATCAACTTGCGATTCGCTAGCCGGGTTGAGATCTCGAAGCGACCGTTGAGGCAGCCTTCTTGAACATTAGCGGTTGGAGGTAGCGAACCTCAATCGAGCGTCCTCGGATGGCCGTCTTCGCACTTTGTCGCGAGGCTATCTGAGCATTGATCATGGGTGAAATTTCCCATTACTATCTGATAACGAGGAAGCGGCTCCTCGCCCGGCCCCAGGTGCTTCTACCTCAAGCTCAAGCCCTTTGCGGCAAGCGAGCGTACCCCGTCCACCGCTGCTCGACTCAATGGTAGCGTGGTGGGCCGAGAATGATTCCCACGGCGGGCGGCGACAACAAGCTCATCTTCAGGGAGAAGGCGCCCGTGAAGGAACACGATGCCTCGGCGAAGATGTCCATAGGGATTGGTACTGACAAGGAAGATCGCCTCCCTCGTGAGCCTTGGAAGCTTCTGGCGGGGGAATCATCCGGGATTATCAAGCGGCAGGATCTGTCGCTCGGAGGAACCCTATCCCTTCTATAAGATAGAGGATGGGAAGACATCTCGGGGAGAGCATGGGTAAGTGCCTTTAAGACTCAACCTTTCTTGATGACTCATCGAGCAGCGGGGACTAACGGGTTCTCACTGCGCGGCGGAAGAAGCCAGCCGACATGGGTGACCCGGCAGATTCGACTCCATCTTTGAAAGCGAGGCGGGGAGGTCACCGTGAGGTGGCCTATACCTGCCAGCACTAGCGTGCTAAATCGCCTTACAGGCGAGGTAAGTCATTCAAACCAGGCTGTCTTTGCTAGACTCGTCTTGTTGAACATGCTAACACTGGCTTCGAACAGGGAGGACCAGGTGATCCTTGGAGGGATCGTGGAAGAACTCTCCGGGTCGGGAGAAGGAGAAAGCGGGAAGGAGCAAAGCCAAGGTGACATAAAGCCCAAGGTGACGGCCCAGCCGCCAGACTCGCCCAGCGCCATGGCGGTACCCGGCCCTCCCGAAGAAGCCTAGGCAGACATGCGAGGCAAATGGCCACGGCCAGCCAAGCGGAGGCGACCAAGCCCCTCACTCCTCGTAGAGCAAAACAGCGAAGAGGTAAAGACATGACCCTCTGGCTTAAGCGTTCTGCGGGCTCACCGAGCCGCATGGAGCAGTGCACTTGCAGTCGCCGAGAGGAGGCTCGAGGAAGAAGTCGCGTGCGCAAGAAGGCTTCTTCTTGGCTAGCGTAACATGAGCTGAGCTCATCGCCTGAGCATCCGGTCGGCGAACAAAGGCATCAAGGCCTCAGGAAGAAGCGCGGAAAGTTTTAGCATCGAAGATCGGGATCAAACCATCCTGGCCCGGTATGTTGTAATGAATCCTTGACCTTACAACTCTCGACGCACCGAACAACTAACCCCTTTCTCATCAGGCCTTGAGAGGAGATCACCTCGGACAACGTGGAAGTGGCGATCGGCGGTCTCTGTGCCGACACACCTGCGGTGCATCGTGGCGATGAGGTTAGCCAACCTCAGGACAAATTTGGCGGCGTGGGGCTTCTTGCCGCTTGAGCTCGTGACCAGCTTGATCGTTGAAAAGCGCTGATGGAAGCGGCTGAAGCGGAAGCGGCGGATAGCGCCCGGATAAGCGAGCCGCGTTGGCTCATAAGCTGCCGAGTGGGACGAGCGAGTCTACCGAACGCCGTCGCGAGCGCTTGTCCTGGCTGAAGCGGCTGGCGGCGGAGCCCGCGCCAGGTGCTAGAAGATCCTGGCGAGGCGCTGAAGTTGCCCGCGATGGGATTCAGCGCCCGCTGGGTGGAAGCATCTCGACCTTGCCGAGGTGATCGAAGAAGAAAGAGGGAGTGTGGGGAAAGTTCTTAGCCCGCCGCTCACGCTCTGGGCTAAAGCACTCCAGGGAGGAGGGCGAGGAAAAAGCGGCAGAGGCGGCGCGCCGTTCTCATCCCGCCTGGCGAGGCCGTGACATGGTCTCGAAGATCGCTGCGCCGAGATTGAGCGCCCGACTTGGCAAGGTAAGTTCTAAACCAAACTGATCTAGTGTCGAGCAACATCATTGGAATGAGGTTAACTGGTCTTCTCTCTTAGGTCTTTAAGGACACCATGGAGGAACTCGGAAGCGTCACCATTGAGCGGGCGCCATTTTGGCGGGCTTCGAGGCGGCTCGGATGAGGGGCTCGAAGGAGCCCTCCACGCCCGATAAGGCGAACAAGTTGGCCGAGGTTAAAACTCAAGCCCATTGACGAGGAGGCAATCCTCGGGGCTTTCGAGAGCCTTGGAGCTTGCGACGGCGTCGCGGAAGGGCAGACGCCTGAAGTGGCTGGAGGACAACTTCGGCGTGTCGTGGCGGAAACTACTAAAAGCAATTAAAAGCAGCTCGAGGCCAGCTTCGTCGAAGAAAGTCGACCTCCAGCACTCGGGAAGATCTCCGCCTTGTGGGCTTCCAGGAAGAGGCCGAGGAGGCCTGGTGGCCGAAAATGATAGCGAAGAGGTCGAGCTGGTGACAGCTCAAGCCATGAAACATCGAGCGGTCAGTGAAGATCTGGCCCGGCGGTGAGGCCAAGACCAAAGAGGTCGAGGTTCTCAGCGTGAAAGGCAGCAGCGAGCCGGGAGGCGACAGGAGAATCCGGCCGTCTCGGTGAGGCGGAGGGTTTAAGGCCCAAGGGAGTCTGCGCCTCAAGGAAGTGGTCGAGGAGCTCAAGACAACTTCGCTTCTAAAGCATGGTATGAGGTACGTAACGAGAGGACTTTTGTACCTACAAATTTTCCTAATGCAATAAGAACTTACCTTTTACGCAAAAAGCGACCAAAAAGACAAACGAGCAGAAACCAAGAAGAGACGCGAAAGGGCTAGAAAGTTTAGGAAAAACCGGTAGAGGCAACCTAACTCCCGGCCCGTTGTGCATTTTTCGAAAACAGTTCTTGAACTTCGAGCAGTGCACAAGCGACACCCTAGCCCGATGCAGGCGGTGCTTTCAACAGAGTTGCGGTCGAGCCGTCGCGTAGAGAGTTAAGCGACACCCGTATCACGATCAACTTAGCACAAAAACTGCTAGGCGGCGTAAGTTGGCGATTCAAGGTAACCGAACAAGGAAAGTGCCTCTGCGCGGAGAACTTCGAGCGAGACTTTGCGAATGTGGTCGTGCGGCGGTGAATGCCTGCGCAGCGGAGGGCTTACGAGCCGAACTTAGCGCGGTGGAAAAGCCATATTCACGCAGCAGGTTGTGGAACTTGTTGAAACTAGATCTGGCGGGAAAAAATCCTTAAGATTGCGGGCAGTGTTAAAGCCAGGCAGCCATCAAGTGTTACGGAGAGAGGTAGTCTTGACAAGACAAAGATGTGAAAAGGCCTTAGAGGACGTGAAAATTTCACTATAAATAGATTGAACTTTACATGGGCCCGGCAGACTTGGGCGAACAAAGTATGATTTAGCGAAAGGTCGACTAAGCAAACATAGAAAGACCTACACAAGAACTTACAAGTGGTCGATGTTCTAAGTGCTAGTCGGCTCTCCGTCCTCCATAGCAGGCGAACAGCCCGAGGCGGCGGTAAAGAAACAGCCGTGAGCGGGCCTCCCCAGCGAGGAGTTAACTTGTTGGCATTAGACAAGTTACGGACCTGGCGCGAGAACAAGGTAGCCAGCGTTCAAAGCCCTTAGTCGAACTGATTTGGCGGCGTGCGACAAAAGCTTCAGCTAGCAGCCATTCGACTTGTGCCCGTTCGCGTGTGCCTTGAGGAGGTCAAGATCGGTAAGCGCTCTGCTGCGTCGTCAACTAAGTTGACCGAGCTTCGTCTTGGCGAACGAGTACTACTTGGCGGGAAGGATGGCCTGCACGTAGACCAATTGAAAAGGTGTTTCCCAAGTTGCGGTGGCCGTGGTGCGAACTATCGGAGGAGCGGAAGGAACTTCATCAACCCGAGCTTTGTTGTGCTCGTGAGAGCAGCAAACCTCCCGTTTGATACCTGGACAATCTGTCCGTTAGCTCGCTTCGGCTCCATTGCTCGTGGATGTGCCACGAGGCGAAAGCGAACCGGTGCCCGGTATTCGCGATATTTTGGAATAGCTCGCTACGGCAGGTACCGTTATCGTGATCAACTTGTGGGGATCGAATCGGCGTGACCACATTGCTCTTGAAGAAAGCGCCCAACGTTTTGGCGTGAAGAGATGACCGCGAGCTGCCTCAATCCACTTTGTAAAGGTGTCGACGACGAGCAAGTGTGTATAGCCCTTATACCCCTTAGGGAATGGGCGGCGGATCGGACCCCATGTGGAGAAAGGCCAAGATGGGATCGTTTGGAGCTCTTAGGCGGGCTTATGTGCCTTCGGGCGTGAAATTCACAAGCTTTGCACTTTGTCCGCGATATCGCGGGCATCTTATGTATTTGTAGGCGATAATAGCAAATGTGAAGCGCTTTGCCGACCGAGTTCTGAAGGAGGCGTGGTTGCCACGAGCACCCGTGTATGTCCCTGAAAAACACACCCTCTGCTGCGAGATGCACTTGGAGAGGACTCCTAGAGCATCTCGATGATAAGATGCCGTCCATAAGCTTGTATGGAGCAGCCGCCTTATAAGCGAGCGGCTTCGTCTTGGCCGGTCCCGTCGCAAAATAACGGACAAATGGCATTGTCAACTGCGGACTGCTTTCGATGACGGCTTCCTGTCTGTTGCCTCTCCGGAGGCGTGATTGAGGGCTTGTGAAGGTGCTCGGCGAGCACCCTGCGAGAACAGGTTCCGTGAGATCCATACTTGGGCGGTTAATTCGGCGAAGAGTTGTCCTTCACAGGCACGAAGAGCACCTCGAAAATCGAAAATGCGCTCCAACTTCCGCTAGCCAGGTATCGCGCCATTTAGTCATCGCGGCGATACTCCTTGTTTACACGGTTGATGACCGGTGTGAATCTCCTTCCCGGTGAGCGTTGGACCGGCGACGCGCTCTTAGTCACGCAGGAGAGCCTCATACTTGCGGCGTTGTTGAGTCGCGCAAAAGTGTAGTTGGATAGAATCTTTGGAGTTGCTCTCCTTGAGGAGATGAGAACAAAACCAGCCCCGGTTTCGATCGTGAGCCATCAAAAAACATGGTCAAGGGGTCATCGGGTTGCTCGGGAGCTTCACGGGATTTGAAGGCGAGTCCATTCGGCGACAAAGTCAGCAAGACCTGCGACTTAATAGCGTTCGGGCGACAAGCAGAATATCAAATTCGCGGTTCCATTGCCCATTTAGCTATCGTCCGCCAACTTCCTTGTTCCTTAGGATTTCTCGAGAGGAACTTGGTCGGGACCGATGATCGATCTTGCTGAAGTAGTGCGAAATTTCTGGAGGACATGAGCAAGGCATAGAGCAACCACGGACCTCGAGTAGCTCCTTAGATCCGTGAAGTACCTCGCTCACGTAATAGATTGGCGGTATATGCCTTCCCTTTCCACCGTCAAGACCCGCTCACGCTTGCGGCATCACGCCAAGGTACAACAAGAGCTGCTTTCGCCGTGTGGCGGGGGTGAATCAAGGCAGATTGGGTTGGACGGTATTGCTTTAGATCTTAGAAAGATCGATTAGCCTCCTCATCCTCGAAACCATTATTCTGCGCAAGGCCTTAAGAAGAGCACCAGCGTTAGCCTTGACGGAAATAAATCTGCTTAAAGCGACCATCCGTCGGTGAGACTCTAAACTTTCTTGGCGGTAGTTGGAGCACTGCATATTTTCAATGGCCTCGATTTTTTTGGGGTTGGCGGAAATACCTTGCGAACCAATAACATAACCAAGCATTCGGATCGAACACCAAGGTACACTTCTCTGGATTTAACTTTATTCGATGCTGTTGAGATTTGAAAAGTCTCGTCGGCGGTTGAGATAACGATCTCAAGTCGCTAAGGTTCTTGAAAATTGAGATAGGAGACACGCCCGAACAACCATGAACAACCACGAGCAGGGAGGCGGGGGTTTTATCTGGTTCGAGCCTCTCGGGAAGATAACAGCCCTCGTCCGATCTTTCCTATATATCGGAGATTACAAGAGGTGGCTCGTGAGGCGAACAAGTCTCGGCAGATTACGATAAGCTCTAAGCGGGATCTAAAAGCGTAAATTGAGATGCGGGGTGACCAAAAACATACCCTCTACGCCTTGGTAAGGCTTGGTTTATATAGTGGTGAGCAAACCGATCTCTGAGGAATATCGGGCGGAGCTAACTATGGTGAGGCACGACCGCCAAAAGCTTTAAGCGAGCGTTACATTGAAAGTGGCGCTTTTTCCTTAGGCATCAGGTTACTTCAACCCTCCGCGACTCTCGGCAAACCGACCTTAAAGCGTTCGTGGTGAGCACTTAGCTTCGGAAGTGGTCTGAAACGCTGGTGCCGTCGTTGGCGCATTACCCGAACCGGCGGACACACGAGGCTAGAACCCGCCTTAGTCGTCGCCTCGCCCGTATAAGCTTAAGCGTTTGCTCTTGCAACTAGAGGCCATCGGCCTTAAGTACTTTTTACTACCCGACTTTCAGCGAATGCTTTCTAACAAACTTTTTAAGGTTCATGGCCGATCGCCAAGCTTTAGGCAGAGCGTTACATTGGAAGTGGCGCTTTTTCCTTAGGCATCGGTTACTTCAACCCACGGCCTCTCGGCAAACCGACCTTAAGCGTTACGTGGCGAGCACTTAGCTTTGGAAGTGGTCTAAGCGCTGGTGCGTCGTTGGCGCATTACCCGAACCGGCGGACACACGAGGCTAGAACCGCCTTAATCCGCGTCGCCTCTCCCGGCCGCAAGCTTAAGCGTTTGCTCTTGCAACTAAGGGCCATCGACCTTTAATACTTTTTACGCTACCGCTTTCGCAGAATGCTTTCTAACAGACTTTAAGGCGAAAAAAACGAGATGCCCGAGAGACAGAACTTATCTTTATATTGCGGATGGCTTTGTACTAGCGCAGCCGGTGGCGGAAGGAGGAAGACCTGCGGCTCCAAACCAAGACGACCAAAAAGCTCTTGGAGCAGCTACCTACGGTAGAACTTCCTCGGTACTCGACATTCAAGTGTTAGCCAAGCGACCATCCTCGGCGAAACTGGCCGGCCTAGGCGGGGTAAACCACCTTGAAGGGCCCTCCACGGGGAGACAGTTTGTTGCGCCCGACTGCGCTTGGATTTTCGCGCGAGAATAGAGTCGCCCACTGTGTCCTCTCACACACCGTCTTGCTTGATACGGCGTAGTGCTGGCGATACTGGCGGCCGGATCGCCATACATCTGATCTCCTCGATTTACTTCATCTGGCGCGGTCGAGTCTCTATCTTCTGACGCCGCCACCCTTAGGGACCCAAAGCGAGCTCACGATGGGAACCACCGCTTACACCCACGGAAGAAAGGGTCTCGCCGATGGCTCTTTGGGAGTTGTCTGCGGCGCCCTGTCGGTGGGGACTTCTTCCGCGGCGCTTACCCGCGCTTCTCGGTGATCGACGCCCTTGTCTTGAGTCCTCTGAGTACATCTGCGTTTGCCGCTCCACTTGCCCATTGCTCTTCGGATCTTGGCGGCAGGCGAAGCACGCAGTACCAGCTCTTCGCACGATCTTGATCAGCGCTCTTAGGCGGCGCCGTTGTCGTGATGATCTGTTGGCGGCGGGCGGATGAAGATGCTCTTCATGAACTGGCTGCGGCGGGCGTGATCGCCGGGACCAGCGATACCTCCACCCACTTGGTGAACTTGTGGCGGCAGCGAGCGATGCGTGTAACCTCCGGTCGCCCAGCAGGCCGAGATATCCGGCCCCGGACATGACGGCTAGGAGAGCGGAATGGTTTGCAGCGCTGGGCGGTCGGTGGATCTGCTTAGCATGAAATTGCACCGCATCTCCGCGGCTGAAGTCATCACGGAGGCGATAGGCCAATAAAGCGTGGCGAAGCTTTCCCAACCAACGCTGGCTCTGCGAATGGCTCGCACATACCATGGATCTCGGAAGAATTGCACTTCCGCTTCCCGGTGGCGCGCCGGTAGAACTCGGTTTAGCCACAGCGATACGGTCCCCACCTACGGCGTGGCGCAGCGCTTCGCGGCGCTATCTTCTCGGCCGGCGTCATCGTCGAGATCACTCCGTCCGCGGTAGGCTAGGATCGATCCATCGGACCTTCCGGACGGCGTGGCAGCGTTAGCATTATCGCCCGGCGTACTGCACTGGCATTTCCGCCTCAACCGCCTCGGCGGTTCTTCGCCAACTCCCTCAGCAGGAGGCTGTGGCGAGGATTGGTGGCGTCTCCTCGAAGTGGGGCTGCGTCGGGAAGCGTCGTCCCTTGAGATTGGAGGCTGCGAGCGGCGCGTGAGTCTTTCTTCAAAACCCCAGCCGGAGCAGTGCCTTTGGCGAGGCAATGCAGGGGCAGTTCATCCGCCATGTAGTTGTCGGCGAGGACATGCAGCGAAACCCTCAAAGTGCCGCTCAACGGCGCACCTCCGCTGGGTAGGCGCCGCCATAGCGGGATCGCGCGGTGAATTCCTTCCTCGCTGGTTGATGACCGAAGAAATCGCCCTTACTTGCAACGCCCGGATGCCCGAGGGCGAAGCCACCACAGCGGCGAGTAATCCTTCATACTCGCGGCGTTGTTGGTAGCGCGGAACTCCAGCTTACAGGGTGCGGACAATGTCGCCGGTGGGAGACACGAGCGACACCTGCCCAGCCTCGAAAGAGCGAACCGTCGAAGAAGAGAGTCCGGCGAAGTCTTGGGGCGTCTTGACCTGCGTCCGTGAGTCCACTCGGCGCGAACTCCGCCAAAGCTTGCCCTTTGATGGCCGTTCGAGGCGAACTTGGTCGATCTGCGGCTCCATGCAACATTCGGATCGAACACCAAAGGTACACTTCTACGGATTTAATTTTATTCGATGCTGGTGAGATTATAAAAAGTCTCTGCGGTCTTTTACATGATCTGGAGCATACTTGCTCTTTACAACTATGTCGTCGACATAGACCTCCGAGTTTTTTCATGTTATGATGCAGGAAGGTCTTCTCCATTAAAAAATTGGAGCGTTAGCACCAACATTACTTGCAGAACCGAAAGACATGGTGCATTATAGCGAGAAAGTGCGAAAGGGATGATGAAAGGCGTCTTCTCTTCATCCTCGGGGAGATGCTTATTTGGTGGTAACCGGAGTAAGCATCTAAAAACTTCGAAGCATGAGGCGTCCATGATCGCATCGACCGAATTGGTCAATCTGACGTGCGGAAATTGTCCTTAGGACAAGCGGCGTTCAGATCGTGTGATCGACACATCCTCCTTGCCGACTTTCTTCTTTACAATGGCGAGGTTGGCTAACCACTCGGTGTGATCAACCTCGCGGATGAACCCAGCAGCGGCGGTTGCTTGAGTGATCTTTGATGATCCTGTTTGAATTCAGCGGAAGCTTGGCGAAACAGGAGCTTTTGTCGGCAGACAGCCGTTTGTGCTCGATTACCTCCCAGGGACTCGGGCATGTCGAGATGGCTCCCGAGCGAATACATCTGCATTAGCTCGGAGGAAGGCAATGAGCTCGCTTTCCTATTTGGGGTCAGTTGGCCCCCAAGTGGTATCTTGGAATATCATCAAGCGTTGACAATGAAACTTCCATAGTTTCTCCCCTGGTGAAGGAGACCCTAGGCGTCTGAGACTTGGTGCTGCGGAACTTGAGACATGGCGGAAGTTGGTCGACTAGGCGAGGGAGCGCTCGTCGCAATCCGAGGCAGCTTTGTGGTTGCCCTTGACCGTGATCACACCGTTAGGACCGGTATCTTCACGCAATGGTAAGCGTGGTGGACACGACCATAAACTTCTAGAGATGGCTGCCTAAGATCGCGTTGTGCTGGCATGATGGGAAGTCGACCACGTCAAAGTGATCAACTCTGTCCGGAAGTTGCTTGGGTTGCGAAGGTGACGGGGCGGACAACACCTGCCCCAGCGGCTGATGACTTCTCCGGAACAATTCCGTAGAAGGGCATTGCGACTTCCTTGACTTGGAGCGAGGAATTTGCATCTCGTCCAAGACTTTAGCGACGAAGCAAGTCAAAAGCGCTCCCGCCATCCACTAAGACCACGGCCAACTCTCGCGTTAGCGATGGTCAGGCGACCACCGATGGGGCCAGCGAGGCTTGGTCATCGATGGGGCAATCCTCCCGAGAGAAGGAGATGGGGACCTCGATCCACTTCGCCGATTCAAGTGAGGTTTTGCCTTTTCGACGTTATGGACCTCCCCAGCGGCTTCCTTGAGGCTGCGCCGAGAGTGTAAGAAAAGAGCACGAAAATGACGGCGATATAGTTCAGAGCTCTTGATATTCATCACCATCTTCGATCAAGCATCGTCGGTTTGGCGCTTTTACCTAACGGCATCACCTTGTTCGGCGGGGTGGGCATTGGGCCCTTGCCGTTGTAGAAATCTTGAGCTTTGCAGCCCAAGTTCTCTGATGGCGTATATCATGCCCGTAGTCTTTGGTGGAACTTACAAAATCGGTCGCTCGGACCTTTCTTGCCTTGTCCGCCTCCTGGCGGTAGCTTTTGCCCTTGTAATTATTGTTGGGCTCTTTCTACCCATCCTTGGGAGGAGGTGTGCGATCCATACTGCGACGGTATTGTTCGCATCACCTTTGTTCTTCTTCTTCCAGGACTTCTTGTCACCGGGAACATTCTTCTTTGCTCTTCTTCTTCTCATCCACACCAGTCAGGTAGGCGAATACTTCGCCCTTGTCGAACGCCTTTTTATCTTGGAGCAGCGCTCGCTGCGTTGGCATAGCTGATCACCGCCTTGAGCAGTCGTTGGCGGTCTAGGTCTCGTTGATCTCGAGATCTGGGTGAGCCGCTTCGTCGTGGACTCCGCTTTTGAAGGCGCGGACAAGCAGATTCATCAAGATGTTCGGGATCGTGTTGCGGATCTTAATGAAACGCTTCTGAAGTTGCGGAGGTCTCCCGTTCATCTGGATCATCTGGTGCAGATCATCCTCCTTACCCAGGCGTGCGTAATGTGCTACGGAAATTAGTGATCGAGGCCACAAAGCCGGTTCCATGGTGATGGAACCCCTGCCGATTGAACGACCCGCGTCCGAAGCGGTACCCTCAAGACGGTCGGGAGGTAATTAGCCATAACGAAATCGTCACCCCGGCGCCATGATGGCCGTGGCGTAGATGGAAAGAATTCCTCCGGTTCGAGTCCCATTGTACCTCTCCGTGTGACCGGGCTTGAACTTTGAGGGCCGCCGACAGACTCGAAGCTTCGTCGAGAAAGCCCCGCGGCCGGAGCATATGACCGACCACCTTCCCGGCGTAACCTAGTCTTGAAAGACGTTGATCTTGTTGCGCAGGGGAACTCTGCTGAGCAGGATGACTCGGCTGGAGAAACTCTCTCGGGACAATCCACCACGCTTCTTCCTCGTGGTGGCGACGACCCGCTCCTCGCGAGGGACCGTCCGTGATCATCAGCGTCGTGCTTGCCCTCGTGGTCGCTGATGACTACGAGGACTTAGCGGCGGCAGCCTGCAGGTAACTCGCTCATGGGCAATGATCCTTCGATGGTGACGGGGTCACGCGATCGATCGAGCCGTCCGAATCATTCCGGCGGTTTAGGCTCTTATTGCACTGGAGGAGTTGTTGACTTCTCCTAGAGACTTTAGGCCTTGACCCGGTCCGCTCTAGGTTAAACGCGCAAAGACGCCGCCCATGCGAGCGAGATCAACTTGATTGGTGGATCTAAGGACCGTTGCTATAGCTTGAGCCGTTCCCGACTTTGATCTATGGGTCCGGAATCCTGAACCATCCGCGTTACGCCCGTCGACCGAGTCCGCACGCGAATTGACCATCAGGAAGCTTCAGCGGAGGCTTAAGCGCCCGGACGCGCGAGGTGGTCGCGGCTGCATCGCTTACACCGTCCGCTAAACCGTGCTTCAGTTCGATTGATGGAATCGTCGAGGTCAAGCGGCGAATGGCGTCTTGCTTTCGCGGCGACTGCGCGACCTCGTCTTGATGCCGAAAGCGAGTTAATCTGCCCGACCTCGCCCGGTACATCCGCGCCGTCAAGGATCCTCGAGGTTCCTACATCAGCCATGTTAATGCTGCGGGGCTATGCGAAGGTATGCTAGGCGGTGTCATCGGCTGTGTCCATTGTGTGGAATCTACCGACATAGCCTTGGAATCGACAAATCTAAACCATCGTAAAGATCATCGATTCCGTAGTAAATGCGTCGATGATGGGAGTCGCGATCTGAGGCTATCTCGCCATGTAAGCGGAGACATACGCCTCGGATGCTTAAAAGCGTTCGAGACCGAACAGATCGACTGAGCGGCGAGGATGAGACATCCTGTCCACCGAGTCGTCGCCCTCGGGAAGTATCTCTCAGATCGGCGGAGTTCGACATGCTCGATCTGCGTGTCCCCGCACGACGGCGCCACCGTCGACGGGTTGGGATATCGACCCAAGTCAACCAAGGTTCTTCAAGGAGGAGATAGGAGACACGCCCGAACAACCCACGAACAACAAGCGAGGAGGCGGGGTTTTTATCACTGGTTCGGGCCTCTCGGGAGAGATAATAGCCCTCGTCCGACCTTTCTTTATATCAAAGAGAATTACAAGGAGGAACTCGGCGAGATCGGCGAGTGTCTCGGAGTAGTATCTTGAAATCTATCTGTCATGGGTCTAAGCTAGATGCTAAGACGTAAAACTCAATGCCCGGGGATCCCGCTAAACGCCGTAGGGGCCCTGTTTATATAGTGTGGAGTAAACCGACCTACCAAGGAATATCGGGCCGGGCTAACTACAAGATCGTAACGAACTCAAACATGCCAAATACATCCCGAGGTAGATAAGGTAACCTCCTAATCTTGGGGATCACGACTCCTAATCCAATCCGGAAACCAACGTCCGAGGTCTTCACGTAGTCGTCACAGAACTCTTGTTGAGTAGGACTCAAACACGATTCCTGGCCACTCGCACCACGCCAGCCAAGAAGCATTTTCGGGATGCATATGGGCGGATAGAACCTTCCGAGGGGAGTGGGCCTGGTAGGTCGTTTGATCGGGCCGTCGTGGAGTGGGCCATGGCAATGGGCGTAATTTAATCCCGACAAGGAGGAAACTCCGGAGCCGCTTGAGGAGAGTTAAGTCAACTTCGAGCGCTTCGCACTATTCGGGTTGAGATCTCCGAGAGCGACCGCTGAGGCCTTCTTGAACATTAGCGGATTGAGGTAGCGAACCTCAATCCGAGTCAGCCGCCCTCGGATGGCCGTCTTCGCACACTTTGCGCGAGGGCTATCTGAGCATTGATCATGCCGGTGGTAATGTTCTCCATTACTATCTGGTAACGAGGAAGCGGCTCCTCCGCTTCGGGCGCAGGGTGCTTCTACCTCAAGCTCAAGCCACCGCCGCCGACGAGCCAGTACCCGCCCACCGCCGCTCGACTCAATGGGCGTGGTGGGCCGAGGTGGTTCTACACCGGCGGAGCGGCGATAAAGAAGCTCATCTTCACGGGAAGGCGCCCGTGAAGGGAACACCGATGCCTCGGCCAAGATGTCCGGCCGGGATTGGTACTTGACAAGGAAGATCGCTTCCTCGTGAGCCTTGGGCTTCTGGCGCGGAGATCATCCGGGATTATACAAATAACAGATCTCGGCTGCAAGGAGGAGACCCTATCCCTTCTATAAGATAGAGGGATGGGAAGACATCTCCAGGGAGAGCATGGGTAAGTGCCTTTAAGACTCAACCTTTCTTCGATGACTCATCCGAACAGGGACTAACAGGTTCTCCTGCACGAGCAGAGAAGCCAACCGACGCATGGGTGACCGAACGGGTCGACTCCATGCTGAAGGCGGCGAGGAAGGACGGGGAGGTCACCGGCGAGGTGGCCTATACCTGCCCGCGCAACGTACTCGTCCGCACAGACGAGGTAAGTCATTCAAACCCAGCCTGTGCTGCTAGACTCGTACTGTTGAACATGCTAACACTCGCTTCCCGAACACGCAGGAGGACCAGCTGATCCTTGGAGGGATCGTGGAAGAACTCTCCGGGTCGGAGAAGGAGAAAACGGAGAAGGGCAAAGCCAAGGTGACCGCAAAGCCCAAGGTGACGGCCGAGCCGACGCGGAGCTCGCCGCGCCATGGCGGCTGCCAGCCCTCGAAGAAGCCCCCTGCGGCAACGGAGCATGCCGAGCAAGCCAAACGCGCACACGGCCAGCCAAGCGGGAAGCGACCAAGCCCCTCACTCCTCGCCGAGCAAAGCAACGAAGAGGTAAAGACATTGACCTCCGCTTGCTTCTACGCAGCTCACCCAGCCGCATGGAACGGCCGCACTTGCAGTCGCCAACGAGGAGGCTCGAGGAAGAAGTCGCGAAGCAAGGAAGGCTTCTTCTTGCCAAGGCGAGAAGAGCGCCTACTTAGCAGAGAGCTGAGCTCATCGCCACGAGCATCCGGAGGTCGAGGCGAACAAGGCGCCAAGGAGCCTCCGAGGAAGAGGCGGAAAGTTTTAGCATCGAAGATCAGGATCAAACCATCCACGGCAGGTATGTTGTAATGAATCCTTCGACCTTACAACTCTCCTGACCGCACCAGGCTTAACTAACCCCTTTTCTCATCAGCTGCCCAGGAGGAGATCACCTCGGACAACGTGGAAGTGGCGATCGAGCGGTCTCTGCTGCCCGAGCACCTGCACGGTGCATCGTGGGCAGTGAGGTTGGCCAGCCTCAAGGACAAGCTGGCAGCGTGGGGCTTGCTGCCGCCAGGCTCCAGCGACCAGCTTGATGCGCTGAAGGGCGCAGTGGAGCGGCTGGAAGCGGAAGAGGCGGCGGATAGCGCCACGGATAAGCGGGCCAGCGTTGGCTCATAAGCTGCCCGAGGTGGGACGAGCAGTCCTACCAGTGCACTTCGTCAGCAGGGCGCCTGTCCCCGAGGCGACGGAGGCGGCATGAAAGCGGGCGAAGCCCGCCCAGGTGTTAGAAGAGATCCACGCAGTGGCGCATGTTGCCCCGCCTGGAAGTTCTCGCGCCACCCGGTGGAGCGGCTCACCTTGCCCAAGGTGATCGGCAAGAGAAGAGGAAGAAGGCAGAGTGGGAAGAAAGTTCTTCGCCCGCCGCTCCTGCTCCTGGGCAAAAGCACTCCCGCAGGAGGAGGGAGCAGGAAAGACGGCGACGGGGGCGACGCGCCGTTCTCATCCCGCACGAGCGAGGCTTCGTGACACATGGTCTCGAAGATCGCCTGCGCCGGGGATTGAAGCGCCGACTTGGCAAGGTAAGTTCTAAAACCAAACCTGATCTAGTCGAGCAACATCATTGGAATGAGGTTAACTGGTCTTCTCTCTTAGGTCTTTAAGGACACCATGGAGGAACTCGAGGAAGGCGTCACCATTGAACGGAGCGCCATTTTGGCGGGCTTCCGAGAGCAGCTCCGGATGAGGGGGCTCGAAGGGGAGCCCTCCACGCCAGCCAAGAGCCGGAGCAAGTTGGCGGCGAGGTTAAAACTCAAAGGCCCAGCTTGACCGAGGAGGCAATCCTCCTGGCTTCCGAGAAGAGGCCGAGGAGCTTGGCGAGCAGGCGAGAGGCGAAGGCCGAAGGGCAGCCGGGCCTGAAGTGGCTGGAGGAGCAACTCGCTGACGTGTCCGAGCGGCGGAAACTACTCGTAAAACAGGTAAAACAGCTCGAGGCCCAGCTCGTCGAAGAGAAGTCAGCCTCCGCAGCACTCCAGGAGAAGATCTCCACCTTGTGGGCTTCACAGGAAGAGGCCGAGGAGACGCGCGGGCTGGCCGCAAGGGCGAGTACCGCGGAGAAGAGGGTCGAGGAGCTGGTCGAACAGCTCAAGACCGCCGAGCATCGAGCCAGTCAGAGTGAAGATCTGGCCGAGCAGCTGAGGGCCAAGACCAAAGAGGTCGAGGTTCTCCGCGTGAAAGGCAGCAGGCGAGCCGGGGAGAGCAGCAAGGAGGAATCCGACCGTCTCCCGTGAGGCGGAGAGGGTTTAAGGCCCAAGGGAGTCCTGCGCCTCAAGGAAGTGGTCGAGGAGCTCAAGAGCAACTCGCTTCTAAAGTAGTCAGAGGTACAGAACCCGAGAGGGACTTTTGTACCTACAAATTTTCCTAATGCAATAAAGAACTTACCTTTTTTCTGCAAAAAAGAGCAGCAAAAGACAAGAACGAACAGGAAACCAAGAGCAGGGCACGAAAGGGCTAGAAAGTTTAGGAAAAACCGGTAGAACGCTTAGCCTAACTCCCAGCCCCCGTTGTGCAGCTGCTCGAAAACCTGAGTTTGCGAACTCGAACAGGTGCACAAGAGAAAGAGCGACACCCTAGCCCCCGGTACGGACGGTGCTCGAAAACCTGAGTTTGCGAATTCGAGCACGTGCGTAGAGAGTTAGAGCGACACCCGTATCCTGATCAACTTAGCACAAAAACTGCTAGGCGACGTAAGTTAGGCGATTCCAAAGGTAACCGAACAAGGAAAGTGCCTCTGCCGCGGAGGGCTTACGAGAGCAGACTTTGCTGTGGAAATGTGGTGCGTGAAGCGGTAAGTGCCTCTGCCGCGGAGGGCTTACGAGAGCAGACTTAGCCGCGAGGTGGAAAAGCCATGTTACGCAACCTTGAGTTGTGGAACTTGTTGAAACTAGATACGAGCAGGAAAAAATCCTTAAGATTGCGGAGCCGAGTGTTCGCAAGGCCGGGCAGCCATCAAGTGTTACCAGAGAGAGGGTAGTCTTGACAAGACAAAGATGTGAAAAGGCCTTAGAGGACCGTGAAAATTTCACTATAAATAGATTGAACTTTACATGGAGCCCGACAGACTTGGACGAACAAAGGCGCGAAGTTTAACGAAAAGGTGCGAAGCTAAGCAAACATAGAAAGACCTACACAAAGAACTTACGAAGCTGGTCGATGTTCTAAGTGCTAGTCAGCTCTCTCCCGTCCTCCATAGCCAGGCGAACAGCCCCCGGGCGAGCAGTAGAAACGACCGTGAACGGGCCCTCCCAACGAGGAGTTAACTTGTTGGCATTAGACAAGTTCTGGACACGGCGCAGAACAAGGTCGCCCGCGTTCAAAGCCCTTGGTCGAACTGATTTGGCGGCGTGCCGGCAAAGAGCTCGCTGGTAACGCGCCATTCTGACTTGTGCCCGTTCGCGTGTGCCTTCGAGGAGGTCAAGATCGAGTAGGCGCTCCTGCTCGTCGTCAACTAAGTTGACCGAGCTCGTGCGAGGCGAACCGAGTACTACTTCGGCGGGAAGGATGGCTTCTGCACCGTAGACCAATTGAAAAGGTGTTTCCCAAGTTGCCCGGCTGGCCGTAGTGCGAACTATCCAGAGGACGGAAGGAACTTCATCAACCCAGGCTTTGTTGTGCTCGCTGAGAGCAGCAAACACTCCCCGTTTGATACCCTGGACAATCTGTCCGTTAGCTCGCTCGACTGCTCCATTGCTCTGTGGATGTGCCACAGAGGCGAAACAGACCTTGGTGCCCAGCTGTTCGCAGTATTTCTGGAATAGCTCGCTTCTGAACTGGGTACCGTTATCTGTGATCAGCTTGTGGGGGATCCCGAATCGCGTGACCACATTGCTCTTGAAGAAGCGCACAGCCGTTTTGGCGTGAAGAGATGACACAGGCTCTGCCTCAATCCACTTTGTAAAGGTGTCGACAGCAACGAGCAAGTGTGTATAGCCCTTATACCCCTTAGGGAATGGGCCGAGCAGATCCAGACCCCATGTGGAGAAAGGCCAAGATGGGAGGATCGTTTGGAGCTCTTGGGCGGGCTTATGTGCCTTCCGGGCGTGAAATTCACAAGCTTTGCACTTTGTCACGATATCGCGGGCATCTTGTAACGCTGTAGGCCAGTAATAGCAAATGTGAAACGCTTTGCCGACCAGAGTTCTGAAGGAGGCGTGGTTGCCACAGGCACCCTCGTGTATGTCCCTAAGAAGAAACACACCCTCCTGCTGCGAGATGCACTTGGAGAGGACTCCTAGAGCATCTCGATGATAAAGGATGCCGTCCATAAGCTTGTATGGAGCAGCACGCCTTATAAGCCGGGAACGCTCGGCTTCGTCTTCGGGCAGGGTCCCGTCTGCAAGGTAACGGACAAATGGCATTGTCCAACCTGCAGCCTGCTCGATGACGGAGACAGCACCACCTGTCTCTGTTGCCTCATCCGGAGACGTGATTGAGGGCTTGTGAAGGTGCTCGACGAGCACCCCTGCCGGAGCAGGTTCACGTGAGGATCCATACTTGGACAGTTGGTCGGCCAGAAAGTTGTCCTTCCTGGGCACGAAGAGCACCTCGAAAAATCGAAAATGCCGCTCCAACTTCCTCACTTCAACCAGGTATCGCGCCATTTAGTCATCGCAAAGATCGATACTCCTTGTTTACCCGGTTGATGACCACCGTGAATCTCCTTCACGGTGAGCCGTTGGACACCGAAATGCGACTTGCGCTCTTAGTCCCGCAAGGAGGGCCTCATACTTGCAGCGTTGTTAGTCGCCGCAGTGTAGTTGGATAGAATCTTTGAGTTGCTCTCCTTGAGGGGAGATGAGAACAAAACCAGCCCCGAAGTTTCGAAAGACGTGAGCCATCAAAAAACATGGTCCAAGGGGGTCATCAGGTTGCTCGGGAGCTTCCTGGGATTTGGGGGGACAGGTCCATTCGGCGACAAAGTCAACCAAGACCTGCGACTTAATAGCGATTCGGCAAAGAAATGTAATATCAAATTCGCGGTTCCATTGCCCATTTAGCTATACGTCCGCCAACTTCCTTGTTCCTTAGGATTTCTCCGAGAGGGAACTTGGTCGGGACCAGTATTCGATGCGCCTGGAAGTAGTGCCGAAATTTCCTGGAGGACATGAGCAAGGCATAGAGCAACTTCTGGACCTCAGGGTAACGCTCCTTAGATCCGTGAAGTACCTCGCTCACGTAATAGATTGGCCGCTGTATGCCTTCCCTTTCCACCGTCAAGACCGCGCTCACCGCTTGCGGCATGCAGCCAAGGTACAACAAGAGCTGCTCGCCGTGGCGCGGGGTAGTCAAGACGGGTGGGTTGGACAGGTATTGCTTTAGATCTTAGAAAGATCGATTAGCCTCCTCTGTCCACTCGAAACCATTGTGCTTGCGCAAGGCCTTAAAGAAGGGCAGCCCGCGTTCGCCTTGACGGGAAATAAATCTGCTTAAAGCAGCCATCCGTCCGGTGAGACTCTAAACTTTCTTGACGGTAGTTGGAGCCTGCATATTTTCAATGGCCTCGATTTTTTCGGGGTTGGCGGAAATACCTTGCGAACCAATAACATAACCAAGCAGCATTCCAGATCGAACACCAAAGGTACACTTCTCTGGATTTAACTTTATTCGATGCCTGTTGAGATTTCGAAAAGTCTCTGTCGACGGTTGAGATAACGATCTCAAGTCGCTAAGGTTCTTGAAAATTGAGATAGGAGACACGCCGAACAACCATGAACAACCACGAACAGGAGACAGGGGTTTTTATCCTGGTTCAGGCCTCTCGGGAGAGATAACAGCCCTACGTCCAGTCTTTCCTATATATCAGAGGAGATTACAAGAGGTGGCTCGGCGAGACGAACAAGTCTCGACGAGATTACGGTGTAAGCTCTAAGCCAGATGCTAAAACGTAAATTGAGATGCCAGGGTGACCAAAAAACATGCCCTCTACACGCCGTAGGGGCTTGGTTTATATAGTGGTGAGCAAACCGATCTACCGAGGGAATATCAGGCCGGGCTAACTATGACTGAGGCACCTGACCGCCAAAAGCTTTAGACAGAACGTTCTGTTGAAAGTGAGCGCTTTTTCCTTAGGCATCAGGTTACTTCAACCCTCACGGCCTCTCGGCAAACCGACCTTAAGCGTTACGTGGTGAGCACTTAGCTTTCGGAAGTGGTCTAGACGCTGGTGCCGTCGTTGGCGCATTGCCCAGACCGAGCGGACACACCAGGCTAGAACCCGCCTTCCGTCCGCGTCGCCTCGCCCAGCCGCAAGCTTAAGCGTTTGCTCTTGCAACTAAGGGCCATCACCTTAAGTACTTTTTTTCGCTACCGACTTTCAATGTAATGCTTTCTAACAAACTTTTTAAGGTTACGCAACTGATCGCCACAAGCTTTAGACAGAACGTTCTGTTGGAAGTGAGCGCTTTTTCCTTAGGCATCAGGTTACTTCAACCCTTACGGCCTCTCGGCAAACCGACCTTAAGCGTTACGTGGCGAGCACTTAGCTTTGGAAGTGGTCTAGACGCTGGTGCGTCGTTGGCGCATTGTCCGACCGGCGGACACACCAGGCTAGAACCCGCCTTCCGTCCGCGTCGCCTCTCCCAGCCGCAAGCTTAAGCGTTTGCTCTTGCAACTAAGGGGCCATCAGCCTTTAATACTTTTTCGCTACCAGCTTTCAACAGAATGCTTTCTAACAGACTTTAAGGCGAAAAAGAACAGATGCCCACAGAGAGACAGAACTTATCTTTATATTGCAGATGGCTTTGTACAACGCAGCCCCCGAGGCGAGCGGGGAAGGAGGAAGACCTCGCCGCTCGGCTCCAAAGGAAGGCCAAAAAAGCTCTTGGAACAGCTACCTACGGGTAGAACTTCCTCAGCTGCTCGACATTCCAAGTGTTCGCCAATTCGCGACCATCCTCGAAGGCGAGCCTGACTGAGCCTGGGCGGGAGACTGAAACCACCTTGAAGGGGCCCTCCCACAGGGGAGACAGTTTGTTGCGCCCAGCCTGCGCTTGATTTTCTGCGAGAATAAGGTCGCCTTGCGCCAAAGTGTCCTCTCACACACCCGTCTTGCTTGATAACGGCGTAGTGCCTGCTGATACCTGGCGGCCCGGATCGCCGCCCTGTCTCTGATCTCCTCCAGGAGATTTACTTCATCCTGACGCCGGTCAGGGTCTCTATCTTCGCTGAACGCCGCCACCCTTGGGGACCCAAAGGCGAGCTCTGATGGGAGCACCGCTTCGAGCCATACACCAGAAGAAAGGGTCTCGCCGGTGGCTCTGTTGGGAGTTGTCTGCAGCGCCCTGTCACGGTGGGGACTTCTTCCGCCCAGCGCTTGCCACGCTTCTCCAGGCGGTCGAACGCCCTTGTCTTGAGTCCTCTGAGTACATCTGCGTTTGCCCGCTCCACTTGCCCATTGCTCTTCGGATGCGCGACGGAGGCGAAGCACCGCTTGGTACCCAGCTCTTCGCACCAGTCTTGGAAATCGGCGCTCTTGAACTGAGCGCCGTTGTCGGTGATGATCCTGTTGGCGACGCCGAACCGGATGAAGATGCTCTTCATGAACTTTATGGCTGCAGCGGACGTGATCGCCGGGACCAGCGATGCCTCCACCCACTTGGTGAACTTGTCGACGACGACGAACAGATGCGTGTAACCTCCGGTCGCTGCGGAACGGGCTCAGATGTCCAAATTTCGCATCATGAACGGCTAGGAGAGCGGAATGGTTTGCAGCGCCTGGGCCGGTCGGTGGATCTGCTTAGCATGAAATTGGCACGCTTCGCATCTCCACGCCAGCTCGAAGTCATCCTGGAGGGCAGTAGGCCAATAGAAGCCGTAGCGGAAAGCTTTCCCAACCAACGCCTCTCTCAATGGCTCCGCACATGCCTCCATGGATCTCGGAGAGAATTGCACTTCCGCTTCCGAGTGACGACTTCAAGAGAACTCGCTTGCGCCACTGGCGATACAGTGTCCCCACCTACCAGGCGTGGCGCTTGGCCTTGCGCTGCTATCTTCTCGGCCACGCGGCGTCGTCGCTGGGATCACTCCGCCCCGCAGTAGGCTAGGATCGATCCATCCATCGACCTTCCCGGACGGCGTGGCGACGTTAGCATTGTCGCCGACGTACTCTGCTCGGCACGGCATTTCCGCCTCAACCGCCTCGGCGGTTCTTCCGCCAACTCCTCCAACCGGGAGGCTGTGGCGAGATTGGTGGCGTCTCCTCAAGTGGGGCTGCGTCGGAAAGCGTCGTCCCGCCAGATTGGAGGTCGCAACAGACGGCACGTGAGTCTTTCTTCAAAACCCCACCTGAGCAGTGCCTTTGACGAGGCAATGCAGGGACAGTTCATCCGCCATGTAGTTGTCGCGGCGAGGGACATGCACGAAGCCGAAACCCTCAAAGTGCCGCTCCAACCGACGCACCTCCGCTAGGTAGGCCGCCATGACGGGATCCGCGCAGGTGAATTCCTTCCTCGCCTGGTTGATGACCAGAAGAGAGTCGCCCTTTACTTGCAACCGCCGGATGCCCAGGGACGAAGCCACCCTGAGCCCGGCGAGTAATCCTTCATACTCCGCGACGTTGTTGGTAGCGCGGAACTCCAGCACCACCAGGTGCCGGACAATGTCGCCGGTGGGAGACACCAGAACGACACCTGCCCCAGCCCCCTCAAGCAGGAACGAACCGTCGAAGAAGAGAGTCCACGGCGAGGGTACTGGGACGTCTTCAGCTTCTGCGTCCGGCGGAGTCCACTCGCTGACGAACTCCGCCAAAGCTTGCCCTTTGATGGCCGTTCGAGGAGCGAACTTGAGGTCGAATTCTGCCAGCTCCATGGCCCACTTGGCGATGCGGCCCGTTGCCTCGCGGTTGAAGAGGATCTCCCGCAAGGGGTACTTGGTCAAGACAAAGGATCTCGCCCGAAAGTAATGACGCAGCTTCGGACGCCACAAGACGGGCGATAGCATCTCCCCGGTGCTGTGAGTACCTTGTTTCGGCGTCGTGGAGGACTTTGCTGATGTAGTAAATGGGGCGCTGAACACCTTCTCTTTCCGCCACCAACACCGCGCTGACCACCTGGGGGTTCGCCGTGACGTAAAGGATCAGCGGCTCGCCCGGGTCCGGGGCGACCAGCACGGGAGGGGAAATGAGATACTTCTTCAGCCCGTCGAACGCCTCCTGTGCCTCCACCGTCCACTCGAATTGGTTGGTCTTCTTCAGGAGCTTGAGTAGTGGGAGACTTTTATCCCCCAGGCGAGCTATAAAGTGGCCCAGGGAGGTCAAGCACCCCATCAAGCACTGCATCTGCCGAAGTCGCGTCGGGGGCTTCATGTTCTCGATCGCCGCGATCTTGTCAGGGTTCGCCTCAATCCCCCTCTGGGAGACGAGGAAACCTAGCAACTTGCCCGACGGAACGGCGAATACACACTTCTTAGGGTTGAGCTTGATGCAGTACTTCCTCAAGTTGGCGAAGGTTTTTTCCAGGTCGCCGATCAGCTCCTCCGCCTTCTTGGATTTCACCACCAGGTCGTCGACATACACCTCCAGGTTCCGCCCTATTTGAGGATGATGAGCGATGTGCATGGCCCTCCGATAGGTTGGGCCTGCATTCTTCAGTCCGAACGCCATCCTTGTGTAGCAGTAGACGCCCATGGGCGTCACGAAAAAGCGGTCTTGTCTTCATCTTCTTCGGCCATGCTAATCTGGTGGTACCCGGAGTACGCATCCAGAAAGCACAGCTGTTCGCACCCCGCTGTGGAATCGACGATGAGATCAATGCGGGGCAGCGGGTACGGATCCTTTGGGCACGCCCTGTTGAGGTCGGTGAAGTCCACGCACATCCTCCACCGCCCGTTGGATTTCTTGACGAGGACGGGATTCGCGAGCCACCGGGGATGGGTGACACTGCGGACGACCCCTGCCCTTAAAAGCTTGTCCACCTCCTGGCGGATAACTTCCTAGCGCTCCACCGACTGCTTCCGGATCTTTTGCATGACCGGTCACGCGCCGGGGAACGTTGCCAACTTGTGCTCAATCACCTTCCTGGGGACCCCAGCCATGTCGGACGGTTGCCATGCAAACACGTCTGCGTTAGACTGGAGGAAGGAGACGAGCGCGCCTTCCTATTTGGCGCTGGGAGAGGCGCCCACCCGAACGGTCTTCGTCGGGTCTGACTCACTTAAGGAGATCGCCTTAACCTCCCCGGACGAACCGGGGGAGGCATGGATCTTCGCCGGAGGAGCTCCCAGAGTCGGGCATCGGCCTTGGCGCCGATTGCCCCGCCAAAGCGAGAGCTGCCTTGTCGAAGCGGGCGCCCGGCGTCCACTTTCAAGACGATGGGGCCGGCCGCCGGGATCTTCACCACCATGTACGATAGTGGCAATCCGCCATGAACTTGGTCACGCCGGCCGAAGATGGCGTTATACGGAGGTCAAGTCCGCCACATTGAACTCGAGCATCTCGGTGCGAAACTTGTCGGAGCCTCCAAACGTCATCGGGAGGCTGACGCGCCCCAGAGGGACGGAATCAGCCCCAACAGCGATGTCAAGAACGGAGCGCCGGTGAAGCTCTGCCGCTGATCTCGAGCGCCTTGGCGACTTCGGGCGGAGAGGAGGTTGAGAGAACACCCTCCGTCTACCAGCACCCGCCCTAACTTTACATTCCGAACCGTGGGCGCAACCACGATCGGGAGATGTCCCGGGCCGGCGGTGCTGACGGGGTGATCGGCCTGACTGAACGCGATCCGCTGTTCACCACGCTTAGCCGCTTTGTCGACCCGTCGTCGCACGACGGCGCACACCTCCCTCATCGCACGCTTAAAGCTAGCGAGGGACGGATAGGTGGCCGATCCGCCGTGGATAGCGGTGACTTCGCTCCGCTGCTGAAAACCAAGCGGCCGCTTGCCCTTGCCGCGCGGACGCTCGCTGCCTCGTGGACGACTTGTCCACCAACTGCCGACGACATGACAATCGCCAAGTCGTGGGAGTTGTTCGCGGTGAATGGGACAAGAAGCCCTCCGCTCCACTCGCGAAGCGGCGGTCTACGCCCTCGTCGCGTCCGAGGGGCCGTCGCGGCCACGGCGATCGCCATGGCCGCCGCCGCGGCCACCCCTGCGGGGACCGCTCCCGCCGGCGCCGTGACCTCCTCCTTTCTTCTGCCTGCCGCGCCCATCGCGCGGCCGGCCGCTGTCGTTGTCGTCGTCGTCGTCGTCGCGCTCGGCGGCCATGACCTGCCCGGTCTCGGCCGCCTTGCGCTTCTTCTTGTCTTTGCCGCCGGGATTCTTCGAAGTCCCGGCCTCGCCGCCCGCAGTTGTCCCCGCCCGTGAGCCGGACGGAAGCGAGCGTCCGCCTGAAGGGCGCACTTGTGCGCCAGGGTGAAGAGCTCTTCCGTCGGCTTGATCTTGCGGGTGACCATCTTCTCCTTGACCCTGGGGTCTCGGGCGCCTCTCCTGAATGCCGTGACCACGGCGTCGATGGAGATGTCAGGGATGGTATTGCGGACTGATCAAGCGCCGGATGTAGTCGCGATGACTCTCCTTCTTCCGCTTCCACGCCAGGAGGTCGTCCTCGACTCGGGCTGCTCAAACGTGCCTCGAAGTTGGTGATGAAGAGCTACGAGAGCTCCTTCACGACCCCACGGACTCGGGGCAGTTCATGAGCCACGAGCGGGCTCACGGTGAGGATCTGCAGGAAGTAGTTCGCGTAACCTTCCCGACCCTCCAGTCGGCTGCATCACCGTAGTGTAGATCTGCAAGAACTCGTCAGGGTTGGTGGATCCGTCATACTTCTCGATGGGGGTGGGCCGCAACCTCTCCGGCCAATGGACGCGGCGCAGCTCCTTTGAAAAGGCGCGGCAGCCAACTTCTGGAGCCTCCTGCTCCTAGATGCGCACTCCATCCCGCCGTGCCCGCCGTCCGGACAGCGCCGAAGAGGCACCTCCTTCCCTGGCGGAGGCAACACCGCGAGAACCCTCCTGGTCCCCACGGGCGGCAGGATCGGCGCGGTCGCGCACCCGGTCGTGCCGCCTGCGGAGCTTGTCGCGCAAGTCTTCTCCGTGTCGTAGATGGCGGTTCTCCAAGTGGGACCGGAGATCCCGCCCGCCTATACGCCTGCCTGGACGATCCCCCGTGGGAGTCGCCTGGCTCCTGTCATCGTGGCCCCGCTCCCTCCCGGCAGGAGATCTGCGAGAGGGGAGCGGGGAAGCCAAAGAGCGGGAGGAGGCGGAAACACCGGTTCCCGCGTCCCCCGCGACTTGCACCACAGCCGCGGCGGCATCCACGTAGCGGGCCAAATCGGCTTAGCCATCCGCGCGCCACGGAGAATCCGAGTCACCGAATCGGCGGGTTGTCGGCGAGGCCACGCCGCATGGAGGTTCTGTCTTTGAGTGCACTCCTCAAGGCCAGCGCCGCCTAATAAACCGGGCGTGCCGCCGGTTGATCCACCGCCATTACGCTGCCGACGCTGCGGCAGCGGCTCTAGCGGCCGCCTCGTCCATCGCGGACTATTGATCCGCCATTACCGCTGAGAGAGGTCAAGAACCGAATCGATGCTAGCGCCTTACAGCGCGCGCCATCGGCGGCGTGTTCACCGCTCAACCACCGCGATCACACCCCTAGTCAGATTTCTATCCTGCTAGCCTATTGGCCGAGCTCAGTTCGATTTGAGCGTGGGACGCAGCAAGGAGCGACTCACAGAGATTACCCAGGTTCGGACCCCCCTGCGGGTAATAGTCCTACTCCTGCTGAGCCTTAGCTCTTTTCTTGTTGTGGTTGAATGGAATGTGGTTACATAATGCTTGTGAACTGTGTGTTCAAAGTGTAACGTCCCCCCTTCCCTCTCTCTCCTCTCCTTTTATACAGGCCTTGAACTGGCGGAGAGAGACGAGGGGTAGGCGTCTGATACCCTCGATAATCGACGAGACACGACAGAGAGACGCAACGTCTTTGCTTTGCGCTTCGCCGAGCGGCGCTGCTTCGCGTGCCGCAAGTGGCCTCTGGCCCGCATAGACACACCGATGAGACTGCGGGCGGGGCCTAGCCTGCTCCTCCTGACGCGGACGGCCATCTTAAGCAAACCTTCTCTCTGCCGGTCAATTCATTGCTGCGCCACGATGTGCAGCTCGCACTGCAGGGTCATCAGAAGCGGTAATCATTTCTTCACCGTCTATCCGCTGCGTGATGTCGCGTCAATGCGCCGTCTTCGCAGCGGGGAGCCTACGCCCGAAGACTCCTTCGAACGCTCTCGCCACGCTGGCCCCGCTTGACAGCTGGGAGGCCCTATGTCGCCGAGGGCTCGCCAGCGCGCCCGCGCCGACGCGTGGGGCCCTCGCCCGTATATTGACGGGCTCGCCCATACGATGGGGCTCGGTCGCCCGCGGACGTGTGGGGCCCTCGCCTAGAGCGCCGAGGGGCTCGCCAGCGCCACTGGGCTCAATGCCCGCTGACGCGTGGGGCCCGCCGAGCGCCGAGGGCTCGCCCACGCTGGGGCAGTAGCCGCGCCGACGTGGGGCCCGCTTGACACGCCGAGGGGCTCGCCACACGCTGGGCTCGACCGCCCGCTGGCGTGTGGGGCCCTCGCCGGCGCTGAGGGGCTCGCCATCGCATGTTGGGGCCTTGTCGCCGCCGACGTGGGGCACGCCGAGGGGCTCGCCCACACTGGGGGCTGACCGCCCGCTGACGTGTGGGGCCCTCGCCCGGCGCCGAGGGGTCGCCAGCCATTGGGGCCTTGTCGCCGCGCTGGCGCGGGGCCCGCTTGACACGCCAAGGGCTCGCCCACACGCTGGGCTCGACGCCGCTTTGACGTGGGGGCCCTCGCCTTGCGCCCTAAGGGGCTCGCCACGCCATTTGGGCCTTGTCGCCACCGACGCGCTGGGGCCAGCGTGATCTTCTCGGGACTCTTTGCACCTGGTATTTATTACACCGACACTGCTTCCTATTTGGGGTCCAAATTTGCCCCGTGATGAACTGTCTTGGAGGAATCATCCAAAGACGATGGAACCTCCTTGGTCTCGCCGGGTGAAGAGACTCTAGGGCGTCAGATTTGGTCTCATGGAGCGCCGGGACCTCGCGCGGAAGCGGGTCGACCGAGGCAAGGGACCTGCTTCGTCGCAATCCGTAGCAGCTTTGTAATTGCCCTTGACCGCGCCGTTGGGACCCGGTATCTTCAAGCAATGGTAAGCGTGGTGGGACACAGCCATAAACTTACCAAGTGATGGCGGCCCAAGATTGCGTTATCTGCAGATGGAAAGTCGACCACGCCGAACGTGATCAACTCTGTCGAAGTTGCTAGATCGCCAAGGTAACGGGTAGAACAACCGCCCTAACGGCCGGACAATTTTCTCCGGGACAATGCCGTAGAAAGGCATCGCGACCTCTTTAAGCTTGGAGTGGGGAATTTGTATCTCGTCCAAAACCTTAGCAGAGAGTAGATCTAGAGCGCTCCAGCCGTCAACCAAGACACGGCCAACTCTAGCGTTGCTGATGGTCGGAGCGACCACCAGTGGGAGCCTCTGGGGCTTGGTCATCCCAGTGGGGCAATCCTCCTAAGAGAAGGAGATGGGGACCTCGGTCCACTTCATTGACTCGGGCTGAGGCTTGCCCTTTTCGACGTTGTGGACCTCCCGAGCAGCTTCCTTGAGACTGCGGCGAGAGGAATAAGCCGAGGAGCCGCCGAAGATGACGGCAATATGGTTCACGGGCTCGATACTCGCCATCGTCCCGATCACCATCATTGGTTTGGCGCTATTCCTTACGGCTTCACCTTTCTCGGGCGGGGTGGGCATTGGGCCCTTGCCGTTGTAGAAATCCTCAAGCTTTGCAGCCCAGGTTCTGCAGTGGCGTGTATCATGCCCGTGGTGTTGGTGGTACTTGCAATATCGGTCGCTGGGACCTTTCTTGCCTTGATTGACTCCCTGGGCGGGCTTCTTGCCCTTAGAGTTATTATTGGGCTTTTTCTGCCCGTCTTTGGGAGGAGGCGTGCGATCTATACCAGCGATGGTATTGTTCGCATCGCCCTTCTTTTTCTTCTTCTGGGACTTGTTGTCACCAGGGTTGCTGTTGGTCTTCTTCTTCTCCTCTACACCAGTCGGGCGGCGGCCGCCTTGTCGAACGCCTTCTTGTATTGAACACGCCCGCCACATTGGCGGAGCGATCACCCGCTTGAACAGGTCGTTGGCGGTCCTGGTCTCATTGATCTCGAGATCCTGGGTGAGCCGCTCGTCGCGGACTCCGTTTTTGAAAGTGCGGACAACAGATTCATCCGAGATGTTCGGGATCGTGTTGCGAATCTTAATGAAACGCTTCACGGTTGCGAGGGTCTCCCGCTCATCCGGATCATCTGTGCAGATCATCCTCCTTGCCCAGACGCACGTAATGCCTCTCGGAAGTTAGCGATCGAGGCGTCACAAAGTTGGTTCCAAGAAGAGATGGAACCTTCTTGCCGATTGAACGCCACGTCCGGCAAAGACCCTCAAGGACGATCGGAGGTAATTGGCCATAACAAGCTCGTCACCCCGCCGCCATGATGGTCGCTATGTAGATGGAAAGGAATTCCTCTGGGTTTTGAGTCCCATTGTACCTCTCCATGTGTCCGGGCTTAAACTTGGAGGGCCACCGAACAGAGCGAAGCTCGTCGGAGAAGGCCCTGCAGCCCAAGGCATAAGTCCGGCCACCTTCCCCGACAGAACCTAGCCTTGAAAAGACGTTAGTCCTGTTGGTCGGGGGAACTCTTGTAGAGCGGGAGGTCTCTGCTTGGAGGAACTCTCTCCGCGACAAGCCTCCACGCTCCTTCCTCGTGGTCGTGACAACGCGCTCCTCACGAGGGAATCTTCCGTGATCATCGCGCACACGCTTGCCCCTGTGGTCGCGATGACTACGGGGACTTGGCGAGCGACGGTGACCACGGGCAGCTTGCTCGTGGACAGTGATCCTACGACGGTGACGGTGGTCACGCGATCGATCGGATCGTTCGCTGTCCGAACCCACCCAGACAGGCTCGGCGCGCTGCCCGGATGAGGCTTCACCCAAAGACTTGAGGCCGTCGGCCAGCTTCTCAAGGTACGTAGCCACAGCATCGCCCACGACGACAAGATTGTCTTGGTGAGCGGATCTAATTACGGTCGCCAAGGCCTGGAGTCGCTCTTGGCTCTGCTCCAGGGGCCCTGGGATCCCTGAGACGTCCGCATCTTGCCCGATTGGGGTCCGGGCGCGCGGGGATTCCACCCGGGCAGGGTGAACTTCTGCCGGTGGTCTTGGCGTAGGTGCACGAGGCAGATCACGTCGCTGACGCTTGCGCCTGTCGCGAATCTGCGCCAGGGTTTGGTTGATGGATTCGTCAAAAGTGCGGCGAACAATTTCTTACTCGCGAGCAGATTGTGCGGCTCCATCTTGGTTTCGAGCAGAATTGATCTGCCCAATCTCTTCGACGCCGCGACTGCGCAGATTTGAAGGTCCCACGCCGCCATGTTGATCGGTCTGCGATGGTCGCGGGTTTGCGCGCTCGATGGTGTCATCGATGTGTCGCCACAGAGGAATCGACCGACATAGCCTTGGAATCGAGCATGATCTAAACCAACAGATAGATCTTGGTTCCAGAATCGTCGCCAATGACAGCGCCGACCGAGACCATCTTCGGGCGATCCGGAGACCTCTGTCTCAGATACAGACATCGATCTAGGCCGATAGGATCGATCCGAGCTGGCAGGGGAAGAGACATCCGGCCCCTCTGAGTCGTAGTCCAAAGGGAGAATCTCCTGGTCGCTGACAGAGTTCGACATGCTCTATCTGCGTGGTCCCCACGGACGGCGCCAACTGTCGACGGTTGAGATAACGATCTCAAGTCGCTAAGGTTGTTGAAGATTGAGATAGGAGACACGCCGAACAACCACGAACAACCACGAGCAGAGATGTGGGTTTTATCCTGGTTCAGCCTCTCGAGAGATAATGTTCCACGCCCGGTCTTTCTTATATATCAGAGGAGATTACAAGAGGTGGCTCGGCGAGACGAACAAGTCTCGACGAGATTACGGTGTAAGCTCTAAGCCAGATGCTAAAACGTAAATTGAGATGCCAGGGTGACCAAAAACATGCCCTACACGCCGTAGGGCTTGGTTTATATAGTGGTGAGCAAACCGACCTCTGAGGGAATATCGGGCGGGCTAACTATGAGTACGTAACGAACTCGACGCGCCAAATATATCCCGAGGCAGATAAGGCATACTCCTAGTCTTGAGGATCACGGCTCCTATTCCAATCCGGGAAACCAACGTCCGGGTCTTCACGTAGCCGCGCAGAACTCTTGTTCGAGTCGGACTCAAACATGATTCCTTGGCGTTCGCACCATGCCGGCCAGAAGTTGTTCGCAAGACGCACATAGGCCGATAGAATCTTCCAGGAGCTAGGCCCCGTAGGTCATTCGATTGGGCCGTCAGGGAGTGGGCCATGGCAATGGGCCGTAATTTTATCCCCGACAGTCTCGGCCAGGTCTTTTACATGATCTGGAGCATACTTGCTCTTTACAACTATGTCATCGACATAGAGCTCCAGGTTTCTTCCGCGCTGTTCTGGGAAAGTCTTCTCCATTAAGCGCTTAAACGTGGCACCAGCATTGCGCAGACCGAAAGACATGGTCGTATAGCAGAAAGTTCCGAATGGGGTGATGAAGGCAGTCTTCTCTTCATCCTCGGGGGAGATGCTTATTTGGTGATAACCGGAGTAAGCATCCAAAAAACTCAAGTGTTGGGCATCCGCAGTCGCGTCGACCAACTGATCTATGCCAGGCAGCGGAAAATTGTCTTTAGGACAAACAGCGTTCAAATCTGTGTGATCGACACACATCCTCTACTTGCCGCCTTTCTTCTTTACAATGACAGGGTTGGCCAGCCACTCGGTGTGATCAACCTCGCGGATGAAACCAGCGTGAAAGACTTACAAAGTCGATCCATGATGATCCCCGCTTGAAGTCCGGCGATGAAGCTTCGCGAATGTGCTTTTGTCCGCCGGAAGGTCGGTTTGTGCTCGATAACCTCCTTGGGACTCGGGCATGTCGATGGCTCCCGTGCAAACACATCTGCATTAGCTCGGAGGAAGGCAATGAGCTCTCTTTCCTATTTGGGGTCCAGATTGGCCCCGGTGAAGCTGCCTTGGAGGAATCATCCAAAGACAATGAACTTCCTTGGTCTCTCCTCCGGTGAAGGGAGACTCTAGGGCGTCAGGAGACTTCGTCTGCGGAGCTTCAGGACCTCGAGGTGGAAGCTGGTCGACCAGGGCGAGGGACTGCTCGTCGCAATCGAGAGCGGTCTTATAATTGCCCTTGACCGTGATCACACCGTTGGGACTCGGTATCTTCACGCAATGATATCCATGATGAGACACGGCCATGAACTTGCCAAAAGATGGCCGGCCCAGGATAGCATTGTACGCGGATGGGAAGTCGACCACATCGAATGTGATCAACTCGTCCGAAGTTGCTTGGATCGCCAAGGTAACGGGCGAATGATCGCCTCTAACAATGAACAGCCTTCGCGAACAATGTCGTAGAAGGGCATTGCGACCTCTTTAAGCTTGGAGCGAGGGATTTGCATCTCGTCCAAGACCTTAGTAGAGAGCAAGTCCAAAGCGCTCCCGCCGTCTATAAGAACACGGCCAACTCTCGCGTTGCTGATGGTCGGAACGACCACCAATGGGAGCCTCTGAGGCTTGGTCATCCCAGTGGGACAATCCTCCTGAGAGAAGGAGATGGAAACCTCGGTCCACTTCATCGATTCGGGCTGAGGCTTGCCCTTTTCAACGTTGTGGACCTCCCGAGCAGCTTCCTTGAGGCTGCGTCGAGAGTTATAAGCCGAGGAGCCGCCAAAGATGACGGCGATATGGTTCACGGGTTCTTGATACTCTTCGTCGTCCCGATCACCATCATCGGTTTGGGGCTTGGCCTTACCGGCTTCACCTTTTTCGGGCAGGGTGGGCATTGGGCCCTTGCTGTTGTAAAAATCATCGAGCTTTGCCGCCCAGGTCCTACAGTGGCGTGTATCGTGCCCATAGTGCTGGTGGAACTTGCAATATCGGTCACTTGGACCTTTCTTGCCTTGGTTGGCTCCCTGGGCGGGCTTCTTGCCCTTATAATTATTGTTAGACTTTTTCTGCCCATCCTTGGGAGGAGGTGTGCGATCTATACCGGCGACAGTGTTGTTCGCATCACCCTTCTTTTTCTTCTAGGACTTCTTGTCACCAGGATTGTTGCTGCTCTTCTTCTTTTCCTCTACACCAGGCTAGGCGGGCAGCTCGCCCTTGTCGAACGCCTTCTTATACTGAACGCGTTCTGCCGCATTGGCATAGCGATCAGCCGCCTTGAACAGGTCGTTGGCGGTCCAGGTCTCATTGATTTCGAGATTCTGGGTGAACCGCTCGTCGCGGACTTCGTTTTTAAAGGCACGGACAACAGATTTGTCCGAGATGTTCGGGATGGTGTTGCGGATCTTGATGAAACGCTTCACAAAGTTGTGGAGGGCCTCCCCGTTCATCTGGATCATCTGGTGTAGATCATCCTCCTTGCCCAGACGCACGTAGCAGCTCTGGAAATTGGCGATCAGAGCGTCACAAAGTTGGTTCCAAGAAGAAATGGAACCTTCCTGCTGATTGAACAGCCACGTCCGAGCAACACCCTCAAGGACAGTCGGGAGGTAATTAACCATGACAAGCTCGTCACCCCCGACCGCCATGATAGCCGTAGCGTAGATGGAAAGGAACTCTTCTGGGTTCTGGGTCCCATTGTACCTCTCCATGTGTCCGGGCTTGAACTTCGAGGGCCAATGAACAGAGCGAAGCTCGTCGGAAAAGGCCCTGCAGCCCAAGGCATAAGACCGGCCACCTTCCCCGGCAAAACCTAGCTAGCCTCGAGAAGACATTGGTCCTGTTGGTCGGGGGAACTCTTGCTGAGCGGGAGGTCTCTGCTTGGAGGAATTCTCTCCGTGATAAGCCCCCGCGCTCCTTCCTTGTGGTTGCGACAACGCGCTCCTCGCGAGGGGATCGTCCGTGATCGTCGCGCGTACGTTTGCCCCTGTGGTCGCGATGACTACGAGGACTTGGCGAGCGGCGGCGACCACGGGCAGCTTGTTCGTGGACTGTGGTCCTTCGACGGTGACGGCGGTCACGCGATCGATCGGATCGCTTACTGTCCGAATCCACCCGGACAGGCTCACCGCGCTGCCCGGATGAGGCCTCACCTACGGACTTAAGGCTATCGACCAGTTTCTCGAGGTGAGCAGCCACTTCATTGCCCACGAGGACGAGATTGTCCTGGTGAGCTGATCTGATTACGGTTGCCAGGGCCTGGAGACGTTCCCGGCTCTGCTCAATTGGTCCTAGGATCCCTAAAGCATCCGCGTCTTGCCCGATTGGAGTCTGGGCACGCGGGGATTCCACCCGGGCAGGCTGAACTTCTGCCGGGGGTCTTGGCATAGGCGCGCGAGGCGGATTGCGTCGCTGACGCTTACGCTGCTCGCGGATCTGCGCCAAGGTTTGGTTGATGGATTCGTCGAAAGTGCGGCGAACAATATCTTGCTCGCGAGCAGACCGTGCGGCTCCATCTGGGTGCCGAGCAGAGTTTACCCGCTCGATTTCTTCGGCCGCCGTGACCCGTGCCGGATCCCCGGAGGTCCCAGCACCGGTCATGTTGACGCCGCGGTGGCCGTGCGTTTGCGCGCTAGACGGTGTCATCACTGTGTCGCCATAGGAGGAATCAACCAACATAGCCTTGGAATCTGATAGATCTAAACCAGCGTAAAGATCATCAGCTCCGTATTCATCGTCAATGGCGGGAGCTCGACCTGAGACCATCTCCGGAGTGTATCCAGAAACTTCTGTCTCAGACACAGATATCGATCTAGGTCGGTAAGATCGATTCAAGCTGGCAGGGGAAGAAACATCCTGCCCTTCTGAGTCGTAGCCCTCAGGAAGAATCTCCGTATCGCTGATGGAGTTCGACATGCTCGATCTGCGGATCCCCACGGACGGCGCCAACTGTCGATGGTTGGGATATTGACCCAAGTCAACTAAGGTTCTTCAAGAGGGAGATAGGAGACACGCCGAACAGAACGAACAACAACGAACAGGGAGACATGGGTTTTTATCCTGTTTCAGGCCTCTCGAGAGAGATAATAGCCCTACGTCCAGCCTTTCTTATATATCAGAGATGATTACAAGAGGTGGCTCGACGAGACAAACAAGTCTCGGCGAGATTATGGTGTACAAGAAGCAATGCGCTATGATGCAAAGATCAGGTGATGGCTTGACCTAAAAACTCGTGCCCTCTACACGCCGTAGGGGCCCTATTTATATAGTGCAGAGCAAACCGACCTACCGAGGGATTATCGGGCCGGGCTAACCACGAGATCGTAACGAACTCGACATGCCAAATATATCCCGAGGCGGATAAGGTATACTCCTAATCTTGGGGATCACGACTCCTATTACTCTCCGGGATACCAACGTCCGGGTCTTCACGTAGCCGTGCAGAACTCCTGTTCGAGACGGACTCAAACACGATTTCCTGGCCATTACCCACCGTGCCAACCAGGAGACTGTTCGACAGGATGCATACGGGCCGGATAGAACCTTCCAGGGAGTTTGGCCCTGGTAGGCTGTTCGATTGGGTCATCAGGGAGTGGGCCATGGCAATGGGCCATAATTTTATCCCCGACAGTCCCTATGTGCTCCAACATCGTTCCCTATTCCGTTCTATAAAATAGATAATTTCTATCTATTCCTTTATATGTAGGGATTCTCTCTCCTTCCCCTATACAATTCTCCATATAGGGAACGCCGTTGGAGATGAGATAAATATAGGGAAAGAATCTTTTTAAAGAAAGTCTGTATATGAGACTATAGGGATCAAATTTAGGGATTACTGTTGAATACAGCCTAAAGACCCGCCACCCTGTTCTCTATCTTGTTGTGCCCCTTGCCCTCCAAATCAAGCCATGGCGGGCCTGGTGATGGTGGCTCCGCGCGGATTTGTCGATGGTGGTGCACCTTGGGGATTGTTTTGTGTGGGGATTTTGGATTTTTCCTATAGGTTTTTAGATCTCAAAATGTTTGTGAACAAAATTTTGGATGCGAGAAAGTTTTGTTTCAGACTTTAGTATATGTACCACGTATGTGATTTTCTGATGGGCATAACGAGGGATGACAAAAGGGTCCATGATAATTTTTTTTTTATGTATATTTGCATGTTACACGCCAAGTGGAAAAAACCGTCCGCAAAACCTCACCTCCTGGGGTTATTTGTATTATTTTTTAATCTTTGTGTGTTAAATTATCTGTTTTTATAGTTTACGGGTACACATAGTGAATAGTGCAGGGACACGTAGGCGTAGTATGAATGTACTATATAGCCTTTTTAAAAAATAAGAAAAGGTGTGACTCACGTGGGTGGCATGCCCAGGCACCCAGCAAAGCCTTGTCATGGGCCCATTACGGAAGGAGGCGGCCCATAAAATTCCATTTATCTCGAGTTCTCGACCATCTTAGGCCTCTCGGGCCATCCTATTCCAGAGGCAAAAAGGGCTCCTGCTCGGCGCGCTCGCCTCCTCCTCCTCCTCCTCTTCTCCACCGCCACCACCTCCTTCTCTACGCTGCTTCGCACACCGCCGACCACTGCCATTGCTGTTTAGAGTTCTCCTGCTTCGTCGTCCTTCCTTCCGAACCGCAGAGCTTGTCCTGATGAGCCGCTTCCAGGCACCATCACCTTCCCTCTCCCCCCACACCCATTACTTTCTTCTCCCTTCTCTTAACCAGTAGATGCTCACCTCGCAATTGCAGATGGCCTCCTCCGGCGACGGCCACGGCGTCGGCGACGTCCAGCGATACATCGATCCGGATCACGTGCACTCGCTCTTCATGAACTTTGAATTCCAGGTCCTCATCGACTACGTCGACTCCTTCCCCGGAGCAGCGGGAGACGAGCTCTGCGACATTATCAAGAAGATAGTCCAAGCTTTCCTGTGCGGTTCTCGGTACCATCAGCTCGCTTTCGCTTAGTTGATTTTTCTGGTTCTTGATCTCATTATTGGGACATTTCTTTCGGTTCTTCCAGGGAACGTGCCCTGATCCAGCGCATGGAACTTCTCCAAGTACATCAACTTTTGGGGGCTGAAGCCCAGAGCCTGGCACAAAACTGCAGGTTCGTCCTTCAAATTTCCTCTTGGGGAATTATCATGTTCTTGTTCACGGCTCATTTGGCCGTGTGTAATTTTTCGACTTTTTTACGCTATGAGATGCTCTTACGTGCTCAAGCATTTGGTTAATTCCTTCTGGTCTTATACCATGCGCAGATTGCTTGCCGATGGAACGAATGCTTTTGTTTAGTATGGTGTATAAAATCATTGCTATTGGAATGATATGGTGTGGCTGTGCTACTGGAACGAAGAATGATTCAATTGTATTCTGTCTAATGCTCGTTGATCAAAGCGTTGGTAATTTGGTTTGGTACGATGTCATCTGACAAGACCTTAACCTGGCAAGTCACAGTCGAATTGGGAAGTTATATTGGTTCAAACCGAGAAATGAAGCACAAAGATCTGTTCCTAGGGCCAGGCTATACTTATTTATGCAATTGGTGTATATCCGATGGAATCTTGGTCAAAAAATATAAGCCAATCTTAGTTTTCAATTTGATAAAAGTCAGTTAGGAATGCTATTTCAACTAGTTGAATATGCTATTATGTGCACTGGTGCATGTTCCTTTGCATACGAATTATCTAACCTGTTTTTGCTTATGTTCAGCCTGGCCGCTCCTCAGAATATGATCAATATTCCTTTAAATCCAGGTTTAGCACCTCAACAGAACCTCCCTCCCTCCCTCCCTCTCTTATCCTCTATTGATGCCGTTGAGCACTTTCTTGAATATTGATTTACCTAATGATGTTGTCCTACTATGACTCGTGAATGCACCTTTTGGCCTTTGCTTAACTCAAAGGATTGTATAAGTCGTGAATATATCCTACAACACTTAATCAAGAATATGATTCTAATTTATGGATTCCTCTTGCACCTTTTACTCCATCACAGCTAATAATGGTCAATAAATTCTTCATAATTTTAAATAAATAAAATGGTAGATATACTTGTTGACCATGTTTTTGTATATTGTCATCATATTTGTCGAATCATTTATGTTTATAATATATCACAAATGGGTGGAAATAAAAATATAAGTGCCACACTGATCTGATTGCCATATTTGTTTTCCTAATCATGTCTGGCGACATGCGACATAGTTCATGCCCGCCATGTCACACTAATATATCCGAGGTTCATGTGAATTGTCTTATAAATATGGTTGATGCTTCATGTCATTATTTTGCAGGTCATGGTAAGCAATTAAGTTATTATCTGAGATACAGGTGAACAGTTGCGTAAATATGGTTGACAATCTCTGTCATTTTTGTCCAGATCATCATATGGATTCACTCAACTCGAGCACACATAATAATATAATGATGAATAAGCAAGTGCATGATGCAAGTGTGACGCTTCATCAAGGATCAGGTTCTAGTTTAAGTATTTCTTCTGAAACTTTTACTCAATTGCAAACAATTTATAATGATGGTTGGTAAATGCTTCCTGTTTTCGTATCATACATAGTTGCTTCAAGATTATCTTCAACCCACTAGATTATACATGGACCTATAGGCCTGTATTTGATATAAATTATCTGCCACTCTGATAATCCAATATTATTATTCAATATTTTTTAACTCGTCCGAAGTACTTTAATTTTGTTTCCCGATATAGAACAAACATTATCTAAGGCATACTGAAGTTAGCATAGTTTCTTAGCACACAATGTATTCTACAGTCAATTTCTGAACTACATTTCCAGGGTTGAAGACATGTTTAGCTGTGGTAGGTGATCTCTATCGTTCTTTTCCAGGCCAGTATATCAATTCAACCTCCAGTCATGGCGAGCGCCCCAGATATATCAATCCAAATCATGTCTACGAGCTCTACTTCGACTACAGGCCAGAGGATTTGATGGATTACCTTTGTTCCTTCCCTGGAGCAGCCGGTGATGAACACTGTGTTAAGATCAAGAAATTGATGAAATATCTGAAGTGCGGCTCTCTATCATCAAATTTCTTAGTTGATCAATCCCGTTTTTTCTCTCATTCTTGCGACGCTTTTTTTGCTTCCATCCAGTGCACCGGACCAAATGCGAACAGCACGGTCACTAGCACATGCTCAGTGGTCTCAAGTCGTTTGGAAGTTAGCCAAAAAAAGCAGGTTCGTACTTGAATTTTTATGTTTTTTTTCATGGTGCACTCTTGCCATTCCTCGCAATCTGTTTGACATTCTTTCTCTGTCAAATGATCGTACACATCTTCAATTTTTTTTATCTTGAAATGTACTGTACAGCTCAAATATTCTGTTAATCTCCTTACAGTCTGATGTCTTGTGCAGATTTATTCCTAAGAAGCAGAGGAGTCTGCTTATACTCATGATGAACTGTTAACATTTTGTTCAAGGAATTATCAATTCTGTGGAACTGAATTTATTCATACGAATTATCTAATGTGTTTTGTTATTTTTTAGGCTTGCTGCTCCTGATAATATCGTTGATCTGAATGATAGTCCTTCAAATCCAGGTTTAACACCGTAACAGAGCTTCTCTCTCTCTCTCTGTGTAACATACATCATCTGTGTTATGTCCTTGAGCATTTTCCCAAATGTTCATTTATCTAATGACTCGTCCTGTTGTGAATGCACCTTGTGGCCTTTGTTGATCTGGCTGCAATATCTTGTTTTGTGAATCATGTCTAGTGATATACTTCCACGTTCATGTCCTATACCATTTCTCAATAGTTTATTGTTCACTATCTCCATATTTACATTCATCTAGAAGTCATTCTAACACCTTCTCTGATGTTGCTACTTCTTGATATTGTATGGTAAACCCCTGCCTAGTACATATTCTCCAATGAACCAGCATTAAAATGACTGGAATGGGTGTCATTTGTAGATCAGAGCTGAGCTACTCTTTACACAAATGCACGAGTTTCTTTATTGTATATAAAAACTGAGCAAAACATTGCCATTATACTTTAGTTTTCTCTTGCTTGGATATTTCAATTGGGAAATAAAATCAGTGGAATAGATGTCAATTGGCAGGTATGCTTTATCTAAGTTTTGTTTGACGAATCTTTTTTCGACTTTGCTCCAGATCGAGAGCTACCTCTGCGCCGACCTGGACTGGAGCAATTCATTCCACAGGAGGTGACGAAGAATGCACAAGGTTAGTGGTTTTCTCTCTCATTTCCAGGTGGAAACTATGTATGCATATTAAGTTTGTCTTGTTTTGCATCAGGCATAACAATCCAGCCATCAATGATGAGGTTCTCTTCTCTGCTGCTGATTGGCTTTTCACTTGTACTCGCTGATCTTTGGCTCCGTGGTCCTTGAGAGTGTATGCGGCCACCTCGTGACCTGCTGCACTGGTGGAGAGCCTCTTGCTGATCCTTTCCCTTGCGCTCCTGATCTCTTTGTGCTGTTATAATTGTGTTGGGAGTGTTCCTTGTGTTAGCGGTTCTTGTTACCTTTGTGTTGCTATTCTTGGAGGACGACGAAGAGGACCTTCTGATAACAGCTTGTCTTGTGTGTGGCTTCTATCTCTGCTTTTTTTATAAAAAGAAAAGAAAAAAAAAAAAGAAACACGCCACTCTCGTTATCTCATAGACCAAAGATTTACAACCATATGAATAGTCTAAACTTCTTGTTCAAAAAAAAAAAGTCTAAACTCCACGCAACAACGAAACACTACCTACTAGAAACATCATGAAAAGCATCAACCGAGAATATCTTGTTTGCTTGACCTAGTGCAATTGAACATAAACTAGGCATTTTATGCAATCCTTGAGCAAAAAAAAGAACTTGAACAGACAAATTTATCTTCTCCACCAATCTGCTCTCGTTGACCTAACCTGGCTAGAATAAGCACACTATTATTTTGAATTATTTACGACACATTGTTATTTTCCAAAAAAAATATTAAAGGTTTTAGACTAGGACTAAAATCCTATTTTAATTTTTCTAACCCTATTTGCTTTTTTCGGGTCCATTTCCCTAGCCCATCATCTCCCCTCTCTCCCACCCGAGCCGGCCCATTCCTCTTTCCTTCCACCCACCCCCCCCCCCCCCTCCCGCACCGATCCGGTCGACTTGGCCGCTCTCCCTTTCTCCTTTCCTTCCCCTTTCTCCCTCACATGCAACAACGTTAGTGCCACCGTTGCGTTGCATCACCTGACACCGTTGCCTCGAGCAACTCCCTCGCATGCCTCCCTATGTTGCCGCCACGTTGAATATACCCCCTGTCGTACCCTCTCCCCAAAGGTACTACAAAAAAATACCCAAAATAATAAACAAATAAATCACATTTAATAAAATAATACACTAAAAAAAGAATTGCCGGATTGACACCGGCTTCCATTATCCGGCGCGACGGCCGACACGCGGCACGGTAGGAGCTTTGCTACCACCACCCCACACGGAGGGAGCTCTCTAGCCATGAAACATGTCACGGATGCATTTATTTTGATTATTTTTCTGGCCCGAACCCATCCGTGACACGTGTCACATCCAAAGAACTCTCGCTGTGCGGGATGACGGGAGCAGGAGCTCGCGCCGTGCCGTGTGGCGGCCCGCCGCCGAATGGCAAAAGCCGGTGTCAATCAGGCAATTTTTTCAGTGGATTATTTTATTAAATGTGATTTATTTGTTGATTATTTCGGATATTTTTCCGGCTACTGCCCATGTTGCTCTCCCCCTCCTACCCTACCCCCATCCCATCGCCACGTACACCGCGCCAACAAGCCCCGTCCATGACACCCCACAATCATCACCTTGGCATGAGCCCCCCCCTGCCCTGTCACATGAAATCCCGATAAACCCTTCTCCTCAGTCTCCCTCCAATCGTTTATCCTCTCCCAATTTTGCCCCTAGAGCTCTGCCTCGGCACGCTGCCGTTCTAATGAGTTCCGAGCTCCGCCACCGATGCGTGAGAATTGCCGATTTGTCCTGAAATTGGCTAGCCTTTGCTAATTTTCGTAAAGTTGATTAGTCTTTAATGTTTTGTCCTTAGTGGATCTAACTCTCAATAAAATTTACAAACTAGTCCTCGGATAACCGATCACACACGTAGTCAGAATCTGCATTCTGCATAGGCACGGGCACGGATTCACACATCACGTGTGCCCACTACATGCCCACGGGTCGGCCACTGGCCACTGCCCTTCAGGCTCAGGAATTCCATTGCTCCCTACAATTATAGAGAAATCCAAATAAATTGACTAAAAGATAATGTGCAGGCTTATGCTTTCGCTGGAGGCATTCATTGATTTGTATTCTTAATACAAAGCAGATTTGATCACACAAGCAAGAAACTAATACCAGCAGATTGCAAAGGTTGGGGATGCTGCCGACGCCCCCTGTGAGGAGCGGCAGGTGCTACTCCCGGTGGACCAGCAGCGACTCCATGGCGGGTGTAGAGGCGCTTTGGCGATGGTGTCGAGGCGCGCGCGGCTCGCCGGGGTGGTCAGCGGCGGGAGCCTCGTGCGTGGATGGAGGGAGAGAGAGGGATCCTGCGCCCGAAAGGTCCTCTTGCCTAGCTCCTCGCGGCTATTGGTTATCCGAAGACTAGTTTGTAAATTTTGCTTAGAGTTAGATCCACCCAGAGCAAAACATCAAATGCTAATCAACTTGGAACAAATTAACAAAGGGCACCAACTTCAGGACAAATTGGCAATTCTCCCAGCCCGGGGATGAGCCCACCACTACCGTCCTGCTCCGACCTCACCACTCATCGTTCGAGCGCCGCCAAGCCGAGACAAGGTTAAGGTGAGCATCATCAAGCCACCTAGGCCTTCTCCTTCTATTTTCTTTGCACCATATATACATCGTTGCCCAAGCCGTCCCCATGCCAATTTGAGAGCGTCGCCGATCTTCCTCGCTGCGCCGCCGTCCTAGACCACCATAAGCGCCGATGTGCTCCTCATTAGGACCGTCTCGTCGACGCTGTCCCCTAAAGCCCAAGATTCTCAAATCGGATCCATGTGGCATCGTTGTCATCCGAATCCCCACCTTGTCCACCTCGCTAGCTGGGGGAAGGAGACAAACGTCTGCATGATGTCATGCCCCGCCCAGATAGGCCCCACCTATCAGGCCAATTTTAAACTAAAAATCCCTACTTCAACCCCTAATGAGTCGCTAACCACTGGGCCCATGACCACATCAACGTGTAAACATACCTCTCCAAAGCACTACCCTTCTGTAACATCCCAGATTTTAAACTAAAGATTTGGCACATTATTTTTTTCATAAATCATGATTAGTGCGTAAATTTCAAAATTTTCTTTTTGGTAGGATTGTCAACCATAATGCATTTTGCATCAAATTTAAAAATAATTTTGGTTTATTCCTATAATTAATTTAATAATATGTTTGTGAAAAAATATATTTTTGCGACCAATTCAAGTCCACCTTTTAATATTAATTTTACAGAATAGCATCCAATGATTTTCGAAAACATTCGGGAAAATCCTCCATGTGTATTTATAAATATATTATTAAATATATATATATGCAAATAAAATTAATTTTGCAACTCATTTAAGTTTATAATTTTTGATAGAATAGAAATATCACAAAAACAATATTTTCAAATCAAAATGCAAAAGTAAAGAAACGAAGAAGCAGGAACAAAAAGAGGAAAACCCATTTTCCTCCGGCCACTCCATCTCCCTGGCCCACTTCCTTTTCCCCTCCCACGCCCGGCGCTGCTCGGCCCAGCCGTGCTGATAGGCTGGACCAACCACCAACGTGTCGCCATCCCCATCTGTTTCTCTATCTCTCTCGCTGAGTCGCTGACTATCAGGCCCTTCATCTTCCTCCCTAGCCCACGCGCTTGCTCGTCTCTCCCCTCTCTCTCTCTCTCTCTCTCTCTCTCTCTCTCTGTGTCCGCCTTGGCCTCGTCGCTCCGTAACCTAGCCTACACCCTAGCCCCCCTCTCGCACGCGCCGCCGCCGTCGCAGTCCGCGCGTTCCTAGATGGCTGTCGTTCTGGACCACGCATCTCTGCCATCGCGTCGCGTCGCGTCGCCGCGTCTCCACCCTGTGCCATCAGGCCACCAACACCCGAGGAGTTAGGCCAGCTGTGCTGCGCTTCCCGGAAAATATCTTGCGACTCGGTTCTTCAGGCGACACAGAGGCGAGCAAGCGGAGCTAGCTCCCCGGCTCAGATCCGGCGGGCTCCCACGCCGGCGCTGGCCTCCGGGTCGCCGCCGGTGTTGGGAGCACGCGGATCTGGGCAGGGAGATGCTTTAGGCGTAGTATTAGTAGTAGATTAGGGGTAGGTTTGAGGAGTCTTTTGGATCGGCCAGATCGATGGTAGCCGTTGCTGCTGGGGTGCCCGGGGCTCGCCGGTCTTCCGTGGCGGCGGTGAGGGCTCACTACAGGAATCAGTATCTGTGTGGTCGGCAAAAGCCGACCACATAGCTCATAAAGCCGCCCACATAGGTCTATCTCGGCGGTTAGCCGTCGACAATGTCCCGTCGAGGCCCCGTCGTCGACATAGCTAGATTTTGTCGACGGACCCGCCGAGAAAGCCGCAGCCTGGGCAAGACCACCTGGATGCCATCAGTGTCGGCAGCCTCACATGCCGTCGACGTAGCCCAGCCTCACGGCTCTTCCAACTTAACGGCCCCCTGACTGGTGGGGTCCACAGAAAACGGAGATCGGACGCGTGTCACCGTCTATGTCGGCGGCATATATCATGCCGCCGACATAGGTGTTTTTCAGAACACACCCGTATAGCATTCAGTGTGGGCGACCGAGGAAAAACCGCCGATATATTTACTGCGGGCCCGCGTGGCATAGACGTGCATCCTCTGTCATTTGGGACCAGCTTGGGATGTCGCCGTTAAGGCCATGAAGCTGCCGTGACCGGGAGGTAGCTATGCCGACGGCCCATGTTGAACCGCCGACACAAACGAAGTGGCGGGAGGGGGAAATTTTTCGAAATTTCCAGCTGGGCGGGGGGTGGGACGTCTATGTCGGCGGTATAAATTATGCCGCCGACATAGAGTAAATGGAAAACGTCTGGTCCCCTCGCTGGCGGCGTATCCAGTGTCTATGTCGGCGGCATAAAATATGCCGCCGATATAGATTATGGATATATCGGCGGTTTTTGTGGCCGCCGACATTACCTTTTTGGCCGTCCACATAAACTGCTATTCCTGTAGTGGCTTTCCTGGCTACAGCGTCTCTGTTCTTGGCCGAGGTATGTACAGTTTGGTATGTTTTCGGTAGTTTGGGGCTTCCGAATAAAGTGCTTTCGGGGAGACGGCCGGCGACGAGGTCCTCTTGCCCGGGAGGTTTCGTCTTCAGACCTTGTGTCGTCGCGTTCCCTTCTTTGTTGCAGCAGGAAGTTGGAGCGAGGTGGCGTGATGGGATCAAAGCTTCTCTTTGTGGAGGCTTTGCTTTTGGAGAATTAGGTAAATTGGGAAGGTTGGTTTGGGAGACTCCGGCGTTCGTGCCTCTAGTGATGATGACGGTGAATGACAGTGGTGGTTATTTGGGCCTTGCTTCCGGTTTCATGCCTGCGACGGTCGCTTGTTCTTTGATGATTATTGTTGGTGTTGACCTCCAAAACCGTCGAATCTGGTGATGGTCGGTCAAGCTAGGTCGGGTGCTACGTTGTCGTTCGTCGGTGTTCGTCTTGGTGGTCGGCGTAAGGAGAAGGGAAAGCTTCTCTAGTTGTTATATGATTAGGCCCTTGAGTGAGTTTGTTGTAATTTTCTTTGTCTGTAAGGGTCACTTTGTAAGGCTGAAGCTTTGGAATTGAATGGCATGTTTGCCTTGTTCTCAAAAAAACACCCGAGGAGTTAATGCCCGGTCACTGCCCCGTCCATAAAGCCAGCTCCACCATGTTGTCGCCATCGCACTACTCTCGTCGGAGCCATAGATGACACCGTTGTGCCCTCACCTACCCGTCCTCCCGATCCCTCCATTAGCACCCCCCACGTTCTCCTCTCCATTTCCCATCAACGAATTGAACCCCACCGCCACCAGAGCGACCTCGCCGCCGGTACCGCCTTGGCAGTCGCCGTCGTAACCGCTGTGAGGACGAAACCCCTAGGTAATCTCCATCTCCAACTCAACCATCCGGTTCCCCTCCCCACCCCGACACCAGCTTGCTCACCGTATGGTTGCCCTCGTCGGACTCACCGCCATTCGCCTTGCGCTCGCCATGAAGCTCGCTAAGAGTCACTGACAGCGGACCCGCCCGTCGATCGCTCAATGATAGCGGCAGCTCCCATGTGTGTGGTGGGCATTGGGCCGTGTCGCGCAATGTGGGCCGAATCCGGTCTACGCCTGTGCTGAGGCGATTTCTAATTAAAAATGATTTTAAATTTTACAAAAACCTAGAAATCCATAACTAGTTCATTTTAAATCAGAAAATTGCAATACCAATTTCTATTAATAAAGTAAAATACTATTGACAATAGAAATAAGTCCATTTTAGATATCTCCATTATCGTGAAAGTCCGAAAAACCCTTAAACTATGATTTGGTCTGCTTTACATACTTGAACTTTTAATACCAAGTCAAAAACCATCACAACCCTGTTTTGTTCGGTGGTTTTACTGACATGACGCCATGCGGTAGTGGTTTTTGATGATTTTCCTGACACGTGATGGGTTTTGAGCCGGTATTGAAAGTTCAGATATGTAAAACAGACCAAATCATAGTTTAGGGGTTTTTTTGGACTTTCTCAATAGTTGAGGTATCTAAAATGGACTTTTTCCTTTACAATATGGTGTGAGTTTGTATCAATATAATTTTCCATAATTAATTTTTAAAGTACAATGTTTCACTATCACATGTGATATAAAAAGTGTTTCCATATAAATAAATATTTAGAAATTTGATTTTCATGTTTTATCTGAAAATAAAATTTTATAAAAAATATTTATGAATTGATTGTGGGTTGTAAGCTTTGTATATGTGACACGTTGATCGAAGATAGGATCCGAAAGGTCCGTAGATCACCCTGCTACCGACGATCCTATATCTGGGATTTGACCAAGGTAAGTCCCCTTTGACGCATATTGAATGAGATTTTGTCTTATTTAAAGGTGCAATCTTGAAACATATATGCTATTTATAGAAATAAAGTAATAGCTAGTGAATAGCTAAATCCTGAAAAAATAAAATAAATATTTATACCCTTATTATGTTTAAACCCTAGGACTAGTAGACAGTTTTAGATGCTAAGAACTACCAACTTGAGACGTCGTGTGGTGGGTTCCATCAACGATTGCATGTTGGATTGGGGTAGTGCCTACCAACAATTGCACTTATGGGTTGGACCTATATTTTGAGCTTTCGTTCCTCTGATTGGGTCCCAACGCTATTCGAGGAGAAGATGTCCCAACATCAACTAAGCGATGAGATTCAGAAAGTACCGTCAAGGCAAGCGGCTATATGTCGACGATGATCTTTGAAACGCCTCCAAAAAATAAGATTTTGTTTTTAAATGATCTTTCAAAAACTAGGAAAAAGATTTAAAGGCTTTCTGCAAAATATCTAAGCCACATTCTTGAAGCCTCATCTGCATATATTTCCTATATTTGTGGAGTATAATTGTACTCAACCTTATTTCTCCTTCCCCTTTTCAAAAACTTGAACTACAGAGTAGTTAGGCTTTGATTCTCAGTACGAGGACACTAACGAGGACTACGTGGAGGAGGAGGACTACGAAGATTATGCTAAGGAGTAGGGACGTGTGTCCTACGACCTTCTACCTGTGGGAATAAAATCATAGTTTGTATTAGGCCCATGTGTTGTTTGCTGCCAAGCTCTGTATTTTAGCCTACGAGTCGAATACTAGTGCCTATTTAAGCACAACCCCTTACCCTTGACTAATAAGTCTCTGGTTATGGAGCTCATGTATCACGGCGATGGTGCTCGTAGCAAGCATCACTAGAGAAGGGGAGAGAGGAGAGTGGTTGTCGACCTCCGGACTTGGAGGAGAAGAGAGAAGGAAAGAGACGGTGAGTGGAATACAAGGGAAGTGACATTTTGGTTGTAAATATGAAGAGAGGATAGAAGTATGAAAGTCAAAAACAAGTTGGAAAGGCGTCATAATGGCATGTTTCAAATGATTTGCGCTTTATAACGGTACAACAATATTTTCGCTGTTTGGGATGAAATTTGTGCTATAAACAAATTTAATAATGACATGGGCTCAAATAACTTCTACGGAAATGGTATGAGACTTTTGCCTTCTAAAATGATATTTTATTTACACTATTTATATTCATATTTAAAATCAGTAAGATAATAAAGATATGTTATGATAATATTGCTAAGTGTTCAAGTATCTGTAGTTCAACCTAAATTAATATTGTGTTAGATAAAATAATTAACTGTAATGGTAAAGTGTGCTTTCAGTACAACAGAACACCCCTTCCGCACCAGCTCATCTGATGTGACCATGCACATCATAGATAGGACCAACACTACGTCAACATGGTGGTCATCAAGAGTTTTATTCAATTCTTCGCCAGCATGGACGTCGATGAGCTTTCGATCGACTACTTCATCTTCAACCTCTTCATCTACGACAAGTTGGCGACACTTCACGGCATCCTCTACATCATCTACATCAGCTATTGTGTCATCATCAAATATATGGCATCATCGACCCGCACCATGGCCAGGCCGCGTGCATAGCAGGCAAGCTTTTCATGCTGATATCGCGATGTCGCCGCCAGCTGTTCGGCCTCCACCGTGGCCACCTCCCCAAGCTCAAGACGTATTAAAGAAAGGCGCGTCTTCACCTCTTCGGCACCCTCTGGTCCCACAAGTCACGTCCCTGCAAGGCCGGCTCAAGAAAGAGCCCAAGTTGTCCACGAGTCCGGTTCCTCCGGTTCGGTCATTTTCATGCAGTCAACTTAAAACGGATGCCCCGGTCTCATACGGACTCCGTTTTGGATGTTCTTGGTATGCACGGATAAGCCCTCGACGAGATCTTTCCAACGGATCTAGTCCCACCTCCAAATTCTTTACGGATCAATGGGAATCATTGAAACAAGATTACGACCAGAATCTGCCGGACGCTGTGACGCTCCACTTTGGGCCCATGGCCCATGTACCCTAGGGGGCTGCGGCCCAAACCCTAGCCGTCACTATAAATTCAGTAGCCGTCACTAGTTTAGACTTGGGTTTTGCTTAGATTATTCTGCTATTGTAGTTTCGCCGTGTATCGGATTGTGAAACCCCAACTTGTGTGCTTAATCGGTAATCTGTAATTTGAGATTGCATCTACCGCGTTCTTGCTTGTGTTCTCGATTCGCTTGCAGGAACTAGCCTTCGTGGTGAGGTCAACTGCGTCTTGGCGTGGTTGATAATGAACGGAGACAGTGGTGTAGCGATTGCAGGCTTAGATCTGTTTTGATTGGAAGCCGGATCGTCAACGTCGAGTTCTCCACCAATCGTGTTTATCCTACCTGTCGGAAGATCGGGACCCCGTCCCCCATCAAGTGGTATCAGAGCTTCGGTTGCCCGTCAGGTATCTTTGTATCCCATCTCATTTATTGTTCATCTATTACCTAGAGTCCAGAAATTTGCCCCACAAAAATATTTGAGTTCGTCATCTCGTGCATCGTCCAAGCCACTTTGTGCCTTCGCGATTTCGTTTTCAGATTCGTGTTGTTGAATTTGTATCCATCGTCATCGTTTTGTTGCTGGTTTAAAGTAAGTTCTTGGTCTAGTTTAAGTCTTGCATCTTGACGTCGAGTCCCATCACGTCATCGTCGCCGCCGCGTCCAAATCGGGTACCAATCTGTATAGTTCGGTGTTTTGTCATTTATCTCCTTCATCCGAACTCCAAATTGGACAAATTCGGGGTCTAAAGTATAGCTCAGAAAAAGTTCTACAACTTTGTCCTTTGCACCAAGTTCCAGAAACTCCATCTTCAGATCCAAAATCGTGTTGGAAGTGTTTCTGTATGTGTCTCGGATTTTTCTGAGCAGTCTGTATTGCGGGGCCCATAACTCCTAGATCCTTTATCCAAATTAGGACTTATATATATGAAAATTGATCTAGAAGAAAAGATCTACAACTTTGTTGTTATACGTTTTAGCGTTTGAGGCCCTCAAAAATCCGAAAAAACAGCCTAGAAAATGTCTTCATAGTAGATCTGTTTTTCCAGCGAGAGAAAATTGAGTGTTTGAGTATATATCTTGTAATCTCTCATATGCGGCACTATTGATATTTTAAAAAAAAGGTGAAAAAGGCAAGTGCATAAAAAGAAGCCGCACAAAAAAAAAGTAAGGAAAAGAAAGAAAGAAATCAGAAGTGCTTGCATTCTTTGTATCCAAAGTGTTGTGTTATTTGTTTTGCTTCCTTGAGCTAGGTCTAAGGACGGGTTTAGGCCAGCAACTTTGACAAGTACTTTGGATATATATTCAACTTTGATAATCTGATTTCGATAATTGCATATTCCTTGCTACTATATATTGCCTATCCAAACTCCACATACTTCTTATCAGTTCTGGTTTGATCTTGCAATCGCTTCGCTCACACCCGTCTTAGTATCATGAACCAGCCACCGGTTGTACCTCCTGCAGTGACGGTAAGAACACTTGTAAGAGCGTGGTAAGACGCTTGGGAGCGTGTGATTCCACTTTCTACCACCTAGTAGTTGATAGGGATAATACTCTTGTGTTATTTTCTGTTTTCTACTAACAATGGTAGGATCATCAATCGAAAATCAAAGCGATACTAAGCTTGTTCGTCACAAGGAGCTGGTAGACTTATTGAAGGAGATGAAAGCCATGATCAACAATAATACACAAGAGATGAAAGTCATGATCAATAATTGCGGTCGAAACATTAATAATACACAAGAGATGTTGAAAGAAAAACATTCCACCAACACTATATCTGCTTCCACCGACCAAGAGGAGGATGAGCAAGATTTGGCCACGAATGATAACAAGGAGAATGAGGAGATACATGACGCTTCACCCCTGCTTTCAACACCTACAACTGAAGATGTACCTACATCAACTGATAAGGAAAATAAAGGTAATGAAAAAGGTACCACACTCATTCAAGATGAGAACAATTTTGATGTGTTGAAACTTTCCACAAATCATGATATGTTAGAGCAACAAATTGTAGAACCCATTGATGATTTACCTTTGTCACAAGATGACTTGCTCGATGTTTCTTGTGATAAAGAAGAGTTGTGCGATAAATCTTCACTTATATCTATGCCACAACTAGTGAATGAACATGTTACTTTGGCTAATGAACCAAACACTTGTGCTCAAAATAAACATGTTGTTCACATTATTAACGAAAAAGATGAGCTGAAATTGTTGTCTTCTTTAAAAGTTCTGGGTTATATTGAATTTGATGTTCTATGTGATCTAGACAATTTAGAGGAGAGACTTGTTGATCAATACAATTTATCTTGGTTATCAAGAAACACTTTTCATGGTATAGGTAAATATAATGATAATGAAAAGTACATGGTTAATCGAGTGTACATTTGCTCAAATATGATTTTTTTCTTATGATGTACAACCATGTGATCAGTTAGAGAGCTACATTATCAATAATCAGGAGACATCAAGTGCCTCTAGATTTGTTTCGAAAATACAAGAAAAATTTCAAGAAGGGGAGGATGTGGATCCTAATCGATTTGATTCTAACAATTTGATTGCGAATGATATGCTTGTTACTTTGTCTTTCTTTGGAGCTAATCTTTTGCAGGCAAATAAGAATGAGTCGAGGACGACTCACAATCAAGAAGGGGAGGATGATGTGACCATGCACATCATAGATAGGACCAACACTACGTCAACATGGTGGTCATCAAGAGTTTCATTCAATTCTTCGCCAGCATGGACGTCGATGAGCTTTCGATCGACTACTTCATCTTCAACCTCTTCATCTACGACAAGTTGGCGACACTTCACGGCATCCTCTACATCATCTACATCAGCTATTGTGTCATCATCAAATATATGGCATCATCGACCCGCACCATGGCCAGGCCGCGTGCATAGCAAGCAAGCTGTCGCAACCCCGGCTTCACCGGGATCCACTCACAATCCATTGCTAGTCCCAGAGATCAATGCTAGCAACTTGTGAGCGACAGTTTGTTGAACATCATTACACAGTCATAAATAACTAAGAGAAATTACATATTATGCAAAAGTAATTGTTACACAACTACTTATTACACTTGTTTGATTAAGGATGACATAATAATGTCCATAATATACCAGAGTGCGGAAATTCAAATATGCATCGGAAAAGTATGATGATGCTCCAATCCGACCCTTGAGCGCCAGCTAATCCTCATCAAAGTCCAGAACAAGATCCTCCTGATCCTGTAGATACACCGGACCTAATCCTTCTCCTGAATACAAATTTATCCGTGGTTTTTGTATAGTGAGTACACGGCTACCCAGCAAGAGTCCTTATAAATGATGCAAAGATATAAACAAGAATAGGGTGGCTATTTTGCATAAACACCTACACTAGTCAATATTAATTAAAGTGTTGTAAAACAATTTGTAGAGCAATTAGTATTGATACAGACTCCCAAAGATAACACGCAGAGCTCGGCTTCGAAAGCCCCTCTGAAGAACAAGACTTGCCTCGATCAACTCAAACTACACCAACCCATCAGGTTAATTATTAACACATGAGACTACCATGTACGACCTTCCTCCCCTCCCATAACCGTGGGAACGGCTATCATGATAGTTTTAACTCTGCAGAGTGTAGCACACTTTACCCATAAGCCGAGTGGTACTTTTGCATCTTAACTCTTCCTTAGGAGCCCAGACCAAGTAACAATACAAGGCGATTCATTAGTTCTCTCTGTTAACACCGATACCCCCTCTAAGGTTTAGCACTCGGGCCCCCTCTTGAGCCAACGGACCGCAGCCCGATCTTTTCAAAGTAAAGTGTGTTAACAGTCTTCCCTAACTACTAAGCCAGGACTAGCACATGTTGGCCGACATGCTAATGCTAGCACTTATGGTTGCGCTTGTATGGTTTGGCCGGATAAGCACACGCCCAAAGTCCTTAGACCAAGGTGACTACCTCCAACAATCCACATTCCACAAAACCACCCGACTATGCCTCCTTTAGTCAACACACGCCACGTAGGTTTTAGTTGATTAGGTTAAAGTAACTCAGCATCTCCAATCATACCAAGTCACAAGAGTAATTAAATGATGAACCTAGTCAACTACCAACCCACGAGCACTAGCAACTATGCACAAGGATAGGCTAGGAAAATAACTAAGGCAAAGAACAAACAGGTTAAATTCACAGGGTCAATGACGCAGTGTGAATATTAGGTTTCTACCCTTCCCATCATTTTATGCATGAGAAAAATAAAAACAATAAACGGGTGAGTTTTGTAATTTGGGAGAGCAAGATGCAACTATCTTGCCTTGGTAGTACTCCGGGTCTTGCGGGCCTCCTTCGAACGGCTCCTGCAGTCCTCCCGATCAGCGCGAACACGGACGATCTACGCGTATATGCATATGTGCAAGAAACAGCAAAACAATCAACAGAACATATAGCTCAATAAAATATATAAAATTATAGGGGATTTATGGAAAATAATGGCTCTGAATCACCTAATTTGAGTTCGGATGCTCCGGAACAATTCTCGAAGTTTAGGATAAATCGAAAAAACAAAAAAGATTAAACCGTTAAACCGAGAAAACGGCGAATCAGCGAACCGGCCGGGCTCGGCCAGATCGGCGGCACAGCGGTGTGACACGCGCGCGAGGGGATTAGCGGCGCTGGTGCGGGCGGCGGCAGCGGCGACGTGTGGCGGCGAGTGGCAAGCATGGAGACGACGGCGGCGCGACGCGGCGTGGCGCGATCGGGCAACGGCGACGACCAACGGCGTGGCGACGCGGGCGGTGGCGAGGCGACGCGGCAGCAAGCGCGCTGGGCCGAGGCGGCCGCGGCCGGGCTGTGGCGGGGCTGGGTCAGGCGCGGGATCCGGCGGCGGCACGATCATGCGAAATTGCCGGGCGGCGGGCGGTGACGCGCGCTAACTCCGGCGAGCTCGATTATGCGTTTTCTCCACCGATTTGATGATCCGGTATCCATCTGGACCGCCTCGACGAGATCTTCAACATGGCACCATCTAATCTTGAGTTTGGGCACGGCACGAGAGGATCTGAGGAAAGGGTTTGATGGGGAGGATTTTGGCTAGGGTTTGGGACTTGAGGGATTTCGTGATGGGGGGTTGGGACAGGGGTCTTGGGTGGTTTATATAGTGTCTTGGACGACCTGGGTTGGGCCTTGGGCTAAGAGGGGTTGGATTAGGACTCGAATTCTAATCCGGGTAGAATTCAGATAGGCTTCGGGCTTGTTTAACAAGAAAACAGAGTTTACCTTACAAAATTGGGCTGAAATTTGGAGGGTAATTCGGATTAGGCTACAAAAAGGTCCCCTCCAAATTTGAGCACGAGATTCCCTCGTTTGCTCATTATTTGATGGATTTGACGAGCTCCCGACAAGACGGCAAAACTCCAAGGAATCACGAGCTAGCTTTGGAATTTGGATATGAAATTTGGAGGGTTGCTTGATGATGGCTTCAAAGAATTACTGGAATTTTTCCAGAATTTTTCAAATAGGTCTTCTAGGGTTTTGGCTTAAACCTTAATTTAAATTAATTATAACAGGGTTTCGTATATAACAATTCCCTTTTAATTTATTTTTGGGTTTTCGAAAATACAAGTGACATACGACAAAATAGAGGATGTCACAAACCTCCCCCCCTTACGGAGAATCTCGACCCCGAGATTCAGAGAAATCCGGCTCGAACAACTCTGAAAACTCACTGCAAATCTTTCTTTTCCCAAGTCGCCTCGCCTCAATGGTTGGACCAATCGGACTTTGCAAAACTTGATAGATCGACTCGGGTGCACCTTTCTCGATACATCCAAAATCTTAAACGGCCTCTCTTTATAGGACAGATCCTCTTGCAAATCCATGGCTTCGACTGGCATCTGCTCCTCTGGCACTCTCAGACACTTCCGGAGCTAAGATACTTGGAACACATTATGCACTCCATACAAATGCTCTGGCAACTCCAACTGATAAGCAACTTCTCCTCTCCTTCCCTTTATTGGGATCGGACCAATATATCTCGGAGACAACTTCCCAGAAACATGGAATCGACGAAGGCCTTTCATGGGCGAAACCTTTAAATAAACATGATCTCCAACCTCAAATTGCAATTCTCTTCTTTGCTTATCGGCATAACTCTTATGCCTCGACTGAGCGGTCTTCATCCTTTGCTGAATCATTTTGACTTGATCCTCGGCCTCCTTCAAAGCATCTGGGCCGAATAACTTTCGCTCTCCAGTCTCATTCCAATACAATGGCGTACGACACTTCCTTCCATAAGGAGCTTCAAAAGGCACCATCTGAATACTGGACTGATAACTATGATTGTAGGAGAACTCTGCATATGGCAATGCATTATCCCAACTCTTCGAATCTGACAGAGCCACTGCTCTCAGCATATCTTCCAAAATTTGATTCGTCCTTTCAGTCTGCCCGTCGGTCTGAGGATGATAGGCACTACTGAAAGCTAGATGCATGCCCAATAGAGAATAAATCTTCTCCCAAAACTTTGACGTGAACTAGCTTCCTCGATCCGACACGATCCTCTTAGAAACACCATGCAGACACACAATCTTTGACATATAGATCTCTGCCAACTTAGCACTATCATACCTTGTCCTCACAGGAATGAAATGAGCCACTTTGGTCAATCGGTCAACGATCACCCATATCGAATCAAAACCTCTCTGGGTTCTCGGCAGGCCCACAATGAAATCCATACCGACTTCTTCCTACTTCCATTCAGGCACTCTCAAAGACTGAAGCAAACCTGCCGGTCTCTGGTGCTCACTTTGACTCTCCGCAAATATCACACAAAGCAACAAACTCGCCACATCCTTCTTCATTCCCGACCACCAAGATCTCTTTCGGATCCAGATACATCTTGGTACTCCCGGTGAATAGAATACGCTGAATCATGAGCTTCTTCCAAAATCAACTCTCGAAGATTCTTTTGAGTAGGCACAACGATCCTTTTATCAAACCAAACAATACCTTCCTTATTCATCTCAAATCCTGGTGCCTTCTCTAGGATTATCCCAACTATAATGTCGAGAATCCCATCATTAACATCTTGAGCCTTCTTGATCTGATCTTGGAGATATGGCTGCACTTCCATCATATACAGGTGACTATGCACATAACCGTGCGGAATAATCATCAGATTCAACTTCTCCGCTTCTTCTTGAATATGCTTGCTTCTTGGCTTCCGATTTAGAGCATTTGGCAACCACATTAGCTTTACCTTCGTGGTAATGGATACCCACATCATAATCCGCTAACTGCTCCAACCATCTCTTCTGCCTCATATTCAGATCTGGCTGGGTGAATATATACTTCAGGCTCTTATGATCCGTATATATCTCGGTACGTTTACCAATTAGGTAATGCCTCCATATCTTTAAAGCATGCATCACTGCAGCTAACTCCAATTCATGAGTAGCATAATTCAACTCATGGGGCCGTAGTTGTCGCGAAGCATATGCAACAACCCTCCCTTCTTGCATAAGCACACATCCGATTCCTAACTTCGAAGCATCACAATACACCTCGAAGTCCTTATGAATATCCGGCAAGACCAACACCGGTGGCGAGGTTAGCTTCTTCTTCAACAACTCAAAGCTGTCCTGGCACTGAGCTGTCCACTTGAACTTGACATCCTTCTTTAACAACTGGGTGAGCGGTCGAGAAATCTTAGAAAATCCCTCGATGAAACGGCGATAATAACCAGCAATTCCAAGAAATCCTCTGACCTTGGTAACCGACTTTGGCACCTTCCATTCCAAAATCTCACTGACCTTAGACGAATCCACGGACACTCCATCCTCCGAGATAACATGATCGAGAAATACTACCTCCTTAACCCAGAAGTCACACTTTGAATATTTGGCATACAACTGATGCTCTCTCAACTTCTCCAACACCAGTCTTAAATGCTCGGCATGCTCTTCCTCATTCTTAGAATAAATGAGAATATCGTCAATGAACACCACTTATTTAATTTGTCCAAATACTTCATTAGGACCTTATTCATAAGCATCGTAAAATGTGCCGAAACATTAGTGAGTCCGAACAACACCATAGTATATTCATATAATCCATATCGGGTAGTGAACGCTGTCTTTGAAATATCCTCTGATCTCAACTTGATCTGATGATAACCGGATCTCAAATCAATCTTAGAAAACACCTTGGCTCCCTTCAGCTGATCAAACAAATCATCCACACGGCAACGGATACTTATTCTTGATGGTCACTTCATTAAGCTTCCGATAATCCACACACATCCTCAGGGTCTTCTCATGCTTCTTCTCCACGAACAACACAGGCGATCCCCACGGAGAAACACTTGGTCTGATAAAGCCCTTGGCTTTCAAATCTTCAATCTGCGTCTTCATCTCCGCAAGCTCTTTAGGATTCATACGCAGACGGACGTTGAGAGATAGGCTCCGACACGAATACAAATCAATGATGAACTCAACCTCCGATCCGCGTAATTCCAAGCAAATCCTTAGGAAAAACATCCATGAACTCATTCACTATCGGAGTCTCTTCCAATGGCAGACGCTCTTCTCCGACTCCACGCATCATCTTCAGGTGATACAACTTGACAACTGAGCTTTCTCCTTATACTTACTCAACCAATTCATTCCCAAAATCACTTGGATACCTTTGGAAACGATCATAACCAAATTAGTGGGGAAACTTATAACCTTCAATGTCCATATCCACATTTGAACATCCCACATTCGCATTCATTGTCCCACCAGGTGATTGAACAAGCAAAGACTGCCTAAAGGGTACTACCCTCCAACCATTATCAACAACAACCTCTCTTGCAATAGAAGAATGCGAAGCTCCCAAATCAAACCGAACAGGATTGAGTTTGCCAAGAACGTCTGAAGAATGACGCCTTGAACATTCTCGCACTTCTTCAACCGTGACTTGGTTCACACGTCCACTTCCTTGGGGTGTCTTGAATGCACTCCCACGATTCTCGCCTTTGAATCACCGACGAAAGCAAAGGCCCTCCTTGACTCTGCCGAGGTTGGCCTCCTTATTGAGCGGACAACATACGATAAGTGGCCTTGCTGATGGCACTTGAAACAGTCACACCAAAGAATCAAGTTTTGGCCTGATTTCGACTTGGCCTCGACTTTGTCGCGACGCAAACTTGTTGAAAATTACCTCCTATTTGGGAGTAAAGGATCGCTTGAAACCCGCGTCAAACCGCCTCTGCGACTCGATTCGCTCAAACTTGGAGCTTGATGAATTAGGGGCCTTGAATTACTGATAGTCTGCTGAGAAGTGAACTTCCTCTTCTTCTCATCATTGTGCTTGCACTGGGCTCCCTCCAGAATACGAGCCCTTTCAGTGACATCGTCGAATGTCTCGCAACGAAGCGGCTTCAGCTGAACACCATACCAAGTGTCAAGCCCTTCAGTGAATCCTCCAGACATTAGCCTCTTTAGTAGCTACTAAGTCTGGTGCATATCGAGACAACTCGATAAACTTGCTGATATACTGATCAATGGATCTGTTATTCTGGCGCAGTCCCTCGAACTCATGCTTCTTCTCCTCTTGGATTCTCATCGGAACATGGTGGTTCTTGAAGATCTCAACAAAGTCAACCATCCCATGTTCACATTGTTTGGGTTGGTGGCGCAATAATTCTCCCACCAATGGGCAGCATACTCCTTCAACATATGAGCAACGTACTGCACGCTCTCATAATCATCACAGTTGGCTAGGTAGAGCTTATTCTCTACATTCTTTATGTAATCTTATGCTTCTATTGGGTATCCACGGCCTGAAAACTCCGGTGGTCGAGTCCCCATGAACTCTCTGAACTTAGATCATGCAAACCTGGCATTGGCATCGGCTGCGGTGGCGGTTCTTGAGCAGCGACATTGACCGGTCCTGCTAGGTTGACTATCCCTTGGTCATTGGCTTGACCACACTGGGCTGCTGCATTCTCCTGGTCGGCTGGCTGATCCAGCTCCTCTTGTAGATTGATGGGTAACGGCTGAACTCCACGGCCACGACCCTGACCTCTTCCACGGCATCTTCCTCTGCCACGAGCTTCACTTCCACACCCTCTGGGCCAGCTACTACGGGACAGAAAGAATAGGAAAGAAGACTAACCGGTATGCGACATCCTTAGAATATAATAGTTTTATAAACGCTTTTATCACTCCATTCAAAGATCCAAATAAGAAGCAACACTCCACATGCTAACGAAAGCATGATCCAAATAAATCCAACTCAAGCATAGTTTACAATCACAAACAACAAATTAGTTGTTATACTATTGTCATCATTATCACTATTTATTCTCCATACATAGGAAGTACTAAAGTTTATTTAGTGAAGAACTACTCTCTTTTTAAAACCAAATACAACATTTTTTTTAAAGTGTACGGATCTGTACTAAAAGGAAAAACAAATCTTGCATCACACAAGTTTTTTTTTTTTTAATTTCCTTCTTCATTTTTTTAAAACATTTTTCCACTTACCTCGATCCTCGTACATCGCCTTCCTTCAGCTTTTTATTTGTAGTGGCGGGTCTTGCGCCATCTTCTTGTCGATCTCCTTGTCGTTGCATAAATTAAAGGCAAAGCAATACACCAAACAATTTACTACGAAATAACTAGATACTACTATTAACCTAGTTAATGAATATCCGTATCTCACATAGAAAGCCAAAATTTGATACGGTATACTCCACACAAAAATATATAATAATTTGTTTTACTATGCGATTTCTACACTTAATCTTTTGAAGGTGACGGCTCTTCATCTTCATGAAGTAGTCTTCGCTTTCTTCTTTCCTTCAACGACAGTCTCTTCTTCTTCTTCGATGTTGGTGTTGGAATCAATATAACTTCTTCATCAACAAATCGGGTCCAGCGACTAAACTTTGAATTATGGGGTGGATAGAATAAAACTTTCTAAGATGAAAGAATAGACAAGGATAGGATGAAATTTAGAAGATGAGTAGGGAAGAGTGAAAGCAAAGAATTCCTAGCTAGTAGAGAGATACTAGACTTTAGAAAGATCAGAAAGTAGCAAAGGAGTTTAAACACAATTTTTATTGCAAATAAATCCTTAAGGTTTAGAGGTCGACTAGCTATGCTTCCTAGGGTCAAACTGGCTCTGATACCAACTTTTGTCGCAACCCCGGCTTCACCGGGATCCACTCACAATCCATTGCTAGTCCCAGAGATCAATGCTAGCAACTTGTGAGCGACAGTTTGTTGAACATCATCACACAGTCATAAATAACTAAGAGAAATTACATATTATGCAAAAGTAATTGTTACACAACTACTTATTACACTTGTTTGATTAAGGATGACATAATAATGTCCATAATATACCAGAGCGGAAATTCAAATATGCATCGGAAAAGTATGATGATGTCCAATCCGACCCTTGAGCGCCAGCCTAATCCTCATCAAAGTCCGTAACAAGATCCTCCCGATCCTGTAGATACACCGACCTAATCCTTCTCCCGAATACAAATTTATCCGTGGTTTTTGTATAGTGAGTACACGGCTACCCAAAGAAGAGTCCTTATAAATGATGCAAAGATATAAACAAGAATAGGGTGGCTATTTTGCATAAACACCTACACTAGTCAATATTAATTAAAGTGTTGTAAAACAATTTGTAGAGCAATTAGTATTGATACTGCACTCCCAAAGATAACACGCAGAGCTCGGCTTCAAAGCCCTCCAAGAACAAGACTTGCCTCGATCAACTCAAACTACACCAACCCATCAGTTAATTATTAACACATGAGACTACCATGTACGACCTTCCTCCCTCCCATAACCGTGGGAACGGCTATCATGATAGTTTTAACTCGCAGAGTGTAGCACACTTTACCCATAAGCCGAGTGGTACTTTTGCATCTTAACTCTTCCTTAGGAGCCTGCACAAAGTAACAATACAAGGCGATTCATTAGTTCCTCTCATAACACCGATACCCCTCTAAGGTTTAGCACTCGGCCCCTCTTGAGCCAATGGACCGCAGCCCGATCTTTTCAAAGTAAAGTGTGTTAATGCCTTCCCTAACTACTAAGCCGTGACTAGCACATGTTGGCCGACATGTTAATGCTAGCACTTATGGTTGCGCTTGTATGGTTTGGCCGATAAGCACACGCCCAAAGTCCTTAGACCAAGGTGACTACCTCCAACAATCCACATTCCACAAAACCACCCGACTATGCCACCTTTAGTCAACACACGCCACGAGGTTTTAGTTGATTAGGTTAAAGTAACTCAACATCTCCAATCATACCAAGTCACAAGAGTAATTAAATGATGAACCTAGTCAACTACCAACCCACGAGCACTAGCAACTATGCACAAGGATAGGCTAGGAAAATAACTAAGGCAAAGAATAAACAGTGTTAAATTCACGTGGTCAATGACGCAGCAGTGAATATTAGGTTTCTACCCTTCCCATCATTTTATGCATGAGAAAATAAAAACAATAAACGGGTGAGTTTTGTAATTTGGGAGAGCAAGATGCAACTATCTTGCCTTGGTAGTACTCGGGTCTTATGGGCCTCCTTCGAACGGCTCCTCGCAGTCCTCCCGATCAACAATAACACGGACGATCTACGCGATATGCATATGTGCAAGAAACAGCAAAACAATCAACAGAACATATAGCTCAATAAAATATATAAAATTATAGGGGATTTATGGAAAATAATGGCTCTGGAATCACCTAATTTGGAGTTCGGATGCTCCTGGAACAATTCCTGGAAGTTTAGGATAAATCAGAAAACTCTGAAAAGATTAAACCGGTTAAACCAGAGAAAACCGGCGAATCAGGCGAACCGGCCGGGCTCAGCGCAGTGCGGCGGCACAGCGGTGTGACACGCGGCGCGAGGGGATTGGCGGGCGCGGGTGCGGGCGGCCGCAGCGCGACGTGGGCGGCGTGGCGGGCAAGTGGCGGAGACGACGGCGGCGCGACGCGTGGCGGCGCGCGATCGGGCAACGGCGACGACTAACGGCGTGGCGACGCGCGTGGCGGTGGCGAGGCGACGCAGGCGCGCTGCTGCGGCGCGCGCGGGCCGAGGCGGCTGCGGCCGGGCTGTGGCGGCGGCTGGGCGGGCGGATCCGGCGGCGGGGCGGGCCGGGCGAGGCGGCGGCGGGGCGCGCGGGCGACGGCGGGACGCTGCTAACTCCGGCGAGCTCGACATGTTTCTCCACCGATTTGATGATCCGGTATCCATCTGGACCGCCTCGACGAGATCTTCAACATGGCACCATCTAATCTTGAGTTTGGGCACGCACGTAGAGGGATCTCAGAGGAAAGGGTTTCTGGGGAGGATTTTGGCGGCTAGGGTTTGGGACTTGAGGGATTTCGTGATGGGGGTTGGGACAGGGTCTTGGGTGGTTTATATAGTGTCTTGGACGACCTGGGTTGGGCCTTGGGCTAAGAGGGGTTGGATTAGGACTCAATTCTAATCCGGTAGAATTCAGATAGGCTTCGGCTTGTTTAACAAGAAAACAGAGTTTCCTTACTGGATTGGGCTGAAATTTGGAGGGTAATTCGGATTAGGCTACAAAAAGGTCCCCTCCAAATTTGAGCACGAGATTCCCTCGTTTGCTCATTATTTGATGGATTTGACGAGCTCCCGACAAGACGGCAAAACTCCAAGGAATCACGAGCTAGCTTTGGAATTTGGATATGAAATTTGGAGGGTTGCTTGATGATGGCTTCAAAGAATTACTGGAATTTTTCCAGAATTTTTCAAAAAGGTCTTCTAGGGTTTTGGCTTAAACCTTAATTTAAATTAATTATAACAGGGTTTCGTATATAACAATTCCCTTTTAATTTATTTTTGGGTTTTCGAAAATACAAGTGACATACGACAAAATAGAGGATGTCACACAAGCTTTTCATGCTGATATCGCGATGTCGCCGCCAGCTGTTCGGCCTCCACCGTGGCCACCTCCCCAAGCTCAAGACGTATTAAAGAAAGGCGTGTCTTCACCTCTTCGGCACCCTCTGGTCCCAAAAGTCACGTCCCTGCAAGGCCGGCTCAAGAAAGAGCCCAAGTTGTCCACGAGTCCGGTTCCTCCGGTTCGGTCATTTTCATGCAGTCAACTTAAAACGGATGCCCCGGTCTCATACGTACTCCGTTTTGGATGTTCTTGGTATGCACGCATAAGCCCTCGACGAGATCTTTCCAACGGATCCAGTCCCACTTCCAAATTCTTTACGGATCAATGGGAATCATTGAAACAAGATTACGACCAGAATCGCGGGCATTTGTGACGCTCACTTTGGGCCCATGGCCCATGTATTCTAGGGTCATGCCCCAAACCCTAGCCGTCACTATAAATTCAGTAGCCGTCACTAGTTTAGACTTGGGTTTTGCTTAGATTATTCTGTTATTGCAGTTTCGCCGTGTATCGGTTTGTGAAACCCCAACTTGTGTGCTTAATCGGTAATCTGTAATTTGAGATTGCATCTACCGCGTTCTTGCTTGTGTTCTCGATTCGCTTGCAGGAACTAGCCTTCGTGGTGAGGTCAACTGCGTCTTGGCGTGGTTGATAACGAACGGAGACAGTGGTGTAGCGATTGCAGGCTTAGATCTGTTTTGATTGGAAGCCGGATCGTCAACGTCGAGTTCTCCACCAATCGTGTTTATCCTACCTGTCGGAAGATCGGGACCCCGTCCCCCATCATCATCATTGCCGGTTTGCTCTGAACTGCCAGTGATAAATTATCATTGCCGGTTTTTAAACCTCACGGCCCAGAAAATGGTAGAGCATATTTATGGAAATTCCCTTACTTTTACACACACGCACACACACACACACACACACACACACACACACACACACACACACACACACACACACACACATATATAGAGTTGGGCTCAGATCGATCGCGATCGACCGCCATCTCCGCGGCCGCGCCCTCCACTGCTCGATCTGAGCAACAGACCGCCGGATCTCACTTGCCTCCATGCACATGAGCTCGGGCGAACGGCGGCGGTCGGCGGTCCGTCTCCCCTGTCGCTTGGTCTCTCGCCGATTCCCCCCTTCGGTCTTCTTGCTCTCATCTCCATGGCGAAACCCTAGCTGGCCGCCGCCTCGCATCCATCGCCTCGTAGCTATCGCCGAGGCCTCGCCGAGCGCCGCCACCTCCGAAAGCAAGCCGACGCCGCCACCTTGTCGGGGCCATCACCTGGACCAAGCCGACGCCGCCAAGAGGAAGCTGCCATGCCCACCCCATCGACGCTGCCACGAGGAGTCTGCTGCGGACACCCCATCGACGCCGCCACGAGGAGCTATCATACAAGCCACCCCATCCGCCGCCACCCTGTGAGCTGCTGCGCCACCACCCCATCCTACGCCGCCTCGAGCTGCGGCCACCCCCTCCCCACGAGCTGCATCGTCAAACCCTAGCTCTCTCTAAAGGTTGAAACATGTCCGGTGTGGATCAACCAAAGGCGTATGGACTCAAGTGAGAGAGTGGAATTGAGGGTAATAATCGATTTTGCTTGTTAGATATATCCTGCTGCAAACTATGAATGCTTATGCATTTTTTTTTCTGAACAGATGCCTTTGAATGATCCATATGATGGAATAGAGGGAGATGAAATAGAGGGAGACAGCGAGGAAGAATTTCCAAGCGAGGATTCAGAACAGTTGGGTAAGCCATTCATTGGCAAACAGTTTACCTCACCCGATGAGGCTTATGAGTACTACAATTTGTATGCAAAATTGGTTGGTTTTAGTGTTCGTAAAGAAAGCCGACAGGGAGGAAGGGTTGGGTTGTCATCAGTTAGATTTACTTGCAGCAAACAGGGTATATCTAAGCGACAAAAACAATCTGAAATGGCCATTGGTAGTTCATCCGTTCAGAAGAGTCCTGTTAAATTGATACCCACCACTAGAGTTGGTACGCAAGGCTTCATGCGAGGTTAGACGAATCAATGGGATATGGCAAGTTTCCGTCTTTGAGGAGAACCACAACCATGCCTTGATAACTTCTCCATCTAAGAAGCGAAATTTGAGGTCCCATAGGTCTGTTAGTAAGGAGGAAGATGAAATAATTAATGATTTAAGTGGTCAAGGAGTAGGAACAACTAAAATCTATGAGTACTTAAGTGGTATGAAGGGGGGTAAGAAAAATATGACAATGAAAAGGAAGGATGTTAGCAATAGGATATGCAAGCTAAATCAATCACTTGTAGGATGTGATGTTGACAGTACACTTATATATTTTTTGAAGAAGCAAAAAGAAGATCCAGAGTTTTTCTTTGCCATAGACTCAGAAGAAGGTGGTCCAGTGAGAAACATATTTTGGGTTGACGGAAGGGGAAGAAGAGCTTATCAAGAATTTGGTGACGTGGTCACATTTGATACCACGTACAATACAAATAAGTATAGCATGCCACTAGCTCCTTTTATTGGAGTCAATCATCATAGGCATTCTATTTTTTTTGGGATTGCTGTGCTAAGGTCTGAGGATGCCAACAATTTTGTTTGGCTCTTTAAGAGCTGGTTGTCAGCTATGTATGACAAACACCCAACTGCCATCATCACCGACCAAGATCCGGCCATGAGAAAGGCAATAGAAATAGTTTTTCCTAGCACAGTTCATAGATGCTGCCAATGGCATGTGATGAGAAAGGCTAGAGAGCATTTGGGAGTTATATATGGACAAAAACCTGGTTTTGTAGATGAATTAAGTGCTGTAATAAATCGCAGCATGTGTGAAGAAGAGTTCGTCGATAGGTGGGTGGCGATGATTGATAGGTATGAGTTGCATGACAACAAGCATCTTAAGGTTATGTTTCAGAAAATGAGAGAGTGGGTTTCGGCATTCTTTCGCGGCACTTTCTTTGCGGACATGTCAACTACTCAAAGAAGCAAGTCAATGAATGCTATTTTGAAGTTATGGGTTTCAAACCATACCTCCATTTACCAATTTGTGACCAAAATTGATAACTTAATAGAGAGAATTTGGCAAAGAGAAAGTGATGAGGATTTGAGGAGTATAAATGAGATACCAAACCTTCGCACTAGATACCAAATTGAGGTAGAAGGACGTCGGGTGTACACTAGAGCGGTGTTTAAGGTATTTAATAATCTGGTTTTCGAGAGCACTCTTGGATATATCAAAGAGATCACAAAGGATGTTACATATGTGGTACACATCGACGACCACCCCTTCATAAGGAATTGGGTTTCGGAGAAGCACACAATAAAGGTACACATACCCACCGAATCATTCACTTGCAGCTGTAAAGGTTTTGATTTTGAGGGAATTTTGTGTTGGCATGCTATAAAGGTGATGCAACATGTTGGGGTAAGGAACCTTCCAGCAAAGTACATATTGAAGGTGATGCAACATGCAGCTCATCATGAGGGGGGCGACGCAGCTCGAGGCGGCGTAGGATGGGGTGGCCATGGCAGCAGCCTCCTAGGGGTGGCGACGGATGGGGTGGCATGCAGCACTCCTGGCGGCGTCGATGGGGTGGCTGGCAGCAGCACTCGTGGCAGCAGACGATGGGGTGGCCGCAGCAGCCTTCCTCTTGGCGACGTCGGCTTGGTCCAGGTGACGGCCCCGACAAGGGCGGCGTCGGCTGCTTGCTCAGAGGTGGCGGCGCCGACGAGGCCTCGACGATGGCTACGAGGCGATGGATGCGAGGCGGCGCTGCTAGGGTTTCTCCATGGAGATGAGAGCAAGAAGACCGAAGGGGGAATCGAGCGAGAGACCAAGCGACGGGGAGACGGACCGGCCGACGGCAGGTCGCCCCTGTGCTCACAGCTGGGAGGCAAGTGAGATCCGACTACATTGCTCCAGATCGAACAGTGGAGGCGCGACCGACGGAGATGGCGGTCACATCGCGACACGAGCTCAACTCTCTCTCTCTCTCTCTCTCTCTATATATATATATATATATATATATATATATATATATATATATATATATATATATATATATATATATATATATAGAGAGAGAGAGAGAGAGAGAGAGATCCTAATCTACCCCTAGGTGTAGATTAGGTTAATTCTACACTAGGTCGGTCAGTGAGCGGGTTCCACCAAATCCACCAAAGAAATGCATGGTTGACATTTTGAAAAATTCCTAAAAAGGGATCCTATTAATAACCACCAGATCCCCACGTTCTCCCCATTCTCTCCTCTCCCCATTCTCTCGATCCGTTCCGACCCATCCACCGCCGCCGCCCGCCGCCTGCCGCCGACGCCGACGCGCTGACGCCTCCTCGCTGAGCCGCGCATGGCTGCTTCACGCAGCCGCCCGGCCGACTCCTCGCCGAGCCGCCAGACCGACGCGCCGCCGCCGCCCTCCCCGACGCCTCCGCCTCGCCTCGCCTCCGTCCACTGTCGCCGCCTCCCCGTTAGCGCGTGCCTCCGCCGCCGCCGTCGCCGCCTCGCCCGCCGCCGCCGCCGCCTCCCGTCTCCGCCACTCTCATGGCGGCGCCACCACCTCCTCCAGATCGGCCGTCGCCGCCGCCCTCGCCGCCCGCGGCCTCGCCCTCCTCCATCGCCGCGCGCTCAGACGCTTCGACGAGGACGGCGTCCTCCCAGCGGCGCCGTCTACCCCGAGGTTGTTCGGATCCGACGCCGTCACCTTTGCCTCCCCGAGGCGGCGCCAGCGTCGTGCCCGCCGCTTTCCACGCTGTCGTTGTCAGACTGATGTCGTCGATCACGGCCGCCGCCCCCGACGCCGCCACTCGATGCCTCCTCGACAACCTCTCCACGCCATGCCGCACTGCCTCCTCACGCTTCCACACCGATTACTTAGGAATTACTTAGGTTCTACATGGATTGCTTTCAAAACGATGCTAGTAATTGAAAGTAATCGATGAATTGCTAGGGCTTTAGATGAATTACTTAGGAATTTAAGTCCATGTCTGAGCAATCGGTCGTGATTTGGTTTTGACATTTTGTATGTATGCTCATTCAAAAGTAATAAAAAGTAATTGTAATAATCGTGTTTTGGTCCTATTTACTTTCAAAACGATGCTAGTAATAGAAAGTAATCGGCTTGAAAATGAAGCAGCTCAAAATTCAAATAAACCGGCATGCAACCCACGATTTTAGGGCAGTTAATGCCCTCCACGATTATAGGATCCTGCCTCCCAGCGAATTACTTTATGTGCTGAAACATGTTCACTTCGGTTACTACCGATTACTTTCAAAATCCGACCGTTTACTTTCGGGTTGGGCTGGCTCGCGTGGTTCGCTGGGAAGGCTCGGGTGTAGATTAGCTTAATCTACACCCAGGGATAGATTAGGGCCTCCGTGTGTGTGTGTATATATATATATATACACATATATATATACTAGTACAATGTCCGTGCTCTACCACAGAACTAAAGGGGGGAGAAAGGAAAACATAAATCGTAACAAAATAAAAATTATAAAGGTGGTTTAGCAAGCAATGTGCATGTCCACCTGTCTGTCACAATATAGAGGCTAAAGTAAAATCACATGTACTATTCAATTAATGTGCAAATATGAATGTATTACAAATACTCAAATCATATATATTTACAATTAATTTCATCCTAGCATCGATGTCCCACTCATTAACCACTCGTGATCACCCCTCAACTTTCTCATGTGCCGGAATTTCCTTGCCCGACACCTCCTCACCCTTCTCTGCCGCCATCTCCGCCATGGTGGAAGGTCACTGGATTTTCATTCCTTCATGCTTAGGATGCTATAGAACTAACCCTGACCATGCTTGTTAACATAACTAAAATAATGTTCATATTAATTCAATAGCTAAAAGTAAGGGTCAAGATGAATGGCTACAACATCTAAATGAATATGAAATCCCCCAGTGATACTTTGAACTTTAAAATAAACAGTTCCTAATCAGAGTAACTCTTTTTCAATAGTTCCGGAAGCTAGTTCAACTAAAACTGCAAGTATATTTTTTTGCCCCAAAAAGTAACTACATATTTTTGTCATCCTAGAAAAATAAGGAAACAACAACATTGTTCTAACAAAAGTTTAGAATAAATTGGTGCACAAGAATTCAACAACTTTTAAACACTTTGAAGTCAAATTCCTTTATGAAATTTATAGGTGCCTTCCTTGACCGGCAAAAACTCACTTGGATCTCCACCAGAAATGAATAAGAGAATCTAAACTGGATGAGAAAAGAAGGAAATCATCTCCTTTTATTGCAGCCATTTTAATTGATAGAGGAGAGGCTTGCATCAGCAAGTCGAACATCGCATCTCTCTCCAGCATGTTCAACTTGTCTTACCTTGCATCCCTTTCGAACTGATCCCCACACGGAGCCATGATCTTGTGGCCGTGCAAGAACTTGGTGCAGGCGTCAACACCTTCCTTCTCATAGCGCATGTTCCTTTTCAGAGAACATGTGTATCAATTTTTGCTGCGATAATACTGTATCACTGCAGCAAAAGAAAGAAGCAAAAAAGCTCAAGAACCACCAAGCCAGAAGAGAGAAGGTCCAAGAAATAAAAGGACTGAACGTGCTCCTAACCCTAACTATGCAGTAAAACAAGATGGCACTGCCTAAATGGATGTTAGTTGAATTTCTCACAAAGATGATGGCAACCTCGTCGTGCCATCTATGCATTACATAACTGGAGCAATAATATTTGAAGGAATAGTTGATCAACTTTTTACCTATCATTCAATCCACCAGTTTTTCGAACAATCGGCACAGAGCCATATCTCATGGCTATCATCTGTGGATAAAAAATTAAGTCATAATTAATTTTGTAGCAGAAGTAATACATCATATTGGGCAATTATCAATTGAACAATGGCCAAACAGGATTCACCAAAACAATGGCCACAATGGACAACAACTATTTTTTAGGTCATCTAAGATTAAAAAAATGCACCTACCATGTATTGTTCTGCATGTATTTGTGAAGACCTAATAAAACAGTAAAGCATGAATCATAATAAGACCCTAATAAAGCACTTCATTTCCTACTGCTTTTGTGAAGATGGCTGGCCCTCAAAAACAATATTTGCTAGCCAGCGAAGGGATTTTAACAACAAGAGCAGCCTAATTACAGAAGTGGTATTAGAACAGGCCATCAAGGCAAGGGCTCCTCTGAATCTCCCAACCGTGAAAAGTGGAGGTAAGCATTGGTGCATGTGTAACAAAAAAGACAAGAATAATCATATAAAGTTCTAATAACCGATCAGTTTATCATGAACAAATCATAAACGAAGTGAAACGTTCATAGATTGTTTAACATCCACATTGTATGAAAGCCTGTAAATGAAGCTCAACATGACCACCCACTTCATATTCCCTCTTCAGTGGCTAAATCAAATTAGGAGAGAGTTAGCCAACCAAGAAACACTTAGTTAACCGACAAATTAGGCAGGTAAACACGAGAAAAAAAATGCATTCATATGTGATGATAGGCAATAGTAATGCAGAAGAATGATTTTGAAAATTCACTGCATCAGGGTATTTATATAATACTTATTTGCATTAGTAGATTATGAATTTATCTGATAGGAAGAATATTGATAAGAACAAATAAAGACCTCGCTTCCTACTTACATGTTTTATGGTTCTAAGGCTAGATTTGCTCAGAAATTCCATTCAGTTTTGGAATAATCAGATGCAACACTTCTTATGTTTAACTATTTATCAGAACTTCATATATTATGACTTTACTTATTTTTTTATTTGTTATATGGTACTGTGCTGAAAATTAACTGAAAGATGCCTAGGCAACATACTTTTCCAAACCGAATTAATTGAGGAGCTATTTTAAGTACAGTTGATGACGGAATGGCAAACCCAACACCTGCAGACGTTCCTGCAACATTGAAGAAATAATGGCATCTCAGACTAACCTACAAACTATATGAACTGTCATGATAGAATATAATTGAATCTGATATATGTACTAACAAGTCAACATAATAAAATTAACTTCTTGTCTGATTCACAGCTTGGAGAGTTAATATAGACTTAACAATCCATTATTGAGGGAACAGCTACAAGTGAAAACACTTGGTCTTTAGGATGCAAGTAGATGGCAAGCTAGAAATTCTATGATGAAAAAATAATGAATTTAATCATGATAAAACCCTGAAATTGTATCCCCTTGTGCAAAAAAAAAAAACATGATAACACCCACTGATCCCCACTACAAACAAAAGTAAGTTAAAGCATGCCATCACATTCTAAAAAAAAGCATGGCATCATGGCATCACCAATAACTTTTTAAAAAAAAACCATGGCATCACCAAGAACATTGTAACAGTCAGTACGATGAACAGAACAATCTTGAAAATGAAACTGAAATACAGCAGTGTAAATCAGGCTTGAAATCAGCTAGCTACGATCATGGTAATTAACTGTGGCTGAGCTTTTACTAATGTTACAGATGCCCTTTCCAATGGTAATAAGCATAGTGGCTGATGTGTAGTTTTGCCATACAAAGCGCAAACATCTTTTAATTTATATGTTTGATATGTTTGAAACCATTGAGATATAGACAAATCATGGCAAAACGAAAGTAGCCTAACCTGTCTGTGTGAATAAGCGTCGTACGTGGTGAACTCCGAGAGCAACAAGGTGGTGCCTTTCTTCTTCTTCTTCTGCTTGCCCCCGCTCCTCCTCCTCGGCGCGCTCGGCGTCCCGCGCCCATGCGCCGGCGCCGAGGCCGCCCTAGGGCTTTGCAATGACAGCTGCTGCTTTCTACACAACTTCAAGGACCTTTCTACTCAAATTTAGACAATGTCAAATATTGAAATGGCAGACAAAACATATAATGTATCAAAACTATAAATGATGGCAGGCAACCTAAACCAAAAAGATGTATGACATTATAGAGGATATGATTACTCATGCAGATTATTTAAATATTAGTAGAGGAGAAACAAAAGACTGGTGTTTCTTGGTTCAAAATATACTGCAAGACACCGAATCTAGAAGGCCACAACATCTAACTTAAATTTAACTAACACTAAAGTAGCATAAAAAAACAACTAATGCTGCACTTACCCGGCCTAGGAGACATCCATCAATCTGTACAAATAGCATAAAAGAAAAATCCGTGAGAAACATCCATTAAGCTGTGGAGGAACAAATTGAATCTGGGAGCAACCAATCGGTGAGAAATTGGAGGAAGAATTTGAAGGAGCATACAATGTGTCGATGACCTTACCAGGCTTAGGAGACATCCATCAATCTATACAAACAGCATAAAAGAAAAATCCGTGAGAAACATTCAGCAAACTGTGGAGGAACAAATTGAAGCTGGGAGCATCGATGACCTTACCCGGCTTCGGAGACATCCATCAATCTGTACAAAATAGCGTAAAAGAAAAATCTGTGAGAAACAACCATCAATCTGGCTGTCAGAATTAATTAATCCATGTTGTATTTGAGCATGATGCATGTTTCTGTTTTTGATGAAAAAACCCAGGCAACACTCAGACTATATTCTCAGTCTCACTCTTCATTTTCTCCCTCAGCGCAATTGCCACGACGACACTGTGTATGCACAAGCACAATATACATATACATTAATCAATAAATACCCAATTCTGAAGCCACAAAATTGCAAGAAACAAAACCTATGACTGTCGAACACCATATGCACCGTAGAACACGCAGATCATTCGGAACCTCCTCGGCGTGGCGGCGGCAGAGTAGCCTGGGCGGCGGAGGGAGAGAGGAGGGGCGGCGCGGGGGTGGATGAGGCGGGGCGCGGCCGCACGCTGGGGCGGCACTGGCGCAGCGGGGGGAGGCGCCGGGGCGGCGGACAGGCGGGTAGGGGAGGCGCCGGGGAATGGAGGGGAGTGGCGGCGGGGGTGGATGAGACGGGGCGCGCCGCGGCGAAGGGAGAGAGGAGGGGCGGCGCGGGGGTGGATGAGGTGGGGCGCGGCCGCACGCTGGGGCGGCGCTGGCGCAGCGGGGAGGCGCCGAGGCGGCGGACAGGCGGGTAGGGGAGGCGCCGGGGAATGGAGGGGAGCGGCTGTCAAGCGTGAAGGGGAGGCGGCGGGGAATGGAGGGGAGGTGGCCTTGGGTGTGGGAGAGAGGGGGGCGGCGGCTTGGGTGAGGGAGAAGGAGGGGGACGACGGCGAGTGGGGAAGAGGGAGGTGGTGCGGCGACGGGGACAGCGGGAGTGAGGGAGGTGCGGTGGAGGGAGGGAGGGAGAGAGGAGGAAGGGGCGGTTTTGCGGGGGTGGATGAGGACGCGGTTGCTCGCGAATCGCGCGTTCCGTAATCTCAGGTGTAAAACAGATCGTGGTATTGGCCAGCGGTAGATCGGACGGAGCAGAGCAGATTGCAACACACGAGATGGAAGGTCTGAATTAAAAGTTCGAACTACCACCACCACCACGACCATAAGATGCTTTATAATAGTAGAGATATACACACACACGGTGAGCCTATACTACTCTTGCATGTAGGTTAGTCTAATCTACAGCAGGGTTGGTTTTGGGGTCTAACGAGCCAGCTTTAAATACCACGGATTCGACAGTAATAAGAAGTAACTGTAATGAATGTGTTATAGGACTGGCAGTAATTGATGTTTGCATGTGATCCGTGTTACGTGGGAGGTAATCTCCTAAAATCGAGGATTCATTAATTGTCCGTTTCAAACTTTTTCAAACTTTTCTCCATATTTTCGACAATAATAGAATTACTGTCAATTTTTGGGCAAAAATCTGATACAAATTGTGATTCCAAATTGATTACTTTCCATTACTTCCAAAATTACATTTGTACAAAAGGATAAAATACATCACAGAATGATTACTTTCAATTATTGTCTACATTCTTCTTCAGTAATCAAAGGTAATGGACAACTACGTCGTCGCGTCGCTGCCACTTGGATCCGGCTGCCGTCGACAAGGTAAAGGAGCCGTTGTGCCACCACATCATGGATCCGGCCACCGTCCCGTAACCTCGCTGGACCGCCGTGTCGCAGACTAGCTGGCGGGCGCAACTACGTCGACAGCACGCCGAGCTAGAGCCAACACGCCACCGCCTCATGGATCTATCGCACCGCCTTGCGATGCCGCCGTGCCGCCGCATTGGCCGGAGCGCGCGCCTAAATGGAAACGACGCGCGCCATTGGAGCCGCCGTCTTTGTCACCACGCGCGAGCCGCCGTCCTGCCGCCACGCTGGAACCACCACCGCAAGGGAGCACCATGATGCCATCGCCGCCGTGCGCTGCACCGCTGGATCTGCACCATGAAATCAGCTTTTTTGAACGCACCACGACTAATTGGAAGGCTGATTTTTGAAAATAGGAAACAAATAGTAAATAAAATCAAAAAATACGAAACTTGGTCACCGGGCTATATTTCGATGAGACGAACAAGATCAACGGTTCGGATCGGTTGTTAGGCATCTCGGATTTTGAAAGCGCGTGGGAGCACGGAGATCCGTGCTGCAGGGTGCTGCTAGCATTTCTCTCTCTCTGTATATATATAGAGAGAGAGAGAGTTAAGTCGGTCAGACCTCCGTCGTCATGACCATCGATCAGGCGTGTTCTACAAAATATATGATGAAATTCTTCGATCCGGACCATACATTTTGTTCATCTCCATAAACTCTCCTAGAGTACCAAATTTTACAATTTTTTTTTCTATTTGTTTTGCATTTTCCAAAATCATCCTAGCATTCTAAAGTATTCTGGAGCGTCCATTTAGGCTGATTTGAAAAATACAAAACAAATAGCAAAAAAATTCAAAAAATTATAAAATTTGGTAATCTAGGAGAGTTTATGGAGATGAACAAAATGTACGGTCCGGATCAAAGAATTTCGCCATAGATTTTGTAGAACACGCCCGACTGACGGCGCTACTGACGGATCGCCGACTGACCCCAACCCAACTCTATATGTGTGTGTGTGTGTGTGTGTGTGTGTGTGTGTGTGTGTGTGTGTGTGTGTCATTTTATGAAGCATAGATAATGCAAACTCCATTGCTAAAAGCTCTCCTAAAATGGTTAAACCTTACATACTCTAGAATAGGAAATCTATATATGTGTATTACAAAAGGTAGGAAAGAAATCATTGTCCATATGATAATGTGATTTATTGATATGGAAATGAGTTGTGGAAGAAAATGGAAATGTATAAGCTCAAGTCATTAGTAAGGTTATCATAATGACTTGTAGGGTAGGGCATTGCCTTAGTGGTTTCATAATGCTTGAGTAAGTGAGACACTGGCAATGTTATCGTAGTGATTGTTCAGAGCCTAGCATTGTTGAGGTTATTTTCTCAATATCTGCACAGTATGTGGGATATTGCAAAACCTTGGGTTTTATTGAATAAAAATGACACATTAAGCATGCAACCACATAAGAAGTTGTTATATGGGTAAAGTTGGATAGGTTCTGCAGAGTTAATAACAAAAACATCGATGGACTCTATCTCGGGTATATGAGGTTGTGTTATTAACCGGGTGATGCCTATGTTATTCATAAGGAAAAGTCCATTTTAGATACCTCAACTATCGAGAAAGTCCAAAAAAAACCCCTAAATTATGATTTGGTCTGTTTTACATACCTGAACATTCAATACCGGCTCAAAACCCATCACAACCTGGTTTTTTAGGTGTTTTGCTGATGTGGCGCGACGTAGTGGCGCCACATGTCAGCCAAGTCAGCAAAAATCACTGCCACATGGTGTCACGTCAGCAAAGCCACCTAAAAAACCAGGTTGTGATGGTTTTTGAGCCGGTATTGAAAGTTCAAGTATGTAAAACAGACCAAATCATAGTTTAGGGGGTTTTTAAGACTTTCTCGATAACTGAGGTACTAAAATGGACTTATTCCTATTCATAATAATCATGATTTTGAAAGGTGATTGAGATAAGGTTTGGTGGAAGAAGATAGAATTGTTTTAAATCCATTTTTTATGTTTTAAAATATGGTTTAATCAAGTGATAAGTCTTTATTTAAATACTGCATTATTACCACTTGAAATATAGCCATAACTCTTCTTTGATACTGATTGCATATAGTTAATATACATATTCCTATAAAAACCTGCAAGTACGGTTGGTACTTACCAATTGTTCGGGGACTGTTCATTTTAAATGAACAGAACCCCCTTTTCCTACGCTGCAGATTTGGAATTTATTCTCTCCCTGGAAGATATGGATCATTCAACTCAAAAATCTAATTTATCCTATATCACAAACTTAAAGGTAGGGGAATTTTGTATTCTATAAAAAAATTGGTACTGTAATTTTGCACTCTAATATTAAAAACATGGATTCATATTAATTCTGGAATGATGTAATTTTCATCTCGGGAGATTAGTTTCGAGTAAATCTTTTACCGGGAATTGGTCCCCACAAGTCTCTATCTTCGAGACAACAAAAAAAGGACTCAAAAAATCCAAAGCATATGTCTTTTCAAAACGTAGATATATAAGTTGTTAAGCTAAAAAGAAAGGCGTAGTTTTAGTTGTAGTGTTAGTTTGTTATTCATTCATTTCGTAGGTAGAATTTGATTATATTATTATACATATATATAGCACAAGCACATTGATTAGAAATCAGCTATTCTGTAAACTGTTTACGGGGTATCAATATCACTCTTAGTTCGTGACATAAAGCAACAGTGATGCGGGTACTATATATATTTATTGTTGCTTCCTGGCATAACCAGTGATACAACGGCCATCACTATCTGTTCATAACATGAATCGGCATCGATAGTGATTATCACCACCTGTTGTATACTTAGAGGGTGTTTGGTTTGAGGAGCCATCTCATCCTAAGTGGAATGAGATCATTCCATAAATTTGGTGGGATGACACCATTTCTTATTTTGAACTAATTGTTAGATGGGATGGTGATGGATGGAATCATTCCACTACTCAAACCAAACAAGTTGGAAATCAATTTATCATCCCATTCCTCAAACCAAACACCCCCTATTACCAGCGGGACATTCTGGATTATCATCGAGGTGTATTTATTTCTGTTGTGGAAACCGTGAGCAATTGCGCCGGGAGTGCAGGGTCTTTCCGTACTAGCTAGTGTACGCATGAGAGGATAGAGTACCGTGAATATCTCACAGAGCTAGTCAGTCGTACAAACTGCTACCATGGATGTTATTCGTATGTGTTTGAAATTGAACAGATATTCTATTTGTATCCGTATCCGTTACGATTAGAACTTATTTGTATTCACGTTAAAAGAGGATCCGATCCCATAAAGGTTTGTGTGTCCGTGCTAACGAGACTATATACAAAAGCCTTTTTAAGGCCCATCAGGAACGCTCGCGCCGTCGCGCGTCCGCCGCTCCACAAAAACTAACTGCTTCCTTCCGGTCTCCCTAACCCGGTGCTTCTCGGCGCGGCGGCAGGATCGCAGATGGCTTCCTCCTCCTCCGGCGGCGGCGGCGGCGGGATCGACCCGGAACGCGTGTACGAGCTCTACAGGGACCACAAGGCGGAGGATCTGGTGAATTACGTCAACTCCTTCCCCGGAGCAGCCGGCGACAAGCGCTGCGACATGATCAAGGATCTCGTCAAGTACCTGAAGTGCGCTTGCTTCCCTTCCCATCCCCAACTCGCTCGCTTTACAAGTCACTCACCGTTCCTCTGTGTCTTCTTTCTAAAACACTATTTATATCTCTTTATCTATTTATCTAAATTTTCTTTATAATTTAAAGTACGCTTCAAAAGATTTGTTCCCTACGTCAATCTCTCTATATCTCTTAAAGCATTACCCATAGGATCTTTATATTTCATTCTCTACGTTCTTCTTTGAATCACTATTTGTTCCTTACAATTCTATCATTTTCGGTAGATTCTATTCTCGAAAAGATATAGAGATCAAAATTTGAAGATTGGGATAGAGGCTCTGCTAGATTGTTATAGAGACCGAAGATTGTTCACAGTAGTATTTTAAGTAACCTGTTGGGATGCTCTTACTGTATTAACTATGACGCTCTTGCTCCTAGCTCCTTCACTAATCACGACGCTCCTTTCGCGATCGATCGCGCGCTTCCGATCCGATCCGATCCCTGCAGGGTACCTGGCCAGGGACAACCGGAGCGGGAACAGGTACATATTATGTGGGCGCAGTTTGCGCGGAAGCTGGCCCAACAGTGCAGCAGGTCGTCTCTCGTACTGTTTTATATTTCATGTTCTTGTTCATATATCCATGCATGTACGTGCTCCTCAATATGCTGGACGTTGGACATATATATTAATAATAAGTTAGTTAATTAGGCGTTAATTAAGTCATTGAGTTACAAGTCCTAGCTATGATCGATTATACCTGCTAGCTAGCTAGTCGTTGCTGTGTTCAGTTCAGCTAGGGTTATTTCATATATATAGATACAAGTGTTTCTACGACACTACGAGAAATTGACAGGCGACACCGCGACGGGACACACCCAGCAATAGCTAGAGTGGGAGAAAGGTTGCTCGATAATAACGCTATCTCCATCTAAGAACAAGAAGATCTTGCCAAAATATTTGGTTCTAGGAAATTTCGTTAGGATCAATTTTACTGTTCTTTGCACCTCGTCGTACGTGCCTCTAAGATTACCATGAATAGCGCCACACCTAAGTACCAATTAAATTTGCATCCCCAGATTGTTGCAACAGGTAAATTTGCATCTTTTAGATAACGAATTTTTTTGGGGTAAATTTGTATTGACTCGCAGAATCCGATGACTCCGGATGTGCCTTCTTTGCAGGGTATCTAATAAATGTTGTGCTTTGCTAATTTTCAGCGTTACTGCTCCGGGCTCCCTAGAACGACGTTGATGCGATCGATCAATATGTCGAATCCAGGTTTATATCGGACTTATTTGCAGGTACATTTTCTCTAATGTTTTGCTTGGCGTTCATGTCTCAATTTTGTTTCAGCACCGGCGCCATGATGAAAGATGAGGGTTATCGATGCAGAATAAAGGTTCAGTAATTAGTCCAGATTCGTTAATCATCTAGATTAGGGGATGTCCTGTATGTCTATTGTCGTTTTTAGCTAGACGGCATATATACTTTTGTACTCAGAAAGCCCTATATATATAAGCAAAATTTTCTTTACGTAGAATTTTTTTTTTCCCGGTGCTCCGGAGTCAGCAATATATTAATCTTTGTATCCAGTAGATTTTAACTCTTATAAACAAGTTGTACACATTAAGTTGGCTCTTAGAAGACAAATCGGACATATTAAGTTACATGCATCGATAAGTTTATCTAAAAGTTTAAACTAATGAGGAAGAGTGGATAATGTACTTCTTATACTTTCAACACGTACTTCCTCTCACGTGGAAGCTCCTTCAAAGGATTAGACGTGGAACAGGAGTGAGCAATTTATTTAATTGCACCGATTTGGATTCGAACTTGAGACATTTGACTTGATACCATGTCAGGGTGGAAATGGATCGGATAGTGCCTTTACCGTATTCGTATCCATATATTTTAAGTGAATACGTATACGGATTCGGATAATCTCATATTCGAATACGGATATACTCGAATACAAATCCGGATATCCTTGGATACGAATACGGTTTCGGATATCACCTTTTTTGAGTGTTTTTGTCTCATCCTAGATATAAATCAAAACTTCAACATCAGATACGGATATGAATAATGCGAATACGGATATCTTTTTTCTAATATGAATAGTGTCAGATATGGATAGTGTTTGTATTTGAATACGGATAACATTGGATGCGAATAGTGCTTTTTCGAATACGGTAAAGGCATAATATGGATTTTCTATATCCATTTTCCATCCCTAATACCATATTAAGTTGCATGCATCGACCAGTTCACCAAAAGCTTATACTTTTCATTTATTTTGTTCAGCGGTACAAAGCAAACCTATTAGTTAGAAGTTATTAACTTGTTTCTCAAAAAAGATACCACCCTACTTTTTATAGAAAGGATCTATCTAGTTTTCTACAGAAAGGGCACTACTTTTTTTAAAAAAAAAAAGATACCACACTAAAAGAAAAGATGTGCGGACCCAAACAAAACTCATAAATTACATAGTTTTTAACGTTAGTCTCATCCTCATCCATACATGGGGTGATAGAGATTGCCACATAGGAACGAGCTTGTCCCTTCTTAGATCTGGTCATCTCCCTCACCGACATCGACTGCCAGGGCGACGTGGCGGTGGGGGTGGAGGGTTGGATAAGTAAGGTTAGCTATATCCTATCTTGCCTCCACGATGGCTCGGGTGAAGGGTCCGCCCGACAGCATCTCCTCTAGCAGTGGTGTCAAGCTTGGCTACTTCATCAGTGCCTCGTCCAATAGTTGCTTCGGCGTGGATGGAGGGGATCCGCTCAGTAGCGAGTGTCGGTGTCACCCATGAGTCGTCACCTTTGCCTCTCGTGGCCTCCAGCTTGCCGACAGGGAAGGACAATGGTGGATCGATGTCGGTGGGGTACAACAATAAGCAGTTGTTTTTTTTCTTTACCAATGTTAAAGAGCTCATCACGGTTCATAGATTAAGCAGGTTGCAGAACTTTGGCCTAGATTTTGATCCGTGCAGCAGTGGTGTTGTGGGCATCGAACTTCATGTTATGAGCAGGTTCCCGCAAGGTTCCAAATAGCCCAATATAGCTCCGTGATAGCATCACTATATTTTCTTCAGACATAAAACGCTATGCCAAGGACTTCAATTTTGTGAACATAGCTATGCCTGCTACAACCACTAAACTGACCTATTTCCTCCATCATGGTCTCCCGACTGTGGAGCTTAACCGCCATCTACTATCTCACCACCATGTCCTAGTGTTGCCACCTCATCTACATTGAGCACCACCGCTACCATGCCCTACCACCGCCTCCTCTGTTTTGCTCCTCCTCTGCCTACGTCGTCACCATCGTGCCCTAGCACCACATCCTCCTTTGCCTTGTTGGTGTGCTTGTCGTCGCCATAGGCAGCAGAGAAGAAAGGAGAGAGGGGGCAAATTTGTCAATTCACAAGGCTCCAAGAGGGGCAAAGCGGTGAAATCACCTGAAAAATCTTTAAAAAAATTCAGCAATAAGCAGGTTGCAGAGCTTTGGCATAGGTTTTGATCCGTGCAGTAGTAATGTTGCGGGCATCGAACTTCATGTTATAAGCATGTCCCTGCAAGGTTCTAAATAGCCAACTATAGCTCTATGATAGCACCGCTATAGCTTTTTCCGACGTAAAACACCGCTAAGGACTAAAATTCCCTGAACACAATTATGTCTGCTATAGCCACTAAATTGATTGCTATTTCTGCTATTTCATCCATCCTGGGCACCTAACTGTGGAGCTTTGCCATTGTCTACCGCCTTACCGCCATGCCCTAGTGTCGCCGCCTCATGTACATCGAGCACAACCGCTACCATGCCCTAGCACACCTCCTCTGCCTCACGTCATCGCTATCTTTCCCTAGCACCACATCCTCCTCTGCCTTGTTGGTGTGCTCGTCGTCGCCATAGTTAGCAGATGAGAAAGGAGAGAGGGGCAAATTTATCAATTCACAAGACTCCAAGAGGGGCAAAGCAGTGAAGTCACCTGAGACTGGTCTCACGATCGCCTGGTGATATATAGCGTCCGTTAAACGTTGTTGGTCTTAGCAAGCTATCGTGCTTTCAATGAGCGACCACCGCTTGATCGCGGTTTCAAAGCATGTCAGGGGTCTAGATCTGTCTAAATTTCAACTCGGCATGTATTTTTGCATAAAGAATAAAAAATTTATAAAAAAAATTTCCAAGCCATTCCTGCTGAAGCGGCAGAGGCGCAGCGCTCGACCACTCCGCTCGTCACCTCGGCTCGCTCGCCTCCGATGCCTCGACCACCGCCTCCTCCTCCTCCTCCTCTCGGCGCGCCGCCGACCAGCGCCATCGCCGTGAGATTTCGCCCGCACCTTCCTCCTTCCTTCCGCACTCCCATCACTTGCTTCCTCCCTTCCCTTAGTAGCTTCCCTCGTCGCGATTGCAGATGGCCTCCTCCGGCGACGGCCCCCGGTATCTCGACCCGGATCACGTCTACAATCTCTACATCACCCTCAGACCGAAGGAACTCGTGGATTACCTTGACTCCTTCCCCGGAGCAGGCGATGACTTGCGCTGCTTGGCGATCAAGCACATGGCCAAGACCTTCTTGCCCTACGCCACAACGTGCGGTTCTCGGTACCATCATGCACTCGCTTGGTTGATTGATCGCGTTCTTGATCTCATTCTTGCAGCGTTTCTTGCGCTTACTCCAGGCTACCTGGCCAGGAGCATCAGATACGGGCAGATTGCGCGCGGGGGCTGGCACAAGAATGCAGGTTCGTGCTTAAGTTTCTTCTTACCGTGCCGCTCGTGATCTGTTTGATGTTTTTACGGTATGAGATAGTCCTACAGATCTTTGAGTTTTTGGTTCTAGGATCTTTACATTTGTGGTTAATTCCTCTTGGTCTCATGCCATGTGCAGATTTCTTGCTGCTGGTGGAACGAATGATTTCGTTTATTGTGGGGCGCAGAATTGCTGCAATTGGAATGAGTTTCTTTCGTGTTCGAGCAATTGCTTGATCTATTTTAACTTCTTGTCCTCGTTTTTTTTTATGTTGGGGTAAAAAATGTTGTTTTAGTATGGTGCGACGGTGCTAATAGAATGAATGATTGTTCTGTTAGTTTCTATGTGATGCTATTCTTGGCCTAAAATATTTGTTCTAGTATGTTGTTCTTAGACAAGATCTTTTATTTAATTCTTTCACCGCAAGTCCGCAACTTCCATATCCTGGCAAGTCACACTCAAATTAGGAAATTATGTGCACTTTGCTTTGCACATCGATTATGTAATGTGTTCTGCTTATTTTCAGTCTTGCTGCTCCTGGGAATGTTGTTTATGTGAACAATATTACTGCAAATCCAGGTTTAGGAACTCTACCTCCCCCCCCCCCCCCCGGCACACGCGCACACACAGTTTCTCCATCAGTAATGTTGTTCATATTTTACTTGATGATTTCTCCTATGACTCATGGATGCACCTTTTGCCATTTTCTTCTTGTCATTTTTCCAAAGATAAACTTCAGCTCACACGATTGTATATGTTGCAGTTGCAAATGTATAATTATTTTTGATCAATTTTGTCTATGATCCCCATTTATCCCAGATTGAAAATGCATGATGCATACAATATTTAAATTTTAATATCTTTGAGGCAATTTAATAATTCTTAAGTTCTTGTCATTTTTTAGGGGAAAAAACTCAGCATTCATGAACATTTACTATAGAAAGTAAAGATACAAAGTTGATTATATCACAAATTATTCTGCAGCCAATTCTTATTTGTGTTATATCTATTTTTAAAATACTAATGGTACATATATTTGTTGAGCATGTTTCTGTATATTGTCATTATCTTTTATATATCATTTATGTTTGTACACCATCATAAATAGATGCAAATAAAATATGAAGTACGTGTCCCGTTGATCTGATTGCAATAATTTGTTTTGCAAATCATGCCTCGTGACACCCCTTCGCATTCATGCCCTATACTATGTCTCGACAATATATCTGATGTCCATGTGAATAGATGTATAAATAATGGTAGAAAATCTCTGTCATTCTTTTGCAGGTCATTTTATGGATTCACCTTACTCAAGTTCATATAATGGTATGATGTTGAATAATCAACTACCTAGCAACATAGTCCAATTAAATTCTGTCTTCTACTTCCATCTGAACTGTATATTTCTGCTAATTAAGTCACATGGGTGCAGTGGTTAGACATACTGAATCACTTGCAGCTTCTAGCATAAGGATTCCTCCTGAAAGTTCTACTCAATTGCAGGAAAATTTGAGTGATGGTTAGTAAATGCTTCCTTTTTCTTACCTTCCATTTTTGTCTCAAGAGTGAAGATTTATTTTAAGCCCACTAAATTATGCATGTTGTTCACGTAACTGTATTTGATAAATTTTATCTGAAACCCTATTAATCAAAGGTTGAAAAGGCAGATGAATGTATATTTTGGCTACAAATCTTTCAGGCTATTCATTATTTCTTTAGCTTGTGTTAAGTTCTTCAAATTTTTTTTTTTGAAATTGAGCAAATATTTGCTAATAGAGACTAAAGCTAGCATAGTTTCCTTAGTTTACAATGTGTTCTGCACTCAGCTCTTATTATTGTACTTAAGGTATATACATTTGTGGCTGGGTTTCTATATAGTACTCTTCATCATGTATCTATCTTTTGTGTTCATGCTTCATCAAGCATAACTGTGAATGCAGAATACAAAGTGTCATGCTGATCTAATTGAAATATATTGTTTTGTGAACCATGTTTCTTGAACAACATATCTAAGAGACATCAATATTCATGTTCCATCATATTTCTGAAAGATTCCAGGGTTAAATACCTCTGTCTGTGATAGGTGATCTCTGTAATTCTTCTGCAGGCCATTATATGAATCCATTCTATTCAAGTTCGTATGCTGAGAGAGTGCCAAGTAGAAAATATGCTAGAATAATTCCACGCATATTTGCTGGAATAATGTCAGGTAGTTCATATGCTAGAACAATGCCAGGCAGTTTATATGCTGGAAGAATGCCAGGTAGTTCATATGCTAGAACAATGCCAGTCAGTTCATATGCTGGAAGAATGCCAGGTAGTTCATATGCTAGAACAATGCCAGGCAGTTCATATGCTGGAAGAATGCCAGGTAGTTCTAATGATGGTTAGTACTGCTTAGTTTTTATTTACCCTGTAATTTTTCAGTTAATCATACAGTTTTAATTAATGCTGAATTTGTGCAGTAAGCAACTACCATCCCAAATATGTTGCAATGCTTAATCAAACATCTGTTTCCAATACAAGGTTTCCTGCTCCAATGTTCCTGCAGACAAATTCTAATAATGGTAAATGCACTTGTTTTTGTTTCACATACTTGTCACCTAACCTGTTTCCAGTTTTTTGTCTTGCTCCTTTTCTAAATTTTGTGGAAAACCCCTATATCAGTATTTTGTTCACTTAGAATGACACTAGTGTTGCTATAACAAAGAGATTATTTCTGGTCTTATTTATGAGACCCTCGGAAAAGGTATTTCCATTCTGGGTTTGGACTAACAAAAGATACAGTTATCCTGCTGCATATTATTCGATAATCAACATGCAAAAAAATTTTGAGCAAAACATCCAGTTATGACACCAGGTCCACGTTCTCTTTCACCAGAATGAGAATGTCTCTTATTTGTATGAACACACCGGAATGAGATTGACCCTTATTTATATTTAAGAGCAGAGGGCAATAGTGAATCTGTACAAAAATGCATTTGCTTTATGCATAAAAGTTTGTATCATTTAATTATTTTGATAGCAGATATCAAAGGAATGAGGCATGTTCCAGCACCAGGCATAATACAGAAAAAGGAGAGGTTCGTGAAGTTGAGCATTGCTTCTTTGATTGCACCTGATGGCACTCAAGGCTTTGGAGGGGTATTGATGCGGGGCAGCAAGGAGCGATTCATCTGTGCGCTATGTTTTCCAATTCCGGGAACAGAGCCGGCATCTGTTTTTGAAGCTGCTTGTTGTGAAGCTATAAGAGCTGTTAAGTTCTTCAATCCAAATACTTGTGTTCTGGAGTCCCATTTATTCCCTCTGTCAAATATTCAGCATGTACAGAAAGAAAAAGACGAGATGAAAGCAAGAGGAATGCAACTTTGCTGCACCCGTGTGATTTCAGAAGAATCCAATGGTGCAGCTTGTCAATTGGCCATACATGCTCTACAGATAGGGAGATACCACATTTTCCTCCAAACTCCGGCTTGGCTTGTCCTTCGCTAGCTCAAAAGTCAAACAACCGGTAGCTGATGCGAATGGCAGCTACAGGCTTCATCTTTGAATGTAGATATTCATTTTTTGAGTGTAGATGTTTTGAAAACCACTTGCTACTTTTCTTAACAATTGTATGCATACCTGCTTGCTGGGTATCCCGCTTGCTATCAACTTAAATGGTTTTTTAGGGTTTACTTTAGTGAATTGTGTAGCCAGTGTAGATAGTGACGATGTCAACAGTAGACTTGTCTAAGAACATCTCTGGATCTACAGGAAGTTCCTATTCTTCAGTTCATATCAATATTCCTTTTTTGTGTGTGTGACCACAGATTGTGTGCCCTAATATGCCCCCTTTTCTAGCTTTAAATAATTACATTTTCAGGCTTCAAGTTTCTTTCATTAATATTTTCATGATTTTTATTTGCAAAGATCTATACCAGAAACTTGCAATAGATATTTCATGCTAAGCTTGGTATTAGATACTGTCAGTTTTTCTTGCTAAACGATACACTTCCGTAATTCGAATGTCTTGCATACGAATTAGGAATGTCTTCGTGGGAATTATTTTAGTGCCTGGGAGCAAACAATTTGATTCAAGCAAGCAGCATGACGAAAACAAAAGAATTTACAATCTTGTCAAGGACAATTTTCGACAACTTTTGGCCTAGTGATAAACTGTCACTACTGATGGTACTCTTTATCGAGCAAGTCTACATGTAAAAAAAATTCTCGAGATATTTTAACTACAAAAGATGGCAATTGATACAACAACACAAGTACTCTGAATATGCTTAGTAACTTTTAAAAAGATGGCAATAGACGCAAGTACTCCGAATATGCTTAGTAGCTTTTTCATGAAGCCATACAAAATTCAACATAAGCATGTCTTTGGCACCTCAAGTATCTGAAAAACAAAGGAAGCTGCCGGTTGCAAACCAACTCAAGTGTATTCTAGCTACTATATGAATATTAATTGCCATATCTCTGCGAGCCAAGGGAATGAATTTCAAAGCACCACAACCAGCGCTTTGGCAGATCAGTCTTCCAGTATGAATCTTCCCGTACAAACAAATGAAAGATTAATCCTCATAATCTATAGCGTCTTCATCATCTAGCTCCGAACTATCAATCCCGCCCATGAGTGATAGGAAGACAAGAACTGCAACAAGTTGTGTCGCAAGGAAATACTTTGTTCTTCGCCTAAATATCTTTTCCTCCTCTGTTCGCTCCTTCTTAGCTCTGGGCTTTGGCTTATAACCTGCAAAAGATCAGGCTAATAAGAAATGGTAAATAATTGTTTAAAAAATCATGAAAACAAATGTGCAATCAACACATTGGAAAACATAGGGCACAGATGAATTGCTTCTTGCTTTGGTTCATGTAAAATTTATCACTGCGGCTACTGCTTTGGTTCATTTTTTCTCCATATTACCATCTTACTTCTCTCCCTTCCAAATGAAAATGATTAAAGTCCTATTGGGACATGTACAATGGTAGCCCCAAACACAACACTGTAGCTGGTTTAATACTGTACCAGTAGGGTTGGTGTCGGCAAGTGACTAACTGGAGGGTCACCACCGACAATGAATTTGTACGAGGGGGCGCTAATCAAGAACTAAGTTAAATGGTAACACAAGACAGGGTTATACAGGTTCAGGCCCTCAACGGAGGAGGTAATACCCTACTTCTTGTGTTCTGGGATTATATGGTGAATCAAGATGCGAGATACAAGATGATGCTATGCGCTGAAAACTTACATGCCGATGGTCTCTACCACCTCCCTTTATATAGTGTAGGGGGGATAGAGTTTACAGGATATCTCGAGATCCCTGATAACTAATTCTGGTATGCAGTTACATGAAATGCGTGTGTTGATCTGCTAATTACATGGAGATAGATTATATCCTCAGGAACTTCCTTGCGGCTCAAGCTGTGCGTAGCCCGAGTGGTCTCTATCCCTAACCGGCCGACTTGGATCGCACCCTATCTGCTCCCTTATGGGCCTTCTAGAGGATACCCGGGGCCCATATAATCCACAGTAGCCCCCGAGTGCTTTACGATCGAGTCAGATGTCCGACCGACTGGTTTCACCAATACCTCCTGTAATCTGAAAAGAGAATGTAAAGAACTCAAGAAGTCTTAAGTTTCAGTGTTGAATCAATGCCTGGATTGACAATATCAAACTCAGCTTAGCTAGACCATTGGGCACATCGCTTCGACAAAAGGATTCGGCTACTTGACACCCACTCTTGCAATACAAAAGCAGCAACTGGTCCATCGTGGGGCATGCCTTAAACCACGTCTCCACAACTTCTGTCTTGCAGCATGTTGTAGTTTAACGTTGCAAGGGATATCGACATCAGGCGCCTAGCCTTAACTTGTAAGAGCTAGCACTCGGCCCACCTTTCAACCGGGTGGTACCTGTCCCAGCATGGGGCACACCTTTCAACCGGGTGGTACCTGTCCCAACCGGAGAAGGGATCAGCATAGGCTCCTCGGAGCGTACCGATTGGATGCAATTTTACCGAGAGGCACTTGTACCCGGGTAGCGGTGTACAACTGGCGACCTTATAGAAGGCATGCCTCAAGAAATTAGACCCAAATTTCACCAACACCCAACCTCGAGCATGCGAAGTTGGCTAGTGACTTAACATGGGGTATGCCGTGAAACACTTTTAATTTTGGCGCTGCCGGTGATATGCCCTCCAGGGTGCACCGAGGTCGAATTAGGCTAGATTTTAACACATTGCCACCGTCAGCGGCGTGTTAAGAAAACCTGTTAAGAAGGTTGCCCTTTGTAGTTTTAGCCCAAGCCCAATTTGGGGAAGGCAGAGCGTTTTCGCGCCTTTTCCTCACGCAGCCAGAACGGTACGCGCTTCCGTCGAAAACCGTATTCGTATCCACTTCCGTCCCATCGCCACAATGGTTTCACTGTGTTTGAAACGGATTACAAGGCGCGACCCTTGAACTTCCTCCGTGTATAAAAGAAATCTCAGGGGCAAAATACTACTTCACCACCAGCCTTCAAGTATCCGAGTTTTCTTCTCCCCGGTGACGCCCAAAAACCCACACCTTTTCTCCTTCGGGTGCAATGGCAAACATCATGGAGATGATCGAGATGTGGATCGCCGAGGCCCGCGTAAAGGACGAGGCGGAGGCCGCCGCCAGAGCCGCCGCCAAAGCTTTTGAAGACGAGCTCTGGCAGGACTTCGCGCAGATGAGGGTGGAAATCGACGCGGAAGAATCCATTAGGGTTCTAATCCGTGGATTCCCGCAACTCCACAAAGTGTGCTTCCGCGAAGGGCCTTGGTTGCGCCTCACCGCGCAGACGGGGTACTAAGGCCTCCACGTGGCTTTCTTCTTTGCTCCTCCGCGAGCCAGCGACGAGCCCTAGCTCGATGTGCTGTGCCACGGAGTAATATGTAATTAGACCTAAGAGCCTTTTCAATAAAAACCTTTTGGGTATCATGCCTTTGTCTTTACTCCAATTTTGAATCCGCAATGGCACTTTTACTTGATTTGATCTTGAACCCGCAGCATCGCTTCGTCCGAGTAGTTAGGCTTGCTCGCTGCTAGACCGGCAGTCGGCGCTCAATGCAAACCTCTCGGAAGGAACCACTCGGTCGGCCGAGTGATTATCGGACCCTTCGCGGAAAGGCCGCATCCAGCGCTACACTAAGGCCCAACCCAGAATGCGAAGCTTCGCCCGTTGCAATAAGTTAGAAACAGGGGGACGAAATTAGTTCACCTCGCTCACTTTTCGCGCCAGTCAGTTAGCTTTTCCCAGCAGACTCCGCCGCTAGGGTTCTTCTCCGCCGTCACCTCCGCCGCCACCCGTCTCCGATCGCGATGGCTCTACCATCCCCCACCGCCCCTAAGGCTGCTAAGGACGGGAAGAAGTGGATGAAGTCCATCACGACCGAACGGAGGCTCTGGTGGTCTCCACGGCGTGCTTCCCGCGGAAGGGTTCGTGTCTTGGCGTGCTGCCGCCGGCGAATCCTGCCCCACCCCTCGCCCGGACGAGGTAGTGGTCTTCGAATCCATTTTTCTCCGTGGCTTCGGCCTTCCTTACTCTTCATTCTTCCGGGGATTGCTCCACTTCTATGGGATTGAGGTCTCGCATTTGAACCCCAATTCCATCTTTCAGATTGCGATTTTTGTTTACCTCTGTGAGGCCTATTTGGGGATCGCTCCTTATTTCAACCTTTTCAGATTCCTTTTTCTTCTCAAACCTTATCCCAACAAGAATTCTCCCAGGCCTTGAGCGTGGGATTTCAATTGCGGGAAGGGGTCCGAAAGTTTTATTTCGATCTTCCTTGAGAACTTCCAACAAAGGCGGCACTCGAGTGGTTCTATTGTGCCAACTCTCCTCCTGTCCTCCCTTCCTTCTCCGTGAGTGCCCGCGTACCGAGGCGACAAGGAGGCCAAGTAAAAACTTCTTGTTCTTCTCCATGAGCAAAGTCTGCTTTGGGTTGACCGGCATTAGGGTAGTTTGGAATTATACCCAGCGCCGTATCTAGCCCATCAAGGAGAGGGTTCATCTCGCCTTCGAGTACTCGGGGACCTAAGACGCCACTCGGGAATCCAATGAAAGCCTCTCGCAGAGGGAAATCATCGGCCGAGTGGGCGAGCTCTTCGCTCCAGGTTCGGAAATAACTCCTGCAGAGTACCCGGCTCCATACAATTTGGGACATTTGCCACCACCGGTAAGGAGAAGATCCTCCTCAATTGTCCATGTAGAGCCCGAATTAATGTAATCTGATATGCTGCAGGGACGCGAAGCCTTCTTCTCTACCCCTCCGGTTCCAGAAGCTCCACACCACAAAGAAGCACCACGCAAACGGCCTGCTGCTGAGGGCTCAACGAGTGCTCCTCCGGTCAAGAAAGGCAAGGGGGCTGCTCCTGAGGACTCGGAAGAGGACGATGAAGACGAAGATACCGTCCCGCTTTTGCGCCGCCGCCGCCCAGCGACGAGATCGCCACCGGCCCAGGCTTGCGCGGCCACAAAGCCCTCCGCCTCTCCTAGCTCTGGTCCGAGTGGTTCGGGCATAAAATTCAAGATGAAATACGTCCTACCACACAGGTATTCCTTTGCAACGCTGTAACTCCATAATTTGCGGAAATGTTTATCTTAAAAGGTCTTTGAATGCTTTCAGAAAACCAGTGGACGATGACGAGCCGCCAAGTCCTAGGGACCCGGCTCGGCCCACCGCGCCTCACCAAGACTCTGGCCCGTCTGCCACCAGTCGCCAATCCTCGTCGTGAAGGAAAATCCACTCCGGCTCCAAAGAGCTCGAACAGAATCGAGGAGATTCTCGCCCTCCCAAAGCTCACGCCCAACCCTTCCGATTGAAATGGCGGAAGAAAATGGAGGGCTACGAGGTTGACGACGGGCAGGAAACCGAAGAGTGGGAGGTGCTGGACCAAGTGACTGCGATTCAGGCTGAGATATACATGGTAAAACTCTGTTGCTACGAATCCTCATCCCGTACGGGAGAATCCTGTTAATCTCCCTCCCTTCTCCACGCAGCGCATGAAGGAGAGGTCGAAGTAGAAGACCCGATGCATGGAGAGAACGGTAGACGAGCTGAAAACGCGCGATGAATTTGACAACGCATTGTACGCCGCCAAACGACAATATCGCGGCAGGATCGAAAAACTCCAACACGAAGTCACCGAGCTTCGATTCCGCCACATGAAAGAGTCCAACACAAACCGAGGTATAGACCCCAATCCGTGCTAAATCTCTAGAGAGGATGCTCCATAGGTGATGATCTCCGATATTTTTCTTCAAATGTAGCTCTGGAGGCGAGACAAAAGGCCTTAGAGGATGAAATGCGTCGGGCCAACGCTCAAGCAGAGAAATCTGCTAAAGAGCTCGAAGGTAACTTTCCCGACCGCTTTCTCCTGCTCAACCTCAACAGAGCTTGATATTACGCCATCTGGGACGGAGTTTTTTCAGTGAAACCGCGCCAGAAGCTTCGGTGGGGATAGCCCCAGTGCTTCAATGTCTTTACCCGGACGAAGAGCCGCCAAAGGATCCTGACCTCCTGGTGGCCCAGCTCGACGCTATTCCTGAGCGGATCAAGGTCTTCACTCGGGAGGCCGCGATAACATGTACCAGCCAAGGCCTCGCCATTGCGAAGTCAAACTTCACCCGCCTAGACTGTGAAGCGGTGAAGGACGGGTTTGCTTGTACGGAGGAGAAAGCCGCCGCTTTGCTGGAAGAGGTTCGCCCGACCGCCATCCAGATAGTAGATCAGTTGGACTTGTAATTATGTCTGTAATGAAGACGCTTGGTTGATCCTCAGTACTGATGATCCGATTTATCCAAATAGTACGTTTTATCCTTTTTCATGAAACGCTACCGCCGACCGTCCAAATTTCGAGTGCGAAGTAGCGCTTGGCTTTCTCCCTATGCAACTACAGGATAGCTAAACATTGTCGCTGGGATACAAAAGCGTCATTACTCAAGAATTGTCATAATACCCGAATTTGATCAACGCATGTAAAGAGAAAACAACTTTATTGATGAGATAGGGTGCGGTTGACTCCGCACACTATTTAGTATAGTCCCCGACTTACTGTTTGGTCATTTACGGCCAAGTAGCAAGTCAAAAAAAGGGAAACTAATTACATGCTGCTTGAATACAAGACTTTAAGAGTAGAAACGCAGCGTAGTCGCCGATGTTCGAATATTGGGCACATCGATTAAATCTTCACGTTGTAGCCGGTAAGCCCCCGGGTGGGTCACCTCAGCAATCACGTAGGGGCCTTCCCAGAGTGGGGAGAGTTTATGCTCGTGTTTCTGATTCCTTCGGAGGACCAGATCTCCCTTGGAGAATGCACGGCCCCGTATGTTACGCTGATGGTAGCGACTGGATCATTGCTGCTTCCCCGACTTCCTCGAGCCGATCGAGGTCTTCGTATCTTGCTTCATCCGACTGATTATCGTCGTAGCCGGCGACCCGAGGGGACCGGAACTTTAATTCAGTCGGGAGGACCGCTTCCGAGCCATAAACCAGAAAAAAGGGTGTCTGCCTGGTTGCTCGACTTGGGGTCGTTCTGAGCCCCCAGAGCACCAAAGACAACTCCTTAACCCAGCGTTATGCGTCTGATTGACGATCAAAATTTGGGCTTTGAGCCCTACAGGCTAATCCGTTGGCGCGTTCAACTGTCGTTGCTCGCTTGGGTGGGCCACCGAGGCATAACAGATCTTGATGCCCGACTCGCCGCCCCGATCTTGAAATTATTTGCTCTTGAACTGAACGCCATTGTCGGTGATGATGTGATTGGGCACGCCGAAACGCACAACGATGTCCCGAAAGAACTCGCGTGCCTTGGCCGCCGTGATGACAGCAACCGGCTTGGCTTCAATCCATTTGGTAAACTTGTCGATGGCGACGAAGAGATGAGTGAATCCGCCTTGCGCTCGCTTGAGGGGGCCCACCATATCCAGATTCCAGACGGCGAAGGGCCAAGAGATCGGAATCGTCTGTAGATCTTGGGCTGGCATGTGGATTTGCCGTGCAAAGAACTGATACCCGTCACATTTGCGTACTATGTCTTCGCGTCCGTGGATTGCGGTTGGCGAAGAATTCTGCGGTAGGCTTTTTCCCTTGAGGTGTTTGTCACAGCGTGATGCCCGCACTCTCCCGAGTGGATTTCGTTGAGTAGATCTCTACCTTCTTACTCGGATATGCAATGCCTTAGTACCCCAGAACTGCTTTTTCTGAAAAACTCGTCCCCGACTACCTTGTAACTTTTGCTTAGGCGTGTGATGCACTCGGCTAGGCTTCGATCCTCAGGCAGCTCGTCACGAAGAAGATAATTTAAATAAGGCTGAGTCCACCCGGGAGTAATTGATAGTACCTCTGCATCGGGTTCTGACTGCTTCTCGTGATTTGCCGCTGATGCAGATGGCAGTTTGATAGATGGTGCGCGTAGCTCCTGGACGAAAACACCACTCGGGACCTGGCTAGCTCGTCTGCTGCTTCGTTGTCGCGACGGAGCACGTGGATAAGCTCCAATCCGTCGAACTTGTCTTCTAATTTACGTACCTCCTGACAGTAAGCCGCCATGCTGTTGCCAATACAAGACCACTCCTTTTGGACTTGATTGACCACGAGGTGTGAATCTTCGCGCACCATTAACCGCTTGACGCCGAGCGATATGGCAACGCGCAGCCCGTGGATGATTGCCTCATACTCTGCGGCGTTGTTGCTGACGGAAAACAGAATCTGGAGGACGTAGCGTAGCTTCGTGCCAGTCAGCGATATGAGCAAAATCTCAGCCCCCACGCCGCTGAGCATGAGGGAACCATCAAAATACATTGTCCAGTACTCGAGATTATCCTTTGTTGCTGGGGTTTGGGCTTCTGTCCACTCGGCGATGAAGTCGGCCAACGCTTGAGATTTAATGGCTAGTCGAGGCCTGAACTTTATTTCAAAGGCTCCAAGCTCAACCACCCATTTGGCAATCCTCCCGGTGGCTTCCCGATTATGGAGTATGCCTCCAAGCGGGAAAGAAGTGACCACCGAAATTTCATGCTCTTGAAAATAATGCTTGAGCTTCGGCGATGTGAGTAACACAGCATACAGAAGCTTTTGCACTTGTGGATACCTTGTTTTTTATTCGCCCAATACCTCGCTTACGAAGTAGACCGGACATTTGTACCTTTTGGAGGAGCCTCTTCATCTCGCTTCCACGACCAAAGCTAGCGATGACGTGAGTCGTTGCGCCGATGTAGAGTAGGAGGGGCTCCTGTGGCATGGGAGGGACCAACAACGGAGACGTGGTGAGGAACCTCTTTAAATCTTCAAAGGCTCGTTGTGCTTCCGCTGTCCACTGAAAATCATCTTGTCGGCGTAAGAGCCTAAAGAAAGACATGTCTCGCTCTCCGAGTCGGGAAACGAATCGGCTGAGTGCCACGATGCATCCAGTGAGCTTCTGCACATCCTTCTGGTTGGTCGGAGGCTTCTTCTTGAGGATGGCGCCGACCTTCTCTGGATTTGTTTCGATCCCTCGATTGGAGATGATGAATCCGAGTAGTTTACCAGACGGAACCCCAAAAACGCACTTCTCGGGATTTAGCTTCATCCGAAATACCCTTAGGCTCTCGAATGTCTCGGTCAGATATATTATGAGATCCCATCTGGATTTGGTATTTATGACGACGCCGTCGACATATGCCTCCACGTTGCGTCCGAGCTGAGTGTGAAAACACCGCTATATGATGCGCTGATAAGTCGCGCCAGCGTTTTTCAACCCGAATAGCATTGTGATGTAGCAGAAAGCACCAAAGGGTGTAATAAACGACGTTTTGATGCAATCCTCCTTCTTCAGACTAATCTAATGATAGCCTGAGTAGACGTCCAGAAAACTCAAGAGCTCACACCCGGCGGTGGAATCCACCACTTGGTCTATGCGGGGAAGCCCAAAATGATTCTTGGGACACGCCTTGTTGAGGTCGATGTAGTCGACGCACATGCGCCACGTCTTGTTTTTCTTCTGGACCAGGACCGAATTTGCAAGCCAATCGAGATGATACACCTCTTTGATGAACCGAGCGGCCAGCAATTTGGTGATTTCACTCCTTATGGCGTCTTTCCGATCCGGGGCAAATCTTCGTAGGCGTTGCTTGGTAGCCCGGCTTTTTCGTCAGCGTGGAGAGTGCTCGATCACCTCGCCGGAACACCGGGCATGTCCGAAGGCTTCCAAGCGAACACGTCCCGGTTGGCCCGGAGGAAAGTGGCGAGCGCGTCTTCCTATTTGCTGTCGAGCCCTGTCCCAATCACGGTCGTTTTGGTCGGATCAGACGGGTCCAACAGGATCTTGGTTTCTTCGGCTGCTTGGATGGATGTTTTGATCTGCTTCTTGGCGAGGACATCCCCTTCCTCCTGAAGATTCACAACCTCCAGTCGGATCTTTTCCATCTCGGCAGATGAGTCGATACTGCGCCATCTCGCGACTTTATTGCCGCAGAGCGGGATCATTTTAACGTCACCAGGGAGGGTGATTACACCATTGGGATCTGGCATCTTTAAGACGAGGTAGGTATCATTGGGAACAGCCATGAACTTGGCAATCCCCGACCTTCCCAAGATGGCATGATATGCCGTCTCGAAATCGGCCACTTCGAAGCTCAGACCCTCGGTCCGATAGTTGTCCTTGGTCCCAAACGTGACCGGCAGAGAGATCTGTCCAAGTGGTATTGCGGACGTCCCGGGGATTACCCCGTGGAACGGAGACGATCCCTGCCGTAGCTCGGAACGAGGAATATTCATCTGGTCCAGGGTCTTGACGAAAAGGACATTAATCCCACTCCGCCATCGACCGAACCCTTTTAGTTTGCTTCTCGCACGACCGGTTCCAAAGACGGAGGTACCTCCCGAGGAAGGCGATCCGGTCCGGGTGGTCCGATCGGTCGAAGGTGATGGGCACCTCGGACCAGCGCAAGTACTTGGGCTCGCAGGCATGATAGCGTTGATCTCCCGAGTGGTAAGCTTTTGCTTCCGCTTGGACTCGTACGCATCAGAGCCCCCGAAGATGTAGTTGATCTCGCACTCGGCGTCCTGGTAATCTCCATCAAGTTTCTTGCCTTGACCGTCCTTAGCCGACTGATTCGCGCTGTCGGCGAACTTCTGCAGAATAAGGCAATCTTTGGCAGAGTGTTTTCCTCGAGAATGGAAGGGACATACCGAATCCATCACATTCTTGTAGTCATTGTCGTTGGGGGGCTTAGGTCGGTTGCGCTCCATGTTGGCGACCATCTCGTCCCCCTTCCGTTTCTTATCCTTGGGCTTGCCTTGCTCGTCGTTAGGCTTCCTCTTGGGGCCTCCGTCATTGCCTCCGCGATGATTCGCGATGGCTTCCTCGGCTTCGGCCTCCTGGTCCGCCATCGTGAACATGGCCTTGAGATTACGCGGGGGTCCCGGGTCATCTGCCTGATCAACTCCTCGGATTGGCATCCGGCGAAGAAGCCGTCGATGACCGTTTGCTCCGAAACGTCCCGGATCTCGTTTTTCTTCTTGGTAAAGCGCTTGATGAACTCGCGAAGAGTCTCGTTCTTGCGCCTGTGTAGCTGTCCAATCTCCCATCTCCCCGCGGGCCTTTCGTAAGTCCCTTGAAAATTGGCGATGAACTGCTCCTGGAGGTCGTCCCAAGACTCGATAGAGTTCTCCGGGAGTCCCGTTAGCTAGGTCTGGGCGGTTGGGGTCAAAGCGACCGGCAAGTAATTTGCCATGACGTTCTGATCTCCTGCCGCGCTGACTGCCAAGGCGTAAACCTGCAGCCAGTTCTTTGGGTCCCTCTCGCCATCGAATTTGTCGATGCCTTTGAGGTTGAAACCATCCGGCCAAACCACTCGGAGAAGATCCGAGGTGAAGACCCGGATCCCCTCCAATGGTGGTGGCCGCTTCCGCGCTGGGGATCTACTGCGGCGCCCCCGGCGCCGACCTTAGCGTTGCTCCTGGCGATGGTCGCGCCGACTGGCGGTGCTCTCGGCTTGGTCAACGTTGCGGTGACTTTGACGACCACGAGAGTTCCGCTCGCCGTGACTGCGCTCCCGCCGCTTGGCTTCGATATCTTGGCAAAGATCGTGGGCAGGCGACTGGTGGGAGTCGCCATCCGCTGAGGCGCGGGCTCGGTTCCGATTGCGCGTAGATCGACTGCGTGCCAAAGCGGTCGGAGCGGGCATTGCCTCGTTCTGTTGTATGGCAGCCATCTCCACCATGGCCGTCGCTCGAGCAAGGGTCTGAACGAGGGGGCTGCCTTCGGAAAGTTGCAGTGCGATAGTCTCGAGAAGAGTTTTTGACGCGATGACATTAGCTTGGGGAGTGTTGTAAACCTCCTGATCCCTCAGCTTCACCGCGCGAAGCTCATTCTGGACGTCGCGGCCGCGGACGCAAAGTTGTTGTACGCGATCTTGTTTCTCCTTTGGCGAGATCTAGGTTTCGCGCCGTCGGTGACTTCATCGTGATTTAGCGAGAAGCGGAGTGGTGATCATCCATGCCTAGGGCGAAAACCTCTCGGTAGTTTCAAATTTCAGCGCTCGGTCGGACTCGAGTCGAGCGGAGAGGTGACTTGTTCACTCATCGATGGGTTGGCCACCGCTGATGACACCCACGAACATAGATGGATCGATCCGAGTGGATCTCTCGCGCTAATGGTGGTTATCTCTATCCGAATAACAGGGGATCCGGTCGAGAGTCGCGACGAATTCTCGGTCGAAGGAAATCCACCAAGGCCAAAGAGTAGTCGGTGATATAATCCACGCCTGAACGGTCGAGCCCGCCGAAGTTCTTTTAAATCTGCCTCGAGAGGAGGTCGCGGCGAACAAAGAAGTGGTCACTCCGTGGAAGGCGCCGCTAAATTCTCCAAGCCATAAGGCAATGGGTCACATTGATTCGCAGCGCCTCATGCGAAGGAATCTCGGAGGAGAGAGGTGAAGATTGCCGATGCCGTCGGCGATGAAGTCCAGTGCCAAGCGAAGAGACTCTCCTAGCCTCGTGGCGGCGCGGCGATCTTGAAAAAGCCATCTAACTTGAGAGATGATCTTGACGCTGCCCCCTACCTGGCGCGCCAACTGTCGGCAGGTGACTAACTGGGGGGTCACCACCGGCAATGAATTTGTACGAGAGAACGCTAATCAAGAACCAAGTTAAATGGTAACACAAGATGGGTTATCTGAGTTCGAGCCCTCAACGGAGGAGGTAATACCCTACTTCCTGTGTTCTAGGATTATATGGTGGATCAAGATACGAGATGCAAGATGATGCTATGCGCTGAAGACTTACATGCCGATGGCCTCTACCACCTCCCTTTATATAGTGTAGGGGGGATAGAGTTTACAGGATATTTCGGGATCCCAGATAACTAATTCTGGTATGCAGTTACATGGAATGCGTGTGTTGATCTGCTAATTACATGGAGATAGATTATATCCTCAGGAACTTCCTTGCGGCTCAAGCCGTGCGTAGCCCGAGTGGTCTCTATCCCTAACCGGCCGACTTGGATGACCCCCTATCTGCTCCCTTATGGACCTTCTAGAGGATACCCGGGGCCCATATAATCCACAGTTGGCAGTAAAATATATGAGATGTAAATGTAGGGATTGTGTAGGAGGAAATAGGGTATTGATTGGATAGTGGATGGTGTTGGTATAGAGACAGGATAAGGCTAGCATTGAAATCCTCTTAACTACCAGAATTACTTTTGCTTGGACACGAATTTTGCTTGGTCAAATCTTCCAAAGCAAGCGCATGCAAAAAATAGCATTATCGTTTGTGGATGGCCTTGCCATATGTAAGCCATGTGTAACTAATTAACTATAAAGTAATCATTTTCCATTCCATCATAATACGAGTAAATGTAAATTCTTTGACACCATTTCCTTCAAAACCGATACACAATATATAGTGAAATCAACAAAATTTTATGAACGGGGCAGCAAGGATGTTATGAATCTTATGTTCCTTATGTTCCTATTACATAATGGACAGATGTTTGAATCACTGTTTTGTGTCGCCGCTACAAAAATGATAGCATCAGCTGATACACAAATTTTGTGGCTAAATGACAGTTGTCATACGATGGCATCATGACAATGAGGACCACAACACGTCACTTTCAGATTTAAATTTCGTTGTTAAGCCATGAGTATACATCACGCTTGTTTCATGTGATGGCACTGATGGCGATAACATATCCACAATAAGAATTTTCAGACAAGCATACCTTGCACTCCTAAATCTTAATCAAGCCACACATTTTTTTAAAACAAATGAAACACGCTGTAGTGCCCACATCAAATTCAACAGATTGACAAAAAAATTAAAATGGAAGCTTATAGAGCTCCAGGCTTATCAGTGTGTGTGTGTGTTTGTGTGTGCGTGCGTGCGTGCGTGCGTGTGCGCAAGCGCGCACATATATGCATTGTCGCCATTGGATTCATCCAAGATTCGTGTTTATCAAGTAAATACATGCAAAACAACGTTGTCATTTGCCATACAAAAGTGTGAATGCAATAACTGCACAATTAATTGTTTCCAAACTAGGTACGGAGCACAGACTCCGTGGAGTCCCAAATATATGTATGTATATATAGAATTATAAAAGTATTTGAAAGTTTATCTAGTGAAGTAAATAATATAACTAGCAAACGCTGAATTTTGATTAGAATCTTTGTGCACGAAGCACAGAAAAAAGCACACATGTGCCCAAAATATAGAAACCAGCAAAGCAAAAGAAACCTAGTAGTGCTACCTTACCTAGGCCTTGTTCTTTTCAGCATAAATTTAAATTAAAGGCTAACGCTGAGTATTTGTCAGACGATAGAGTACGTTAATGTCATTTTTGTGGAGTTTTAAAGGGTTCTTATAAATTTTTGGGCTCTCCAAGGCCTTTCTCGAGAGGTCACAACTTTTTTAGATTAAAATTTTGAGCTACTTTCAGCTGAAAAGAACAAGACCCAAGATTACAATATGATTTATAACAACGAAAACTAATTACTTACTCCGGCCCGAAGATGCTCTTTTCCTGGGTGTGGAGGAGGAAGGATCAGTTGATGTCCCTAATCCTGCTGGTGATGAACTGGCTTCCAGCAATTGGACCTTGAGATGCTCAGCAAAGTTTACCAAGTTGTTGTGGTTCTGCAAATACCTTCGCAGCACAGATGTATCCTAAGAATCAGAAGGAAGATCAGAACATGTTTCAAAGTTTTCCAAAAAAACGCTGAGTACATGTTTTCGAGGATGTGAATCGCTAGGAAAATCTCCTTTACATTTAAAGAACCCCATTTTCATAAGCATTTGACATGTTCACTTGTGCTTCAAGGAGTGAACACACATGCACGACAAACATGGATGTGCATTCATGCAATTAGATGCTCATATATCAATGAGTTTTGGGTAGGCAAAGATGAGTATTGAGAAAACTCACAGGTAATACATTAAGGACAAAAAGAGCATGTCCAAGGAAAAGAGCATCAACATCTGTAGGGCTGCGCAAATAATAATAAAAAACAGTCTCCTTCAAATGTTATCATCTTAAGAGATATTAATAATAGAAACTCAATTGAAAGAAATATGTTGCATATAATCCAAAACACAAGAAAACGACAGTGTACTACCTATTGTCAAAAAGGAAGACTTGATCCCCTAATCTCATAGATAAAGCATCATAAGCAGAACTTGCCTTCTGGTATATCTGTTAATAGTCAAACAAGAAACTATTAAGTGCATCATAATTCTTAATCTACTAGCCTTTAACTAAAATTAAAGCAAGTTAATGTGTAGGCATGTAACAACCTCCTCTTCCCTTTCTGCGGCATTAAGCTTTGTTATACTTAGTACTTGCTTCACATTTCTAATTTTCTTCCAATGGAGTATCTTTCCAATTGGCCAGGGGAGATCGGAGAAGTAGATATCATGTGCAATGCTTCCATCAGTAACCAGCCAGAGTTCATATTGCAAAGCATCTGCCAGCCAGGACAAAACCATGGCCTTTGTGGAAAGTACATCGGAGTAAGAAACACTCGGGTGCTTTAAATTCAAGTCAACAATTTTCTCCTCCTTGAGATATTCAATTACACCTCCTTTTTCATTGTTGAACGCAACACATTCACCAAATTCAACATATGGTATGTGATCTGTGAAGCAAAATTAAGGTGTAAGAGCAGTAGAGCAGGAAATAAATATAGTTCACAGGAGTACAAAGAGAACAGGTATTTTTGGGCCCTACACATAAAAAAGGCGGAGTGGTCTTTGCCCTTTTCTTTGTTACATGTGCTAATATTTCTGGAAAAGACAAGGGTAGGAAAGGACAAGCTCGGAGGTAAATCTAATGCAGTTAGTACTAGTTGCCTGTTATACATCCTTCCATCACCATCGCCACCACTAGGTCCACTACCACCCATGGGGCGTGCCCCTTTGCCATCACCTCCAACATTACCGGTAAAGGCATTCTGCAATTAATCTTTCTAGCATATGTTTGTGACATATAATTACCTCCTGATGAGAGAGATGATGTCTTTTCCTCTAAGATAAATTATACAGCACATACATCCTATACGAAACTAGGAGGCATTGAATTTACGCATCACAAGTAATTGTCACCTCTATGAGTCAAATCATGGTTGCATATCCACACATAGCTACTTAACAACTGTAAACATCTATGATGGTACTTTAAATGCATCAATTAACCATTTATGGAGAATTGGAGATCAGACATCCATATTCCATTTGAATGGAGGTTCATCTGTTTAACTTTTTGTTAGGTAGAGCTCTACTCTGAGAAAAGTATTAGCAAACTTGCATGTATCGGTCTTGTCTTCAGTAATTCTTGCACTCCCATGGACAAGTGGTCACTGGTCAGATAACCCAAAAGGTGATAAATATGTAAATTTGAAAAATAAAGGAATTGCTTCTGGTATCTATTCAAACAGTGTTGTATGTCTGCAATGAAGTGCAAGCCTTTGATAAGTAAATAAATAGCATGGCTTGCATTTATGGGCCCAGCTCGATGTAGAGATGTTGTGCCAACCTGAAACATACCATTAAAAAGAAGCATAAAAGGCTTCAGAAGTGCAATCAAACCAATCACCCACTTCTCTACACTTACAGCATCTTCAAGACAAAGCACATTTTAAACCTTAAAAGGGCTTGCCAGAACTTTCAAGATCAAATCTCCTTCATGGTCCATATGAAAAAAAAAAAGTCTTTCTGCTGTTTGAAATGGAACTATACAAGACAGTAGAACATCTGATACTCGATGCAGCTCATTACCACCGCAAGCTGCTTCTATCAGTTACAGAAGCTTGCCTTGATGCTATAAGACTAAGCTCAAAACTAGTCTATGAAGCAATCTGTTTAATGTAACTTTCTAGGGCTTTCAGTATCCACTACCGTGCAATGCTATTAATGAGGCCATTGACAGGCTCACCTAGTAGTTCAATAAAAAAAAACAGGAATTTCTACAAATTTGGCTTGCGCATTCTCGTAGGTACAGGGTTTCTATCAAACTGGATTACTTACGCTACCATGGAAATTACACTTCCAATCTAGGAGAAGACATGCAAAACTCAGGTTGCACGGATCAGTGTGCCTGATCCCTGCACAAATGAGTACCTACACAGCAACTTAAGCGCAAAGGATTCTACTATGCCAAGCAAACTAATCGTCAAGAGTAATCCAAACGCGCAGCCCCGCGCATCAGCATCAAGCCCCCGCGCCGCAACCCAACACCGACTGACGCCTCAGGGAGACGCTCGGGGCACTGAAATCTTAGCATGTTCCCTGGGGGAGGGGGCGCATCAAGCCATCCATGGACAGGAAACTGAGCTTATTTTTCACGCAATATGGTTGGGGATGGCGGAGGGCGCAAGGGGGCTCACCGGCGTCGGGGAAGGACAAGTCGACGTGGATGTCGAAGGGGACCTGGGACATGCGGAGGTAGAGGAGGACAGGGAGGCAGGTCGGGCAAGCGGTGGGGAGCCCGAAGCCGGGCTTCCTCGCAACCAGCACCTTCCGCTCCGCCGCCTCCCACTCCGCCGCCGCCGCCGATGCCATGGCCAGAGCGAGGGTTCGTTGGGGTTTCGGGAAAGGTCGAGGGGGTTTGGGCAGAGAGAGGAGGGTTTATGGGTTTCGCTGCCTTCGCGGCTTCGCCTATCTGGAGGCCGCAGACCGGGGAAGCTGAATGAGAATGGGAATTGGATGAGAAGATACTAATTTTATGTCTTTAATTGCTTTTTTTTTGTTATAAATGCCAAATTCTCGCTCCCTCTTTCAGTTCCTTTCAAACAATTAAATTAAAGGAATTTACGACCCATATATTTCAATTCTCATTCTCTTTTTTTAATTCCCTCTAACCCATCAAGAGGGAAGGGCGATAGGGTTTGGGCAAAGATTTTGAGGCTGTTTGGTTTCTAGTCACACTTGGCAACTCCTAAGCTTAGGCAGGCCACAAGGGCTTAGGCATCTGTTTGGATAGTAGTTAAGTTGAGGTGCGCCGTAACCCTTGAGGCAGCTTGTGGCAGGTTTCCTTCATTATTTTCGCCGCAGATTGTGGTGCTCAAATCAAGCGCCACACCATGCCACGGCTCGCTCGCTCGTGCTCTCTCTCCCACATCTCTCACATGACGGAGATGATCTACTGAGGTGGCGGCCATGGAGTCCGGAGATGTGGCACAAGGTGGTGCCGTGAGTCTCCGCCTGCGGCTCCGAGGATGGACTCAGGCGGCGGGCTCCCGTGCAGCCTCCTGTGGCCTCCTCCCAGCCTCCCTCGGCGGGCTCCTGGGCGACGGCCTCCCAGCGGCGAATTTGCTCTTCGATTCCTCTCTAATTTGGGTGAATTTGCTCTGATTTGTATGATTCCTCTCTAATTTGAGCGAATTTGCTCTAATTTGATATGATTTCTCTCTAATGTGCTTGGATTTGCTCTGATTTGGTATGAGGCTAAGGTTAGGCATGGGAGTCAACCAAACGTGTGCTAATGTTAGCAAAATTAGACGAGCCACACCTGTGGCAAGGTGCTAATCTTAGGCTTGGCATTTATAGGCACGAACCAAACAGCCTCATTCCCCAATTCTGAAATGAAGCATGGGCTCGGCCAGTCTAGCCCTTACCTGTCGAAATGACGTCTTGATCCAAAATCAAAACGATGCGATCCACCTATGGTGGAAAAATTGGTATTTGCGACTCTTTAAAATTTGTGATTTGATAACTTATCCTTATGTGTAACATGGGAGACTATTTGAGTCATCAACAACGATTCAGATGACAAATACCGAAAAATGAATTATAATTAGTGGCAAATACTAAAAACTCTCTTCGTCTAGCACCTTTTGAATTTCCATTTGACACCATGAGAGCATCACTACCCATGGGGTCTGTAAATTTGGAACTCTATATTATAGATCATTCTCTATTTTTTTTTATCTTCCCTAGTATAATCTCTATCAACAACAATTGATATTTAAATTTAGGTCCTGTTCTTTTGAGCTGATCTGAACATCTGAACAGCTGAAATGACTGAATTTTGAGAGCTTGTCGAGGTAGTCTCGAGATTTGAATTCATTTCATTTGACTTGCTTTTTAAAGCGTTAGAACCCAACTTCAAAACATTGAAAAAGCAAACTCAAAAAACTCAAAGCATATGTCTTTTCAAAATGTAGATAAGTCGTTAAGCTGTTAAACTGATAAGCTGAAAAGAACTGGGCTTTAGGGTCCGTTCTTTTTGGCTGATCTGAACAGCTAAACAACTGAACAGCTGAAATGACTGAGCTTCTCGAGGTAATCTCGAGATTTGGACCCATTTCGTTTGGCTTGATTTTTAAAGCGCTAGGACACACCTTCCAAACAACGAAAAAACGGGACCAAAACACTCAAAGCATGTCTTTTCAAAACATAAATAAGTCGTTAACATGTTAAGTCGATAAGCTATTAAGCTGAAAAAACAGGGTCCTAGAGAGCGACATAAAAACAGTGGAGAGTGATACATCGCGGATTCTTACCGAGGAGATTCTCTTTTAGGCATGTATATTGCAATATACTTATAGAAATGTTTATGTGAAAAAACTAGTTTATTTTGTCACGTAGCAACTTAGCATCAATGCTTAGATGGTGCTTGCATCTTTTTTTTTTTTACATTTTTGCAATATGTAAGCACATGTATAAACTTCATTGCATTGGAGAAAACTTTAAATTAGATGTTTAATGGCATGGCAACGCGCTCTCTCCTTTAAGCATCTAATCGCCACCTCTACACAAATAGATGTTTAGCGCCGCTAGCTTCTCTACCGACAGAAGCAACTAAAAATAAAATCCTGTTGGTCAATATAGTTGCTCTTAAAAATTCTAATACTCTAAAATAGGCTTAACACAAGTATAGTATACAGGGCCTCTCTTGGATATGCTCAGCTTAACAGACGTGCCCTATTATTTTCAGCTCGACCTTATATTTTAGAAACCAAACGCTTTGCCGTTGTCAAACCCTTCGAAATATGGGATGTCGGTCGGTAGCACAAAAAATTTCAATATTTGTCTCAAAAAAGACATTATTCTCCTCTACCTTGGCACGAACAGGATCCAGTATCGCCTGATTCAAAGAATTTACTCGGTTCTATAGGCAAATCCTCATATTGGCAAACTAGTGTATAATAATTCCAAGGACACATGATAGGCAGTTAGCCATGACAAAAATGGCATTCATTATAAAACAAAAGAGAAAACAGAAGACATAAATGTTAATGGACCAGACTAGAATTCTTCATGGATTAGATATGACAGAGCACACTAAACCCTAGAATTTTCAGGCCTTAGCGGTGACAAAACCAACTGCAGATTATTAATAATCCAGTAAACACAAGGCTCCCAAGACTCCAAGTGGAAACTAAAATGAAGTGGGAGGCAAGATTAGAACGGACTTATTAGCATCAGCTCATACAATCAAATCAATTTTCACTATTGACTGTTGTTGCCACCATTAGGATAATACATACGAGCAGTATACTTTATCATCCCAAATTTGTAGTCTCCAAAATATGATTGCGGCACATGTCAAAACCATGAGCAATGATAGAATCATGAAATCTACATGAGCAATACCGCAATAGTAGAATAATACACATTAATAGTAATACGGCGATCAATTTGGTTAAAATGCCTTAAAGCCTATTTGTACTGTTAAAAAAATAATTACAGAAGTATTACCGCCAATAAAAAAGAAGCAAACCAACTTGCTAATTATGCTAAGGGCAAGCCACCAGCATATCTCCAGCACACCTTACAAAATTTTACCTCCAGTTGACTCAGATGATGATCATAAATAATGCACCATTTCTCTGTAATGATCCAATTTCTCAACATCACAAAATCATATGCCCATTTTAACAAATTGATGTTTTGATTGGGAATCTGAAACACATGCCCATCAGGTACTATTATCAAAAAGAGAATCCTAAACAATACCAATGCTACAAGCCAACGAACTCAAAGGAGCTGTCCCAGTCCTAAGCTAAACAGGAAAAACATAGGCTCACAGGATTTACTTGCCCACCCAAGGTTTATTTAGTGATACAATACAGTTCCTTATCATATTCTCTAGATGAATACAAGCATTGGAAGAGTGAAAAAGAAGACAAAACAGCACAGATTTTCTGAACTGACCTATATATCTAAGTTCTTTGTTTGCATATAACCTATTTAATGCTTGACTAAATTTAACATATTGGAAACCAGATGAAGATTCAAATTTCGGTTTAGCCTGACAGAAATAAATATAAACAGATAAAACTCGTTAGGACTACTAGAAATTTTTACCGCAGTCGTATTTCTAAAAAAGATTTGCATCTTATTATTGAGGCAACTCTGCCAGAATAATGGAGAGAAGGCAGCATAAGCTCCAAATTACCATTATCTTTGTTCTTGACTGATCATTGTTATCTATAATTATCCTAATACCCTTAGACAACAAGAGAACTTGTACCAGACAATGAGACAAGATTTAACCTACAAATATAAAGCATGTCCTGTGCACAATTACCAACCTTTCCATCATAAACTACATGGTGAACTGAAAATTGAATATATCCAAGACTCTGAATCCAACATACATAAGCCATTAGGTAATTCCTAAGTTCTTAGACCGAAATCACCTTATAATTTGAGTTGATTCGCTTAAGCACACTTTATGAAAACATGGTAAATACATAGATCTCAACTTAGTTCCCTCATGCCCAATAGCCCATATTTCCCATATTCCCTAATCACGACAAAAGCCAAGCATAGCAGACAAAAATTGCAAATTCCAACCAATTTAATGCAATCCATTGTTATCAATAAAGCATAACCTGATCAAGCAAGTCCAGTGTAAAATTAAAACACATAATTATCGAATAGTTTCGTTTAGACGATAGAACAGAGGATAATAAGTGATCAAAGCCATCTAACAGCAGTAGGCACCAACAGATGCAGCAAACCAGCACATCATGCCTCGGGCGTCGGCTGCGTGAGCCCGGACTTGGCAAGCAGCTTCCCCAGTGCATCAGGGGAGCACACCTGGTACTGCACCTCCCCGGTGCCAGGCTGCAGGAACACCTCAGCGAGCTCCAGCTTCTCAGCGGTCAGGCTGGTCGAGTCCATGGTCTTGCTCAGGACCTTAAGCGCGAGGGCGACGGCCTCCTCGCGGGTCAGGCCGTCGCGGTAGTCCTGCTTCAGCATGGACTGAGCGGCCTGGCTATTGGCCCCAACGGCGGCGGCCTTCCATCCACCGTAATTCCCCGAGGGGTCGCTCATGTAGAGCTGGAAGCCGTGGTTCTTGTCCCACCCAGCGAAGAGGAAGGAGACGCCGAAGGGGCGGAGGCCGCCGAACTGGGTGTAGCCCTGCTTGGTGTCGCAGAGGGACTGGACGAGCTGCTCGACGGGGATGGGCTCCTGGTAGGAGAGGGCGTAGCGCTGGGCGTGGAGGCGGGCGGTGTTGATGAGGATGTTGGCGTCGGACATGATCCCGGCGACGGCGCAGGCGAGGTGGGAGTCGATCTTGTACATCTTCTCCGCGGAGCGCGATGTCTGGAGGAGCTTGGAGGTGACCTTCTTCTCGCCGACGAGGACCACGCCGTCGGCCGCCAGGACGCCGAGGGCCGAGCCGGCGTTGCCGATCGCCTCCATCGCGTACTCAACCTGGTACAGCCGGCCCTCCGGCGAGAAGATCGTGGTGCGGCTGTCGTAACGGCGAGACATCGCGGCGGCGGCGGCGGCGGCGGCGGCGGCGAGAGATTGGGGATTTGGGGAAGGGGGAGGCGAGTAGTCGGGTCGGGTTAGGGAGCGATCTACTTGTGACACAAGAAGAGAGAGAAGCCTCCTGCGCTTTGTGGAGTATTTTATTTTGTCTTGGGATAGAAACGAATTGTTTTGTTTTTAATTTTTTTCAAAAATATAAATCTGGTCTTTTTTTTATATTTTGATGGCAACGGATACGAGTTCTAGCCAAATTAGAGAAAGGAGAAATTGTATAAACCCTTTTTTATGTTGGATGTGAGTTTATATTTTTTTAACAGTGCTGAGAAAATAAAGCTATATCTTAAAGAACGTAACTAAGGCATAGTGGTAAAATTAGGAATATAAATTAGTAGGGAAATAGAAAATTAGATAGAAAATGTTGTCGTTTAATCTTGAACTCTTTATTTGTCGCATTCTGATCTTTAAAAATGCTTCAAATGCATAAGTTCATTTCAACGAATTTTGCTTTCATTGTGGTCTGGCTCGGCTCATTGCTCCGATCATGAAATTATTTCTAAATTATCACCAAAAGACGCAGGATCAATCTGCTATAGTTTTAAAAAAATGCCTGAAAATAAATATGAGTTGACTCGAATTTCACCCTACGAGTGGCATTGTCGCCTAACGTGTGGATATATAGACGGTGTGTCACGCTAATTACCGTTCACGTGAGTGAAACCATCCAAATTCACGAAACAACCGTTTAGTTGATGAAACAAAAAACATATGTGAACCCAGTAAGAAACAAGCTAAACTGGCTTTAGCAATTAGCCCCAAAACAGAGTGGCTATTTTTCAAGTGTTATCTACTTGCTTGCATGAACAAAAGAGGACATTTGCTCTCTCAAAAAAAGAGGACTTCTGTGCGTGTTGTCTTGCTGACGTGGCAATAATCTCAGGCTCTCAGCCGTAGGATGGTGAAAGGTTTGCGTCGGGCTCAAATATTTTGGTTGAACGTTCGAAAAATGTGTTTTCCGAATTCTAAAAACTGGATGAAAGTTTTCGGGTTCTAGATGAATATCCAAAATTTTGAGCTTTAAGGCTTAAAAATTTGAGTAAAATGCACGGCGGTCTCTTAACTATTTGTCGATTCTCATCCAGATCCCTATTCTTTGAAATTTCAATTTCAAATCCCTAATTTTTTTTAATGGGTTCGTTCCGATCCAAACATGCTATGTGACAGCCCTGAATCTGACGTGGCGCTGACATGGCCGTCCAGGTTACATAAATTACTTTAAAAAAAATAGTGAACATTTTCGGAAATCATAAAAATACGAGAAATCATAATACAATTAGGAAAAATTATTAAAAAAAATAGAAAAAGTAGCACTTGAGCGCTCCCAAACGGCACCTAGAGGACTTGCGCTTACAACTATAGAGGAATTAAGGCCATGTTTGTTTGAGTTTCTAGCCAGCTTTTAGTCTCAGAAGCCAGAAGCTCAAACAAACAGCCAGCTTTTGGAACCCACTTCAAAGAAGCCAAAAACCACAAAAAGCCCAATTTGTACTGTGATCTGAGCTTTTTCCAGAAGCTAGTTTTTTGTGGCTTTTCCCAGAAGCAGCTTTTGGAGAAGCTGCAGCTCAAACAAACAGGGCCTAAAGACGGCCACGCTATCTTTATGCTTCTTTTAATAATTTTATGATTTTTTTCATATGTTTATGCTTTTTAATGATTTTTTAATTGATTTTCCCATTTTTTATGTTTTTAAATGAATTTTTATTTTAAAAAACTAATTTACGTGACATGTCAGCGCCCCGTCAAATCTATGGCTGTCACGTGGCAAGTTTAGACTTAGGCAGACCCACTTAAAAAGATTGCGATCCAAAACTGCAGTTTTAAAGAATGAGGATTTAGATGAGAATCGACTAAGAGCAACTCTACCAGGTTCTCTATATCCGGTTCCCTATATCCCCAAATACTAAACCCCCCCTAAAATTAACTGGTTCTCTAAAATACAGGCATGTCCAGCAGGTTCCCTATACCAGGGTCTCTATATTTCATATCCCGTATTTTAATCCGAAACCTCAACTAACTCCAACCGTTGTATGGATGTATAATACGTGTATGCATACATTGTTTTGTACGGGAAAAATGGTAATATGACTTTATTGATTTGTGTACAGTACAATAATATTTTGTTTACGCAATGGAATTAATTTTTGTAATTATTGATATTATAAATTTTTCGAGTAAACAGAAGAATAATAATTATTATTAGAGCAGTTCCTTCCGTCGGAAGATTTGAGAATAGTTGCATCATTGAGCCTTACTGAGGAAGCTAGCTATGGATTTTTTCAGCACAAGCTGCCTTGTATCTATAAATGGGAGGAAGGTGTTGGTTGTAGTCTTCATCCCTTTCAAAGACTCCATTCCGAAATCCAGTACGTAGAGCATGGCCAAGAGGCAATTCATTATGGACTGCCTTCTCTATGGTAGGAGGGCAAAGAAGTTTGCGGGCGCTACGACACGTGCCCTTGTTGCCCAGCAGGACGAACAAGACTCAAGAGTTACTCGCCATGGAGGTTTTGTTTCGGAAAGGAGGTTCATCGATCGTAATAGATTGGAGGGTCATGAACGTCTCTTCAACGATTACTTCGCTGACAACCCTGTTTACCCAAAGTACATATTTAGAAGAAGGTGTGTATAAATGTTATCATATTTGTGTACATACTAACATCGTTGGATTTAATTAAATTTGCTTTGTCGTTTTAGGTTTCGCATGCGTACAGCGTTGTTCCTCCGCATTGTAAATGCGGTGGAACAAAATTGTGACTATTTTAGGCAGAAGAGGAATAATGCTGGGACTCTTGGAGCGTCGGCGCTACAGAAGGTGACGGCGGCACTACGAATGATTGCCTATGGGGTTTCGGCAGATGCAATTGATGAGTACGTTCGCCTGGCCGGTCCAACCATCCTTGAGAACACAAAAAAGTTTGCTCAAACCATGATTGAAGTCTTCAGCCATGAGTACCTCCGGGCGCCGAATGAGGAGGATACCGCTCGGCTCCTTGCCATCGGAGAGGCTCGCGGTTTCCCAGGAATGCTCGGAAGCATCGATTGCATGCATTGGGAATGGAAGAATTTCCCGGTGGCTTGGCATGAAGCTTATACCGATCATGTCAATGCCCCTACTCTTATCCTAGAGGCTGTAGCTTCGCATGACCTGTGGATATGGCATTCCTCTTTGGAATGGTTGGATCCAACAACGACATCAATGTGTTGCAACGTTCACCTTTGTTTTCCAGGTTTTCGAATGAAGAAACCCCGGAGGGCACATATGTTGTGAACGGTCGCACCTACAACATGGGGTATTACTTAGCTGATGGCATATACCCCGAGTGGGCTTCTTTCGTGAAGTCCATACCAGGGCCTCAAGGTAACAAAAGGAAGTTTTGGACGGAACAACAAATGGGCGCCCGTAAGGACGTCGAACAAGCTTTTGGCGTTCTGCAGGGTCGTTTCCACATTGTTAAGGGCCCAACTAACTTCTGGGAGCCATCCGTGCTAGACGATATCATGACGGCATGCATCATCATGCATAACATGATTGTCGAGGATGAAAGGGACATCACGGACCCAGATTGGAACTACGAAGGCTTCGATGGCCTGGTTAAGGCTTCAAGAGGTGGCATACCCAGCGTTGAGGAATACATTAATGGGTATGTTGTTATACGTGATAAGCAGAAGCACCACCAGTTGAGGGAAGATCTCGTGGATCACATGTGGCTTCACCATGGCTGCCAGTAGATGTCCGTGCTTGGTATGTATGTGTCTTGATTGTGGTTGGGTGCTTGTTAGGTATGTGTCTTGTTCATGGTGTGGTGCTTGCCAGAAGATGTTCGCAAGTAGATGAGGCTATGTTTGTTTATGTTATTTGGTATGTCCATGCAGTATGTATGTTTGAATTCAATAAAGTGTCATGCAGCAGTAATATATACATAGAACGGTTCAAAAAAATTGTTTCAGGCAGGAGAGTAGTCTAGTTTGCAGAAAAGCAGTATAGAAGGCTGATTCACTATGCATGTGAACAAATAGCTTCAGATTTTTACTAGTTTGTGCGGCAGGTTCATACCTGATCATCAGCTCGGTGGTGCTACATTACATGCTCCAAACATTGGCTCTGCGTCTTGTTCATGATTAGGTGATCGATCGACCATATCTATAACAACAATTCCATGTATGATTTACAATTAGCATGCATGTGTGATCCGTTCCTTTGGTAAAAGATCACGTGTACGTGGATGGTGTAACTGGGGCAGCCTTGGGATGTAACCGAGCTGATGATCAGGATGATCAAGTATGAACCACAGTTACAGATTGCAGTTACAGATTGCAGTTCACACACGACACATATATATAGGGGACGCAGTTACAGATTTCAAACTTCAGATTTTTACAGAAACTGCTTAGACATATAAAGTACAAACGCAGCATGATACAAAATTGTCCAGCACAGAATGAACATAGATCACCGATTAAGTAATGAAATACATGTCCAATAATCTCCAGAAATACATATCCAACACAGTGGAGAAACACATGTCCAATATAGTGCCGGCATACAAATGAAATACATGTCCAATATAGGCACAGAAATGAAATACATGTCCAACTAACAGAGCCGGGCAGCACACTAATAGAGCCGGGCAGTACACAAACAGAAATGATGCATAAACAAGCTACGCATTCCCCGACGAATTGCCAGATGTGTCAGTGCGGTTAGCTCTCCTAGCCAGTATTTCATCCTGCAGGGACAAGTAGAATAGGCGACGCCGTTCATCCATATCATGCAAGTTAGTATTCATTATTCGCTCATCGTCCTCTCTACGTTTCCTTTCTTCTTTTTCTCGCAACAGCCTAAGCTCAACTTGCTTAAGTTCTCTAGTTAAATCCTCTCGTTCAATTAGAGATTTGAATATCTCATCTCTTTGTGCCCTATCTTTGTCCCCATCATCTTTAATTTCAGATATAATCTCTCCTAACTTTTGTACCGTGTCACTAGATTGTGTACCACTAGTAGCCCTAGACTTGGCCCTCTTCCTCCCAATCGGCCTCTCAGGGAGACCGTCACCATCAGTATGTAATACATCATTTGATCCAAAAGGCGTAGAAGAAGAACCTGGCGTAGCCGTACCAGTTGTCTTTTGCTTCTTGGCCGCCTGAGTTGATGCATAGTTCATCCATTTTGCTTCTTTGTGCAGCAGGTCCCACACCTTAATCATCGTGAAGTCCTTGTCTTCCTCTCTTTTGAAAAGGGCCAAGGCGTTGACAAACTACAATAGGGCAGCAAACATAAATGGTAGGGAGCAAACAAATCAAATGTAAAATAGCTTAGTAATGAAAGATTGTACTTACAACGTCTTTATCATTCTTTCCACTTTCGTTTCGCTGTCTCATGCGATCAAAGCATCCTGATATTTTGCTCACATCTCGTGCAATGTTGGCCCACTGTTGAGTTAGGGATTTCTTGGTACGGTTAGTATCAAATTACTTGTGGGTGTTGTAATATTTTAGAATTCTCTTCCAATAGCTCTCCCTAGGTTGATCAATACCCACAATAGGGTCCAGGCTGACATTCAGCCATGCTGAGGCTAGAAGGTAATCCTCGTCACTAGTGAAGTTTTATTTTCTACCTTTGGCCGATGATGGGAGGGGTGCTTCATCATCGGAGGACTGTGCTTCCAAGTTATGAGTTCCACCGGCAAACACATTCACAGGTGCTGCATTGCTGCCCTCTTGCTGAACTTGTTGGAATATGAAGCAGTTGGACTGGCCAGCAAGGTAGTCGGCATAATTGAATTCCATCAAAGTCCTGCAACCAGTACATACTATTGTATCCAACAGAGAATTCCAGCGACATACAATACAGTTCCAACGATTTTAAATAAAGCATACACTTCAACACTTAAGTTCAACACTAGTACATTGCATAGTTTAGGGGTTTGTTCAAATAGACAGACATGAAAAATAGATAGAATACAGACAACTTCAACAAACAACCACTAAATCACCAATTTTTTGGTGAAGCATTGTCGGTATCGTATCCGAATTCGTCGTCGTCCGTGTTGTACCCGCATTACTCGTTGTCATTAGGAGGCACATAGTCCATAGGCAAGACATCATTAGGACTAACATCCTTTGATGGACTACTTTGCTCAACATTGTTTACAGTACCCGATGCAACTGGGTTCTTTTTGTTTATGTCATGCAGTTCAGCTCGAACATTGAGGAAAATCTCCTCCAGCCTAGCTACAATTGCTTCGATCTGCACAAGGGTATGGTTGAATCGATAACTTCTAGGAGAATCCCCCGTTTCAAAATTAGATTGGATGCAATCCTTGAAGGCAAGCGCTGCTTCTTCCACATCACCGACAGTAGCCTCCAAGAGGGCGTGCATCCTTGCTAACTCGTCGACCATCTACAAGCATCAAACACAAGTTGATGCACGGTTTTGGCATGGACTATCTTTTGGTCTAGACATAGAAATTACACTTCAAACACTCCCCTATTGATCTTATCTCCTACTCTCCTATTGCAAAGAAGGTTCAAATACAGGATTGAGTTCAGATAAATAAATCAAACCAGAATTGTCTTCACATGAATGCCTAAATAACATCAAACAGAACCCAGCTATCTGCAAACCAACTTAAACTGGGATTGAGAGGATATGCACATCAACCCCGAATAACATTCGTAATCAACTGGCCAGGCGCTATCAACATAGATCAATCCCCACGGCCCCGCCCAACAAGGTGCTAAATCAGACATCTCGACAGCTAGAGCCTGCCTATTTTGATGAAGCTGCAGCTACCATTGTCCATCAATCATGCAAGGTCCAATCACCCCCTCACCAATCGGCCGCACAATAATGCCTATTCATCGTCCCCCCATGGCATACATCCCAAATTCGTGCAGATCTGCTACAAAATCGATCCAAACCCTAGGCGTGCATAAGTAAATCCCCCTTGCACAAGTCGCACGAACGAAATCCCCCATATCAATGCAATCGATTCGGGCTAAAATCAACCAAATATTGGCACCTACAAATGGTAGAGTAAGAAGTACCTTGGATTCACCGAGCTTGGGGCGGGCACCAGCGACGACGTCGAGTTCATAGACGGCACGGGGCGGACCAACTCCTCCGGGGACGGCTCGTTGTCGGACGTATGTGGACACAAACAGGTCGCCTCCTTTGATTTTCGCCGCCGCCGGAGACGACGCTGCGCCTCCCGCGCTGCGCCGGGCCTCCGCCTTGTCGCTGTTTCCGCACCAGCGCGCGAGCCCTCGATGGTTGCGGGTGGACAGGATAAGGGCACCTCCTCGCGTTCTCTAGATTTGGGGAACGCGCAGCGAGCCCCTATCCGCTAATCGCTTGATACGAAACCTGCTGGACCGCCCCATCGCTACCGCAACACTGTTCATCTATCTGCAATAGTTTTTTAAAACCCCTGCTAGCTGGCGACGCTCTAATAGTTTAGGAACCGCCCATGTATTTTACTCTAGAAATTTTAAGCTGGAACCACATGCAGAACTTCATGCGTTAGAAAAATGTCATAGCCAACCAAAAAGACTGGACTATGGGCCGATGGGGGGAAATGAGTTTGATCGATGAACAAACATGCTCGCAACATTTGCAAAAAAAAACTTAGATAACTTCATTGGTTACAAACTTGCAATCTATGATTGACAAACCCAAAAATCCTAGATAACTTCATTGGTTACAAACTTGCAATCGATGATTTGACAAACCTTGTGTTAACTACGGATCTAAAGATCATGACCACAAACCGGACTGTACATCAATGTTTTTTTTTCCCTCTTCTTGTTCTGCAAAATCCTGTACAGCCATACAGGCACCAGCACCATGCCACAACCATGCTCAACGCACATACAATACAAAGGGTCGGTTACTCGCATGCTACGGGAACAGAGAGAACAAAAACAACCTGCTATACATATTTGATTTGGAGACCTCATGCCTTAGGATGCTTAACAAGTGAAACCCATTTCCACCAGAGGTAAGCGACGGATGAAGATATCACCGTGGCAGCTATGCAAAGTGCTGCAATGCCAGCAACCACTCCTCTTCGCCTCATATACTGTCGCGCTGAATGTGGCACCAATGAGGGTGGGGTGCTGTTGTTTGAGTCTTGGGGGTGGAAAACTGCGGATATCAGGCATTTCCTTTTCAGATAATGTTTTCCCCGTAATAAGTAGGAAAAATAAATCAACAGAGATAATGTTCTTCCCATAAGCAGAAAACAATATCAACAGAGAGCAGTATATGAATTGTAATGATGTAATTACCTCTTATTGCTGACACCAGAGGCCCGTAAGCTCCTTCATATGGAATACAACATGTGCCTCGTCCATTCCAATAGAGATGTATTTTGAGTATCGAATTGTTCACAATAAACTCATGTGTTACGTTAATGGGTCTTCCAAAACCCCCCGCTTCCTTAGCAATGTCAAAATCTGTCCTGACATTCTGATCCTGCAGTTAATCAAACAATTCTTTTTTGACTCACGTGACCTGAATGTGCTACAACATATACGTTCGCTTTATGTTTTTTCACTCTGCACTTGCGCGCAAGTGTGTGAGAGAGAGCAAACCTGAATATCAATGTTAAATAAACGCCTTCCTGGTACTGGTACATCAATTAACTGACTACCTATAACTATCTCTGCAAAGAAGAATTGAACTTTATACCTCCCATTAGCCATACCAACCACATAGTACCATAAATCCCTCGTTGACATTCTTGCTGTTTGATAGAGTTCAGGCACGTCTGTTCCCAGGATAGGTTGACTTGTATTTACGATACCAGGAGTGGCACTAAAAGGATCAGAACCCACATGACTAACTATCCATTGACCATCAGTATTAACACGAAAGCCTGCTGCTCCAAGATCAACGAGGTCACCATAGAACATAGTTGACAATGGATCAGGATAATTCACTTGCTTGCCACCACAGTTTACAGCGAATGAAGTTATAGGATCTGCATATATGACCAGATGAGGAAGATACTAAAACTTTGAGAAAAACACATGATAGGTTCTGAAATTAATTGATGAGTTTTTATTAAAATATGGTTAGTTAGATACTAGAAATCTAGCAAAGAAAGGCATGTTCAAGTATTGAAACAGTAAAGATTTTCTAAAACTTACTAGTGTAATATTTTCTATTGCATTCTTTCATGCGGAGGCAGTTGAGGAGAGTAAGGTTTTCACTGCATGACAAAACAGCAGCAGTGAGAAAAATGAAATGCCCTTCAAAAATAATCCAAAGATTAAATTCTATTCCATCTGAGAAGTGTAGCTCATGACTTGTACTTTTTGTAGAAGTATCAATGTTGAGTTGCTAACACTGTTCCGTCGTTAAAAATTTCCTAAGCTTTCCAGTAACTATAGCCTGCTTGTTCTATAAAATGCAAAGATCGGTTGAATTTGTGATAATTTCCTAGTGCATATTTGGCCCGGTGAGTTCCAAAAAAGGAAATTGCAAACACATTGCCATCCTCATCCATGACCCTTCGATTTTCAAATATCTGATTATTTCTTTCAGGTGCAGCAAGAGAAGAGTAATATGATAGTGAAATGGTTACATTATTCAGAAATTGCTTAGTACCAAAAGAAAGGGTTCTTTGTGTACAATGACGGGAAATACTTTTTAATCAAGGTCTACAGTGTTAAGAGAAGCTCTCTTAATTAATAAATGTGTTCCATCTTTTGTCTTGAAAAATCTGTAGCATAAGACGACAAAATGTTTCACAATGAAGATTGTCCAACAACAATATACAATTTTTTTAAAAAAAACTACTGGGCACAGAAATTTTTTATTGTTTCATCAATAATATCAAACCATGCACATTAAATCAAAGATTTAAGATATCAAATAACCTGTTGATTGTTCTGTTTGCATCAATTGAAGTTCCTATATAATTTCTGCACAGAAGAACATGTTCGCAAAAGAATAAGTAAGGTTGCTAATAATAACTATTAATATCAATGATTATTATAAGGAGTAAAAAACATTACATACATTGACCAAATTTGATCAACAGGGTTATTTGGAAGGCTTCTTGGAAGGCTTCCATTAAGAAAAGGGTTATAGGAAACATCCCTGGAGCATTTACATCAAATTTCAGAAGAGTTAGACAAGTTTAAGATCACGCTGAAATGCAAAAAATATATAAATTCCACAGAGAAAAAAATACAGATACATATTTTACTACAATTCTAGAAAAATCTTGGAAAGTTAGATGCACACCATATGCCAGCAGAAAGCAACAAATGATAGAACTGTAACACCCTGGTGGAGAGTTTGGAACATAATCACATATTGTAGTGAAGAAAATTATAGATCCTTCATGTAGTTTTATATTCTTGTGCCATGCTAGGTTGCGAGCACATCATCCAATTCCTACCAATCTGAATTAGCATCTTGGCTCTTGCAAGTCTCCTAGTTGATTCAATCATTGCCCAATTCTTTCTTTTTCCTCATTTCTGGAGACCACTTTAGTTTAATCCAATAGCTCCAAGTCAATTTGATTGATATGACATCTATACCATAACTTTTTCACTAAAATTGTTTTAGCTGGTTTCAGTTCCAAGTTTGTCCAGATCTTAGACTCTTTAGTACAGAATTTAAGTATATGTCAGAAACATATGTATATATGTCGTATATGCTACAGGTGATATGTTCCATAGAAAACATTAGGACAGTCAATATAAATTAATGTGTTTCTATGTTGTGCAAACGTGGATGTAGATAGTAATGTTACGGAAGTTATATAAAAGCTAGGCATGTTCTCTTAAGAGGCACTACACTGGTATGCTGTGTTAAAAGCATTAGAATAAGATGTAATTCTTAAGATAGGTTTTGCTACATTATCATCCAGTAGATATCTATGGAATCAGATGTCTCCAAATAGACGAAGCATAGGATTTATCTATGGTATGGAGTGCAAACAATACCCTTTTGTTTTAACAATACCCTATTATTCAGCAATTTAATGATGTATCGTGAGGCGATCGATCTTGTTAGTTGTCAATAATATTCCAACTGTTAGGTCAAGCAAACAGCTTCCTAATGCACTACATCAAGGTATTTGTTATTCCTTTTCCCTTGTTAGACTGAACAACAGAGTAAAACACATGATCCTTGGCTGTTAGTTAGACATTGGAGATACTCCTTTCGTTCTCAAATGCTTTGCAATCTTGACCAAAATTTTCTTCCACAAATACTTGTCACATTGGTCTTCCCAATAAAAGAATTCCAATATTGCCTCTCCTATATACTTCTTCATTATTTGTGTCACCCTACTTCATCTACACAATGTAATTTATTCCTACTAGGGCCATAATGCAATCAAAAAATGATTCCCTAAATGGCTAAATATACGTGCACCAGTAAAAGAAATGTCAATTACGTGAGAATGCACAAGTATTATACACTTTGTTGTAATCGTAGATAATATAATTATGTTAATACAATATGTTATGGCCATGGCCCACATGGCACATAAACAGGACAGTGGCACTGTTCACACGGTTACTGTAGCTCGTGTCCCGTACTGTTCACTCGGGTACTGTAGCACGGGATTGGATTAGTTAGGAGTTAGTTAGGCAAGTTTGGATTAGATAAGATCAGCTGGTTAGGAGATAAGATTAGTTAGATGTTTTTCTTAGAGGCCAAGTCTTTTATCCCTATAAAAGGGATGGCCACGTATCTTTTTTTAGCATCCAATCAATGAATTAAAATTGAGTGTAGATCTCATAGGCGGTGGCTCCGATAACAGCCAAGGCGTCGCCGACGATAAACGGCCATCTCGCCCACATCAACGGCCTTACCCATTGCGTGCTTATCAAGCACGTATCAATTTGGTATTAGAGCAGGACGATCCCTCGGGATGGCTTTCCGCTCCAGGTACTTCGAGCGGCGTGCTTTCGACCCGCCATGTTCGGATCTCCACTACGAGCGGCTTCGCAAGGAGCCTTCCATAGGTGACCTTGTGAATCTAAAACAAGGCGAAGGCCGCATCAGCGACTACGCGCACGAGTTTCAGCGGCTGTTCAGCCACGCACCGCGAATGAGGAGAGCAGACGAGATCGATGTCTTCATCGCAGGTCTACCTACGACATCGGTGAGAGATGTTCGTCGTGCTCGGCCGCGTGACCTTACAGACGCCATATACTTGGCGCGTGAGGCAGAGCGCGAGGAAGATATTCGGATCGCGAAGGCGGCACTGGCCCGACACCGACCGGCGTTTAGTCGCGGGACTGCCGAGCAAACCCAGGCTAATACGACACAGCTGAAGACGTCCATCACCAACTTGACGGCGAAGCTCGACGACCTCACCATGAAGGTCGCGAACCTCATCAAGGCGTTAGGCAAGACGGCGGCTGCGGCCGCTGATTCGGCACAAGAGATGTCCAACGCCAGCTTGGCGCAAGCTCTCACGAGCGCGCGCCCCGGGATCGGGACCGACGACGACAGCGACAACACTAACGTCGTCAACGACATCGAGCATCATGAAGATGGTCCTACTGACATCGTCTTGCCGGTCTCCTCTCGAGAGATGGCTCCCAAGGCGACAAAGGTACAACCAGAATGACCTCACGGCACCCGGTCCTACGTCGCTCAACGTCTTCCTCCACGTCAAGCGCACCCGCAACGACCACGACATCGTCATCACCAGCCGAAGGACCGTGTGCATGCTGTGCCGGCACAGCTACGTCGTGCGCATAAGGACGCGCTGCGGCTTCAATATCGACGTCAAAGCCTCGGGCAAGGTTGTTTCACAAGGGGGAGTAATGTTATGGCCGTGGCCCACATGGCACATAAACAGTACCATGGTACTGTTCACGCGGTTACTGTAGCACGTCGCCTGTACTGTTCACACGGGTACTATAGCACGGGATTGGATTAGTTAGGGGTTAGTTAGGATTAGATCGAGTTTGGATTAGATAAAATCAGCTAGTTAGGAGATAAGGTTAGATGTCTTTCTTAGAGGCCAAGTCTTTTATCCCTATAAAAGGGATGGTCCTGTATTTTCTTTGGCATCCAATCAATGTATTAAAATTAAAAATAAATCTCATAGGCGGTGGCTCCGATAACAGCCAAGGCGTCGCCGACGATAAACGGCCGTCTCGCCCACGTCAAGGGCCTTACCCATTGCGTGCTTATCAAGCACGTATCACAATATCTAGTAGTTGTAAGAATGCAACATTTGTTTCCAATTCATCAACCAGTGCAACCATGAAACAAATGAATGGACTTACAAAGCAAGTGATGGTTGAATAATTTCAGAAGGAAGAGATCCGCTGAAGTTGTTTTCACCTACATATCTTATAGAATGAGCACTCATTAGCAAAGAAACAGAAGAATGATGAAATTCACAAAAAAAAAAAAGTGGAATTTAGCGTCTAATATATAGGAACAATAGGATTACAAATGAAGTGTTGACAGATCGGCAGCAGATTGTATAGAGTATGATATAACTAAACATAAAACATCCTTCTGAGTTCAATATTTGATGATCGACCATTGAAGAAGCAGGTCATCACCTATACTTTATGGTTCACAGATTTATGCATACAATTAAAAACAACTAGCAAACTTTCAAGATGAATCCTAGGAAAACCAAGTACGCTGAATTAGGGTTTGTCATCCAAGTTTTCTGTTATTTGATTATTTCATTGCCACACCAAAGATATTGCAGTAATGTTCTATGCCATTTTTCACCATTTACTTCATTGGCTCTGTAATTTCTTTATAGGAAGGAAGACACACACACACACACCCCACACACACAGAGACAGGTGGGAGGGAGGGGAGGGGGCGAGGGAGGGAGGGAGGGAGGGATGGAGGGTGAGAGAAAGAGACCCATCTAGTGTCTATGAGGGCTAGATTGTTTGGTCATGTGGTGAAGCCAATGCGGCAGCACCCTGATAGCATGGCTTAAGTTTGATTTGCACTGAAGCCTATCATGTTGGCAAGATCCAATGTACCCACTGGACAGAGACACTACATCCAGTACCACAGGTGACTGTAGGCTAGATCCAGTGCTGTTGCAACCCGTTTAGCCTCAATCTAGTGCCATCACCATTCACCAGCAGTTGACCATGATTCATCACCACCTCCTCTAGCTGTTGTCACATCTACATTGCATCATTTGGTGTTGGTGCCGAGACACCATCGAGACGGAAAAATTTGACCACTTGTCCATTGTTGACCATTGCAGGTGGCACAGAGCACTAGTGCCATGTCTTTCCAGTGGCAAATACAACAATAGGCAAACTGAGATGGTAAATACAAAATATTGCAAGCTTCCTGTGGCATGTATACTTCCCACCATAAACGTGCATTGTCAAACTGTAAGCACAAATTAGAGCTAAACAACCGATAAAATATTTGGTATGCATATTTTTCGAAGTACAGAAGGCTGATCACAATTTTCTGAAGTGCAGATGGGAACCCTCCACAATTCAATTCATCAAAATTTAAAACTGCATTCTCCTTCAAAATAAGTTAAACAGAGGATGTTTACTTCACATCCAGTTAGTGACAGCAACAGGTTTAGAACGAACCAGTTTAAAACTCAAGACCATTGACTTAAATGCATTGTTCCCCTACACAGCTTGGTCACCATAACCAAATTTCCAAATTTTACTTGCAATAAGTAAACATTAGAAAGTAAATATTTCACCCCTGATTCAATATGTCTTCAAAGGTGCCATGTCAGTATGTCACTCGAGGATTTTAACTACAACTTACAGGTATCTCAAGTCCTTATATTGAAGCAATAGTTGTATTCCGCCTGATAAGTTGTTTGAAGTCAAATCTCTGCAAAGATATAATGATCCAGTTTCAAATTAATAATAGCTAAAAAATACCAGAAGAATAGCAACCTTTATTTAAACACAACAGAATGTACTTTGTCAACAATAAGAAAATTCAATATTCCTGACATGCGTCCATTGATGAACATCATACCAAAGCTAAGAATACATAAAATAGCTGGTGCCACTATTTCGCCTTTCTTTCCTTCAGAAAAGCATAATAATAACCAATTTAAATTTTCCAGGCAACCTAATCACTAGTCCACTACCAGTGGAATTTAGAAGGCTGTAAGTTATGAGAGAAAGGTGTGTACAAAAACTGTTCAGTGTAAATACAATTTTCTTTTTGAAACTAACAGCCTATTGATGTTTGACCATAGATACTGTAGATCAATATACTGAGGTGGACTAGAAATAATATTTAGCAATAATGAAACTAAGAACAGTAACAACATATTATAGGACAACCAATTAAAGATTATCTCAAAATTCGAAGTTATATATAAAAATATATCTTCAAGCAGAAGGTTTCGAGAACTCACAGGTATGTTAAATTGGGCAATTTTGGGGGAGCACTAGGAAACTGGCCATTTATTCCACATTTTCTCAAATATCTGCTTAACAAAAAAGAGAAAACTGTAGTGAGTAATTGTATTAACCAGGAAATCAAATTATATTTCATTGTGATTCTTGCAACGTACAACGTTGAAATATTTGCCACATCGGCTACGAAATCAAAAGAAGAATTACCACCATCAAGATCACCAAGCATCCTGTAAGGAACTACCTGTTAAAGGTAACACTACAAAACAACATATTAATATGGAAAAACCGATTGATGTGCCTACCAAGAAATGGTAGCTGGGTTTTCGTGATACGTGAATATAGTGGGCAAGAACTTTCTTCAATTAGATGGCCAAGGATGAAATGGATTTTACTATTTTTATAGAACCCTTACTTAAAAGTATGAACCGGTGATATAAAGCATATAAATGATAATGCTATATTCTGAAATAGAACTATAAAAGAAAAAATTACAACAACTTACAGAGTTTTCAGATTGATCAAATTAGAGAAATTTTTTGGAATATTCCCTTTTAGTTTCATCCCATACATTCTCCTAGCAAGAAAACAGCATTAGCTCTCCAAGATGGCAAAGGAATAAGAAGCTGCACCTAGTAAAAACATGTACAGGTCGGTGAGATTGGTAAAGTTTGCAATAAATCCTGGAAGTGGCCCTTCAATATGATTATCAAACATCCACCTGCATAAGCATTTGCAAAATCAATCTTTCTTTTCAAACAAGACACTTTGAAATCGGAACATGTGAGAAAGCTTCAAAATAAAATGGTATTTCTACTCAGTATAAGCGAAAGTAAAGGGAAATTAGGCATGCTTACAAGGATTGAAGACTCCTTAAATATGAAGTTTCAGCAGGAAAAAGCCCACTAAGTTGGTTGTTGTTGAAGTGCCTATCTAAGTGAAGAGAATTCAGTAAGTTGGGAGAAGATAATATATATCTTTGACAACAAAACAAATTTGAAATTAAGACTGACAAAGTCTGAAGTGAGATGAATTTTTGTATTAAATTACAGGGAAAGTCTACTTTAAACTCTAAAATAGTGTTGCATGCACATAACGCACTGACCTGAAAAACCAGGTATTATGGCGCCAAACTTTTCGAACAAGTACATTTAGTCACCGAAAAATGGTCTTCCTGCGCAATTTACCACATAAGCTTACAAGTATGTCCCCCCCACCCCCATCAACGCCACAGTGGATATCATTTTTTTTTCTTCCTCATATATCTTTTCCACCCTTTCCCTCTATCTCTTGAATGGAGTTAATGATTTAACGCCTATGATTAAGAATTAGATTGAATGATGCTGCTGCAACAGCCAAGTGACACTGACGTGGCAAAAAAAATTGCATACATATACAGCTTATGTGGCAAAGCAGTCTAAGAAAACCACTGTAGGGTGTTAATGCACTGGTTAGAAGTTTGAGGCGATACCATTTTTTCACATCAGGGGGGTTAAGTGCACCTAGTGCAATATTTCAGGGTGTAATTTAGAAAGAAAACTTTTTCATAAATTATATCGATACAAAAGAAGAATGCATTTATTATGGACACATGCTGGAGCCATACTATTGTGGCGCCATAAAGTAAGAAAGTTTAAACTTATAATTACTAGAGCATACTTAAGTTAATTGCTTTATATATTTAGCTAGAATCAGATTCAATTAAGGGCATGAAACTGTTTAGAAATCAGAAAATATGTAAGGGCTCATTACGCTCCTATATTCATTTATGAAAAAGTTGGAAACTGTTTAGAAATCAGATAAGCAAGATCAATAAAAGTTGTCCTTGTCTGGTTATACCACCACAAAACTAACACAACTAACCAACCAGAGAAAATATTAGCATTAAGCAATATTGCAGAGCTCCATTCCTGCCCAAAAAAATATACTACAGAGTTCCAATGCATTCAGCAAGATTAACTATATGGCCTCCATGGCATTCAGCAAGATTAACTATATGGCCCTTGATGACAATTACAGGAATAATTGCCCAATGAGGTTTCAGATCAAATTTACAATTCAAATTACAACAGAAGTAATTTTTTTGTAATTACCATTTTTCTAGCTTGGACAAATTGGCAACTTCCGGTGGTATTGAACCACTCAAGTTGTTATTGCTCAAATCCCTACAGAATGAAATGATAAGAGACTTACAAATGCATTAAGAATCCTTTTGTCACTCAACAAGTGTAACATTTCTATGGTGGTCGATGATAAGGGTGTAAATAGAAAAAAAAACTAAGATGTTACTATAAATCGGGTTAACTCAAATTTAAACATTAAAACCAACAGTAGTCAACTAGTCTATTCTATTTATCTTAAGATCTTCATATTTACAATTTCTTTTCTATAATGTTAAAATCCAAATTACCGAAAAGTCCTCTCCTAAGTCCTTTCCATAAAAGAATCTGTTATGTTCATAAAGTGTAATAGGGTAAAACCATGCAGGGTATGATTGAATTGTTATGATACTGTATATCATAAGATTCCACTACACGCTTTCATCATATTTAAAATGCTCTGGATAAACATCTGCCCATATTCAGTATAACCAAGGTAACCACAATCTATGATGTACAAATAAAAAGATCCGAAATACACTAAACCAAATGCAGTGCATGTGTAGGAAGCGTCTGAGCATGAAGCAACCCCTGTCGAAAAGAAGTAAACAGAATGTAGAATAATCTATTCTAAGAACACCATTTATTTTTTTTTCTGTCATAAGCATAGCCAAGTCCATGTTAGGCATGGAAACCTTGGTTCTATACCAATATTTTTAGTAACCACTAACATATTCTGCAACAAAAAATAATCCACTGCAATGCAATAACAAGCTGCTGAGTAATAAATAACTACAGGTATATAACAAGTACAATACTCAATCCAACCTAGTGTGGCAAATCCCCACTCATACAGAAGCTTAGTTTTAGCATTTCTTGGAGCAAGCAGTTTTTGCGGCATCAGACACGATTACTCACAGAGAGATGAGCTTCGTCAAGTTGAAGAGATCCCGCGGGATCTCAGTGATGTTCCAGTAGCCAGTAAAATTCCTGCATCATCCTAGCCACGGATCAGTCCCCACGCGACACGCGCAGGGGCATCGGAAGCTACAGAGCAGAGACACAGGGCGAGGAAGACGCGCACAGGTGTGTTATGCGGCACTCGTTGGTCGGCTCGGAGCAGCTGCAGCGGATGGACGCGTTCGTCGCCGAGGACTGGAACCAGACGAGCTTCCCGCACGGGTCGTCCGCCGGCGCCGCCGAGCCATTCTCCAGCCCCCACTGCCGGAACACCGAGAGCAGGGCGGCCGCTGCGGGGACGGGGAGAGGTCAGGCCGCCAACTCGCTCGCCGTGATTAGACCACCAGAGAGGAAGCGAGAAATTGATACCGTCGGAGGGGGAGGTGTTGGTACGGGGCGGCGGCGGAGGAGGCGGAGGCGGCGGCGGAGGCGGAGGCTGGCTGCTCTGGGCGGCGGCGAGGGTGAGGAGCGCGAGGAGGAGGAGGGGAGAGGGGGGAGGAGGGGAAGCCATGGGCGTGCCGGGATGGAGCCTGGGGGAGGGTTGACTTGGGAGGGTTGGGGTTTTGGGAGTTTGACCGCGCGGCTGGTTCAGGAGGCGAAAAAAATAGTACTCCATTATTGTGTTAATGACACTTGGGACCAAACCCAATCTGTCGTGGGGCCGTTGTCTCGTTGAGGTGATACAATAGTTTTTTTCGCAAAGTGCAAATCCACTGCACTACAAATCCAACGCCCGATTTTTTTTTAAAAAAAAATTGAATGTTGTTCCGGTAAGATTAATAAAATGTTGCAGTTATATAAATCCAAAACGTTGGTATTTAAAACTAAAAGTTGCATCAACATGATCAAAAAATGTTGCAATAGCCAACTGCTGCGACAAAATTTGAATGATGTGTGTGAACAGACAAATTGTGCTGCCGAAACATTTATTGGCAACAGGTGAAACAAATGTTTCGGTATAGAAAAATAAAAATATTTCAGTAGGTAGAAAAGGATGTTCCAGCAAGCAAAACAATTGTTTCAATAGGGGTGAAACAAAGGCCTTGCTTATTTTAGCTTACTTAAGTTAAATTAAATTAAATGAAAATTTGATATTTTTGTATAAGCCAAATGATGTAATATTTTGTAGTCATTTTTGTGCGGTTTTCAATAGTTCTTCTTAGAGTTCGCAAAATAATTTTTTCATAACTTTTTGAACTCTTTAATATGCCTTTCAAAGGGTCACAACTTATTCAGATTAAAGTTTTCAGGAACTTTCAACTCAAACAAACAAGGCAAAAAATGTTCTAGTTAAAAAATGTAAATGTTTTAGTAAGTAGAACTAACTATTTCAACAGACATAATCAAATGTTCCAATAGCGCGAAAAAAAATTTCAGTAGAAACAAATCAAACAATGTTTCAACGCTTATCAAAAAAAATGTTCAAATATTGTTTCAACGTTATCGAAAAAAAAATGTTTCAGTGGGTACAATCAAATGTTTTAGTAGACATAACGAAATTTTTCGGTGGGACTAATCATAATATTCAGAACAAAACAGAAATGTTTCACCATTTATCAAAATAATGTTTCGGTAGTTAGAACCAAAAGTTTTGGTAGGTACAATGAAGTGTTTCATTAGGGTGAAGCAAATGTTTTCTCTAACGAAATATTTCGGTACGATGAAGCAAATGTTTCAGTAGTTTGTTCCAAGTCCATATATTATATGAACTCGCATAATGAACCCTACTATATACACCCACAAAAAAAATTATTACAACTTACAATATTATTATTACCGACATATATGTAAACAATAAACTTTCCGGGGTTTTACCCTCTTTAAGCATCCACTCAATTTCATCTTCCTCATAGTTAAAGCACATCCAATACCACGTAGGTGTAGGACATCGCAACAGACTTCATAAGTTTACAATTGTCACCGCCTAGACACATCGGGGCCTTCACGCCTCCAGGATCATCTTTATTACATGCTTCTTTGGGGTGAAGGAAACTCCATCTCTTTTTATTTGTTATCTACACTTCGTTCTTCCTTCTCAAGAACAAGTCGGGTGTTTTATATAGGGTTGCAACCCGACCTACAACGGATAGTTCAATGGATTATTTCCAATCAACGGATAGTTCAACGAATAGTTTGTAACAGCTGAAATAGAGCAAGTCGCCATTTGTGCAGGCGCCAAGGCCGATCGACTTTTGAGAGGCGACAGTGCCTTATCGCTCTTTTAAAAGGCGATAGGTACCTGCTGACAACCGGTAGCGACAACAACTGCAGTTAACAGAGACCATCCAATCGCCACATTAGGGGACGATCGCTCTTTCGAAACACAGAACAAATAAATATAAAAAACCTAAATTTTCTAGATGTGTCCCTCCTCCCTAACCTTTTCCTCTTTCCCTATAAGGTGTGATCTGAACGGTGCCTAGAAAAGCGCAACCTCGTACATTCAAACCTGAATAAACTACACAGTGGCAGAATAAAAACACCATATGTATTTTTTCACCCGTCCGTGATGCCATAACTACAATCCTTTTTTGTACTTCTCATTTCACCAAAAATTCAACAAAGATAAGAAGTTTGGACATGTTCATGTATATCTATAACCACAAATTTTACAGCTGTTTCTTGGCTAGCTTTCTGTTTTGCTCTAGATAAGGGTGAGCTCTCTGATACTGCAAGATTGCCCAAACAAGGTGCCTGAAAGAGAACTCTGGCCACAGAGGGTCTGGATTTTGCAGATGACTAAACGTCGTCTGCCACAGAAGGAAATTGCTCAGCCGAGTCTCTCCTGAAGTCCGAATCACAATGTCCGGATCTGGGCAACCAGCGGTGTACATATGGCGATCCAAATCAGGCACCAAAATCTCTGAATGAGCACCACAACTTGCAGCATGACCATTACAGCTGCCAGCATGCTCTCCCTGTATCATCTCTCTCTTTTCTGCACAGATCTTATTAACAGCATTAACAATCTCTGAAGTCGAATTGTATGGCATACAGACAGAGAAGACCAACCCAGTGTTTTCGGAGGTGCTTGACATCAGTTTCTCAGCTGCTAACCTCACAGGCTCACTTAGCAGGTCCAAGTTTCCCCAAAAGTTGATCTTACAGTTAACCTTGTTGATGACATTTCTGTTTTCCAATAGTTCGTTGATCTTTTCCTCCATTAAGTCCATCAAGGACTGCACTTCGCTTGGATCTCGCTTGAAATTATCGATACTAAATGCATAAACGGTAATATACTTCACGCCCATTTCATAGCAATAGATAAGATTTGCAATTAACGCGGAGTACCCCACCCTGTGACCATCACCTTCCTTGATACTTTTGAATTTAGCATATCTACGGTTACCATCCATTATAAATGCAACGTGCTTAGGCATTGGGCCATATGAGATGACAGCTATGAGGCATTTGCGTAGAAAGTTTTGAAGACTTGAAAGAACACCAGTTGTAATGACCTTATCAGGTTTTTCCATCTTTGCATCCTGGGCCAACAAAAAAGAACAGATCAGTGCCTTTCAAGTGTTAGAATATTTGCAAATGTCATAATAACAAAAGTTACATATCTTTAAAGTTCATTATATATCTAATCATGTGCCATTAAAAAGCTTTTTTTTTCTTTAAGCTATTCATTTATATGACTCGTAACTCGTTACAAATCTATAGCTTACCACTGAAGGTGACCCAGTGATAAGTGAGTCAAGCATCTTGACTAAGAGCGGCTGAGAAACCAATACCTAAGCTGCAAGCAGGAAAATACACAGGTTTCAGAATTCTTTGCAAGGGGCAAAGACAAAAAGCAAATCTTCACCATCATAATTTGTATACAGATATATAAGAGTGCTCCAGAGTATAGTGAAATACTGAAATGTACACTTGGGGGAAAAAAAAGAGCTGACATCAAACAACAATTGATAACTCATAAGTATTATTTATGTGCTAAGGGTTATATAAAGTTACAAACATGCATCATAACTGTACCCAAATAAAATTCTTGGAACAACTCAGAACAATTCATGTGAAAAACAAGACGAGTCATACCAGAAAATATCCCTACAATGAGAACTTGAAGTCTAGAACTACCTGATAGAATTCCTTATAGAAGTGAATCTTGCAGAAGAGAACGAAATTGGTAGAGATAGCTTTAGGGCTGTAACACCCCGGCTCAACAATTAAGCCCAAGATGCTACTAACTCCCTAAAATCTACAAAATTTCGGCAACACTTCCTTTATAATTTGGGCATCCACTCAGTAAACAACGAAACAATAGATATCACAAATTATATTTCAACCACGACACTATCACATTCACAGTCTATAAACCAAGATGCCCATGCAACTAGGCTTTCCGCCAAAAGCTTACCTCAAGCATTCATCCGTAGTAAAACAAACCATAGGCATTCCTTCCAATGAAGAGGCTACCAGCACAAAAACATACCTCAACTGGCTCATCCTTACATACATACCCAAATATAATTATAACAAGTTGCGAGTCTATGTCATGTTTTTCCATTATAAGTTAGTTATTAACTCTTAATCAGTTAAGAATAGTGTGGGTGTGTGTGTGCAGCTACCCACCCGCGTGCGTCACCGTCAAAGGTTACCTAAGAAAAACATAAAGAGCAAGAGTGAGTCCGGGACTTAGCAAGTATATATCTAATCAAGTGTATTAGTGAAAGTAACACACGGATAACCATAACATGTACCCAAACGTAGCTCCAGCTTAATCATAACCAATCTCCAAGCCAACACAATGCAATTCAATGCAGTGCAATGCAATATGCATCTGTTCTCTGTGCTCATACCGGTATGGCAAAGGGCTCACCCGTCGATGACGCTCTTAAGCCCCGTCCTTTTTCATACGTGGTCAACATAAGTCGTCATATGGCTTTCTCACCGACCTGGCCGTAGCACTTCGGACTAGTCATATGACCATCTATTGACTTAGCCCCACTCCCGTGGGGTGCCTACTCCCGTAGGACTTAAAAGCACAAGTTATGGTCATATGCCTTTCTCACCGACCTAGCCCAAGGCGCTCCAGACTAGGCATATGACCATATAGCTGACTTGGCTCATGCACATGGATGCAAATGATGCACAAATATCAATCTGACACCTTTCAATTTTTAGCAGAACACTATAATTCCTCATTGGATCAAGCCACACACATAAACGCCATGATAATCAAAATAATAAGCAATACCGGTCCGGGGCTCCGAACTAGTTATATGACCATCCATCATCCAGACACTTGCACATGAATACAAATGATGCATAATTATCAATCAAGCATAACCACTTTAGTGAATTAGAATAACATCTCACAACATAAGTCATATACATAGGCATAGAAAAGACAATCATGTCACTCCGGTTAAATATGCACTTGCCTTAATACGCCCGAAGACCTGCAAGCGACGATGACGTCCTCGATCCCGAGGCGGCGACACCTAAAACCATGAATAGGTCATATAACACATTTTGAACTACCCACAACATACTAGCCTAGCCTAGCCTAACCCTTAAACCCTTAGATCACTAGTTGCCGGATTAATCGTCTCAAGCCAAAAAAAATCTGGAATTTCCAGATGGCGAAATTGCGAAGGCCATATCTCCTAGTCCGCTTGGCCGATTTTCACGTTCTAGGACTTGTTGGAAAACTAAGGACATGAACTACATTTCATTCTAAAGGGACATCCTCCCGTTCCTACCAGAAATTACCTGAAACGCGATTGCAAGCTACTGCATATAGAAATTTACCGCCACAATTATAGAGTATAGAGACTGAGGGGCAGCGAGTTTTACCCAAAAAAGGAAATTGCAAACCAATTATTCAGAGTGACTACCCATTATTCAGAATGACTATCCACATCGCATGAGCAAAAAATTCTGCGAACACATGAAGGCCAAAAAGAGAGTCCAAATCAAAGCTAGAAGAAGAAGCTACTCGAATCGAAGATAAGTAACTGCACTTTTTTTTAAATCATTATTTTAACATATGCGGTTTCTCCCATCTATTAGCTCGGAAACTCCAAAACACCCTTAGAATCTTCCACCTCGCAGGTCAATCCAATTATTATGAGTTAATTAAGTCGCTAATATGTTAAACTAAATAACTAAGTAGGAAGGGAAACATGTTCGGCAGATTTGTGAGATTTGGAAGTTCGGCATCCATGAAACCAAAACACAGTTCCTGAATTGTCGGTAAGCTCATGAGATTTAAACCACAACAATAAATCAACCTAGATACTTACTACAAACAAACATAGCAACAGCTTAATAAAATAAACCCCCCAAAAAAACTCCTATTCCATCTCACCAAGCAGGGTTTAAATTTACGGCTTCAGGAAACCTAAGGTCGCTCCTAATGCACCTCTCTCTTGTTTTATTTAAATTGCACCCAAGTTAGGGCAAGGGAAGTAGGGTCGTCTATTTTATATTCTTCGAACAAGTCTCCAAATCAAACTATCCAACATGAACAAATTTAAAGAGCAAGGGAGTCACAACACATAGGCACCACTAGGAGCAAAACAAGTTTTTAGAGCAAATCAAGAACAATACTAATTATTAAAATTACAATCCCTAGTATATAAACTAAAAATAGTGGCGCATAAACCATCTTCAAAACAACCTGATAATCTATAAAAATTAAAAGAGGACAAGAGGACAAGCTATTGCTAGTCATCAGAAAGAAAAGGGTAAATAACGATATTTAACATTCTAAGACCTAAAAACTTGTTCCCCAAACATTCATCTCTGCAGTCCGCAAATATAGCACTCATGTATGCACGATATTCAATAGTACAACCAGACAGCCACACACGGCTCCAATATAACCTCGACATCTAGGCATAACTAAGCACCAAAACAAAATATTCAACACCTCACTGATGCAAGTCATAGTAAGAAGCGCAAACGCCAAGCAAACCCGTGTCCATCCTATAGTGCACCAGTGTGTCAGGTCTGGATTAGTTATGATCTTAACGCAAATTGAATGACGTTTAAGTCATGTTAAATGCTATTTTAGTATCATCTCTTGTACCAACTCAAAATATGGCTAATAGCAGGGAGAGGATGCTCAGTTCGTTACCCAAAGGTGGAGATCCAAAACCAAGCTTCTCCCCTTCCTCCTTCCTTTCTTCTTCTTCTTCTTCTTCTTCTTCTTCTTCTACCCGAGGTGGCTTCCCCTTGTGTTCTTCTTGCCGTCTAGAGCAGCAGCTAGCGGGAGGCAACAGCGACCACAGCCGGCTAGGGCAGCGCCTAGATGGGGAGGTGGTGGGGCGCCGGCCACAGGGGCAACGGCGGCTGCCTGGAGGCGGCGGCGGCTGGGGGGGAGGAGGCGCTAGGGGCGGCGGCGGCTAGGGGGAGGAAGCACGGGCTGGGGGAGGAGCACGGGATGGGGGAGAAAAACAGGAGGGAGAGAGAGACCCAGGAGAGTTCCCGAGAGAGCGAGAGACATCTGCTCCAAAAAGAAAAAATATTTTATTATATTTTTTTAAAATGCTTTATACAAAAATAATCGACGGTTCAAAGATTAAGCAAAAATAGACGCCTGTCGCCCTTTGGATGCACGATTGGTAGAAAATCGTCCTCTGATAGGGAGTCGTCGCTCCTTCAACGGACGACAGGACAGCCAACGATCCATGATCCATCCTAGCAACAGTACCAAACCGATTTTCGATTCATTTTTTTGCTATATCTTTTGATTAGTACCTTCGATTACCGAACCGATTTCAAAAATGGGTTATAGCCAAGGTTATTAAGTCGGTAAGTCGAGTCGAGTCGAGGAGGATCCACTTGTCGACTAGTCGACTAGTCAGTCAACTAGTCGTCGACTTGCCAACAAATAAATATAATATTTACGAGGCTGCATGTGTACTGAACATGCCCAAATAAATGCATTTTAAATTTTTTCTCCCCCTATCTTCTCTCTCCTCACCCAGCCTCCATGCGTCCCCTGCTGTTTATTTACTCTATTCTCTCTCTCTTCACACTCCACCTCTCTCGAGTCTCGAGCTCGCTCTCCCTGGCTTGCCCCCTCCAGTCCTACTCACTATCTCTCTCCACCCTCCACCTTTCAATCGAGCTCTCCCTGCTCTCCCTGGCTCCGATGCTCTCTTCTCTCCTTACTCTTCCTCCGCCAATGCGCCTCCGCCGAGATCCCGTCTGCTGCTGCCATCATTGCCCACCTCCCGCCACTGAGCTCCCGTCGCTAGTCAAGGCCACAGAAGGTCACCTCCCGACGAGGCGAGCCGTCCCTTCCGTCGCCGGTGAGCCCCATCGAGTCGCCGCCCTTCGCTTCTCTCTCCGCGTCTCCGCTCTCCTCTCTCTCTTCGCCCGCTTTCTCCTTCTCCTTTCTCTCTCCATGGCAGCGTTAGAGGGACGGCATGCGGCGGCACGGCGCCTTCCTTTCCTAGGGTTACCGCATCGGGGGCTGGCTGGATGCACCAAGCTGCCCGCCTAGCTTGGTCCAGTCGACGGCTAGTCGACGTGTCGATGGCAAGTCGCCCGACTTGCCATCTAAGTCGAGTCGCCGCCGCCAGTCGCCATCCACGGACCGACTGGACGACTAGTCGACGACTTGATAACCATGGATATAGCGAAAAAATGAATCGAAAATCAGTTCGGTACTGTTGTTGGAATGGATCGTTGGCTGTGCTGGTGCTCTGGCTCATTGGAGGAGCGATAGCTCCCTGTCGCCCGTTGAAGGAGCGACGGCTCCCTGTCAGAGGACGATTTTCTACCAATCGTGCATCCAAAGGGCGACAGGCGTGTATTTTTGCTTAATCTCTGAACCGTCGATTATTTTTGTATAAAGCGTTTTTTAAAAATATAGTAAAATATTTATACCTCCAAAAATGGGGGCGGTGGAAAAATTTTGGGCCGGCTGGGCTGGCTGGCCCATCCTTTTCTCTCTTTTTTTTCTAGCATTACAAGGGCAGTTTAGAGTTTAATTGGCATGGACTTCTCTGTTTCTTAAAGAGGTTCAAAGTGTCTGTCAATTTCCTCCAATCCTACGAGCTGACAATCATGACATAAAAAGGAGAAACAAAACCCAACTTTTTTTTTCAACACGAAAATAAGAAAAAGTTTCCGTTTCCTGTCCAGGAACATGATTATGCAGGCAGCATAAAGTACGTAGCTGCTCAAATTTGTGCACCTCTTGCAATGTAGAAGGAAGCTTCCATAACTTCTGGATAAAATTAAAGAACTGCAAATTTAGGCAGCCAGCAGCCACAGATACTCAGCCCAAGCGCAGCAAGCAACTAACTAGTGTGTTCAGCGACTTATGATCAATCAAGCCCCGCCTCGAATCGGCCGACGCAAGAATCAAGAACCAGCACACATACTAGCACGGTTATTACACCTCACGGCCACTCCATCGAACACATGGTGGGCAAGCGTGGCTGCGTGAGAAGCGAAGCAAGAAGGACTAACCTGCGGCGCCCGCCCAAGGCTAGGGAGTCGAGGCGGGAGGCGACGCGTGAGGGAGGAGGAATCCAGCGGCGGCGGGGCTTCGCGGTTCGCGCCCGGCGCGGGAATGGGGGGATTCGGAGGCGGCGCTCCACCCCACGGAACGGAGAGGAGCGGGCGTGACCGTGTGACGTGGCCGCGCCACTGGATTCGGGCGGCTCGCGCCCGTGCGATTGCGATCGCTGTTTGCGCGATGGGGGTGAGAATTTGCTGCTATTTGGAAGAAGCATGGGTGGATTTAAGGCCCGGGCAGCCTGTTGGGCCCTGGTAGCGCGCTGTGGCGGCTGGGCCTAAAAAAGAAACCAGTAAGGTCTTGTTCTTTTCAACGTATCGTTGCGTTGGCGTATTACTGTAGCAATTTTGAAAGCTTTTGAAATGAGGTCTAAAGATTATAAAAAAAATTAAAATAGTTTTAGCATCTTTAGAAGAACTACTAAAAGTCACGAAAAAAATATTTACAAATTATCACAACATATAGGCCATATAAAAACAATAAATTTTGCTACAGTAATACACAACGGTACGATACGCGGAAAAGAACAAGGCCTAAACCACGGATTACCTAGTGACCAGTAAACCACAAGAACCCAAATACAGATTAGTGCAATGCGATTGAGTTTGCCTCGTATTAGACATGATTGATAAATTTGGTAGGTTATGCTTTTCAGTACTTTAATGGGCATATAACTTTTATGTTATACATTGTGCCAATCATTTGTTTCTTACCTATTGTCTTATTCTTATGGGGGTATTCGTGTTATCATACATTCGTACTTGATATTTAATTTTTATATGAGGTATTAGTTTTATATTTCTATGTTATTTATTTTAAATGTTCGTATGTGCACCAGATCATAATTTCAATAAAATAATTGTTAGCAAATTTTGTAAGCTTGTGCAATTGTTATCAAATTTCATGAGCAAATGTAATTGTTTCGTATTTGTTCTGTCGTGCATCATAGCTATGCCCAGGCTCCTCTAAAATCTTGGCTCCGCCACGGGGACGAAGGGAATTTACTTTTTTTGGGAAGGAGGAAAATTTTCTTTTAACCCACTTTCCATTATTATTTTTTCTCTTCTTCTCATGTCAATCACATACTACAGAGTTTTCTTACCCACGGGACACAATAATGTATGGCCGGCGGAGCTGGGCAAACAGATAGTAGGATTGACTCGATTTGATAGTCAAACTAACAAAGGTGCTTAGCTTGGGCTTGTAAGAAGATCGGACAAGGTTGTAAGGGCTCATGTCTTCAACATGCTCTAGATTAGCAAGACTACTGATAGACCCGTTGTCGTCTACATCCACGTCGGTGTGGCTCTTGATGTCCCTCATCACCACCTTCAGCGATATCCTTGTCAACGACGCTTTAGCTGACCATGGGTAGAGGGGAAGAAAATTTTGAAGGACCCGGGTCCTTCCCACATATGAAGGACCCTGTCCAGATTGCAACACGTGGTCCTCCTCCTTCTTCCTCCCCTATCCCCTCCTTTCTCCTCTCTCTTTCCTCCAATGGCGACCACGAGCCGGGCGGATCGGGCCGACGGCGGCGACGAGCTAGGCGACGAAGCTGGCTGGACAAGCTCGCCGCAGCGTTGCCGCCCGCTAAGCTTCGTCAGCAGCAGCCCACGCTGTCCGCTTCAAAGACGCCGACGCCGAAGCCGCGCCGCGCCACCCGCTTAAGCTTCATTGCTGCGCTTGCCGCCATTGCCGCCAGCTTTGCCGCCGCCGCCGCTTAAGCTTCGCCAAGGCCAAGGCTCGCTTAAGCTTCATCATACAAGCCATTGCCGCCGCCCAAAGACGCTGACGCTAAGCTCGCCAGCGCCACGCCCGCTTAAGCTTGTGGCACCATGTTGCTGCCGCCGCTAGCCGCCGCAGCGCGCCGCCGCCACCGCTAAGCTCGCTGCCCTCGTGGTCGCCATGCCGCTAAGCTCACCAGGCCCTTGCGCGCCCGCCGCTTAAGCTCGCTAACGCCGCCGTCGTTGTTCTTCTTGCTTATTGCGGAGAGAGAGAGTGACAGAGGAGAAGAGGAAGCTCTGCTTTGAGATTTGTGCAAATACGTGGCAAGCATCTGGACAAGGTCCTTCACTTGTGGGAAGGACCCGGGTCCTTCGAAATTTCCTTCCGGGTAGAGGGGGGAGAGAATGGATCACTACGCTCATAAAGAGGGAGGAGGGCATGACCACAACATGGGGAAAGATGGGAAGTAGATAAAACATAGATGAGGGTGACGGCAAAGTCCTAGAGGACAACGACGAAGGCAGTGATCGTGTTAGCAAGGAGACAACATGCACCATTGACCTACACCAGCTCGCCATCACTTTCTGAAACCCCGTGTAGGATGAGGCATAGGGAGATGAGAGGGAATGAGTGAGGCTAGAGAGAGGGAGAGGATTGATAGTAGCCAGAACGCACGGACCTCCAAGGAAAAGAGAAATTTGAATATGGATTTGTTCGATGTAGTTCCATCCAAAGAAATCAAAAGGCATTAGCATTTGGCAACTAATAACTAGTTGCGTAGGATCATGCGGGTTTCAACTCGTATGAAGAAAATGAAAGGTTATGTTAGAGCATCATCAATATCATCTTTAGATTTTGATATATCTATTTCATCTCCAAATCACTATTTATTCACTATATTTTTATCCTCTCTAATAGAGTTCATTTTCAAAAGGGTATAAGATTAGAGAGAGTCTCACGTAGAAACTCGGAGAAAGACTCTCTAAATTCATAGACTATTATAAAGACTTTATTGAAGCACCACAGAAACTGAGATTGATCCGCAACAGCGCAACATATACCTTTTAACAATTCTCTTACATCACTCCGACCGCGTGGAACAGGTGAATTGGTTAGTGGAGGTATTTTCAGTGGTGCTGCTTTTTTTCGACCGACACAACGTGTAATTATCTAGTTCATTTTCTTGACGCCCACATGAACTGCCAAAGCGGCCCATCCGTGACCTACAATCTGGGCCAGAACACAGGAGAATCGGCCCAGTTTAGCAGCTCTCCTTCACCAAGGCCACGATGAACGTTTGCAAATTCTTCGTGATATAAATTTATATTTTTACTAATATAGTAATGTTGCAAAACTATATGGCCGTTTGAAAACAAATTTGTATAACTAGGCATATTTCGTCCGGACGGCAGTGATCTAATCGTTTAGACACACGGCGACATGTTTTGCTTTACTAAAAAAATTGAAAATTACTATGCTAAATACTCTCAACCTTCCGAACACCATCCAGACGGTCATAAAAATATGAAACTATTTGGTTGTCTATAGGATGATATATTCAAGTTCTCTACAAGAGATTTTTTTTGTTTCTCATTGTAAAAGTAATTGTTTGTGCTGAAATTTTGTGGACCACTTGAGTATATCTTTATTTACAACTGGTTGAATTATTTAGATTTATCTGTGGCAATTTGGTTGGTGCTATATTTTATCAGCAACTTTGCCTAAACGGTTTTTTCTTTTGCTAAATCTTGTCGCATATGCTGCATGTTCCGGGAAAAAAAAGACTAAGATGTTGTCAATTTTATTTTTTATAAGCCAAATGTTGTAACACTTCGTAAATATTTTTAAAAAAATTAATGATTCTCCTCAAAACACATAACCATTTTGTAAACATTTTTAAGCCCTCCAAATCCCTTGTTGAGGGACCACAACTTTTAAAATTTTATAAAATCTATTGTTGGATCCAGATGAAAAGAACAAGCCTTTGGTAAGGTATTCATGGGCTCGTCTTAGCAAGAAACGGCCCACCTGATCGACATTTAGTCACCACACGCATTGCTTTTGTTTGCTACGGCTTTAATCCATCTGTTGTACATTTGATATGAAAAGTTGTGAATTTTTCTTCGGTGACTTTTGAGATACCAAAAAATTTTATAAATTGGTTTTTATAGCTTCACGAAAAATGCTTAGGTTTTGTCGAGAATAAAATCACGGCCCATTGCCATGGCCCACTCCCTGACGGCCCAATCGAACAGCCTACCAGGGCCCAGCTCTCTGGAAGGTTCTATCTGGCCCATATGCATCCTGCCGAACAGCTTCCTAGCTGGCATGGTGCGTAATGGTCAAGGAATCGTGTTTGAGTCCGACTCGAACAAGGGTTCTGCACGGCTACGTGAAGACCCGGACGTGGTTTCCCGGATTGGAATAGAAGTCGTGATCCCCAAGATTAGGAGTATGCCTTATCTGCCTCGGGGTGTATTTAGCACGCACTGAGTTCGCATTTATCTCATGGTTAGCCCGGCCCGATATTCCCTCGGTAGGTCGGTTTGCTCAGCACTATATAAACAGGGCCCCTACGGCGTGTAGAGGGGACCTAAGGCCTAGCACCTTTGTATTCTCGCATAATCTCGCCGAGACTTGTTCATCTCGACGAGCCACCTCTTGTAATCTCCTCTGATATATAAGAAAGGCTGGACGTAGGGCTATTATCTCTGCCGAGAGGCCTGAACCAGGATAAAAACCTCCGTCTCCTGTTTGTTGTTGTTCGTGGTTGTTCGGCGTGTCTCCTATCTCAATCTTCAAGAACCTTAGCGACTTGAAATCGTTATCTCAACCGTCGACAGCTGGCGCCGTCCGTGGGGAGACGTAGATCGAGCATGTCGAACTCTATCGGCGATCAGAGATTCTCCCGAGGACTACGACTCGGCGGCGGATGTCTCTTCCTCGCCAGATCGGATCGATCCTTCGATCTTGATCGCCTTCCAGATCTGGTTCCACTCTATGCTCGGGATCGGATCTCCTCACGCCGGCACTCTTCGCCGGCGCTGTTCGTCCCCGCGACGAGCTCCGTGCTCGGGCCGGATCTCTTCGTCTTGGGCGGCTCTTCGCCCGGGGCGCGCGTCTGGTCCCCGCGACGAGCTCCGTGCTCGGGGACTGGATCAAAACTCCTTCCGGATCCCGGTCGTTCGCTGGCAAAGGATGACGGAGAGAGTGGCAAGACTTGGAACATCGACCAGCTTCGTAAGTTCCTCATGTAGGTCTTTCGTTTCTAGCTTCGCGTTTTTTCTCAAATTTCGCGCCTTAGTTCGTCCAAGTCTCTCGGGCTGCCATGTAAAGTTCAACCCATTAAGCGGTGAATGCTCGCGGCCCCCTGCGGTCCTCCTCACCATTTGTCTTCTCGGACTACTCTTTCTCTCTCGTAACACTTGATGGTCGCCCGGTCTTGCGAACTCTTGGCTCCGCAATCTTTAGGGTTTTCCGCCAGATCTAGCTTCAACAAGTTCCTAAACTCAAAGTTGCGTAACACGGCATCCACCTCGCGCTAAGCTCGCTCGTAAGCCCTCCGCTGCAGAGGCACTTACCGCCATGCACACAACCACTTGGCAAAGCTCGCTCGTAAGCCCTCCGCGCGAGATGCACTTTCCTTGTTCGGTTACCTTTGGAATCGCTTAACTTACGTTAACGAGCGGTTCTCGAACGAGTCGATCCGATACGGTGTCGCTCTAACTCTCTACGCACGTGCTTGAAGTCGCAAGTTCAGTCTTCATGCATCGTCTGCATCGGGCTAGGCGCCGCTTTTTCTCTTGTGCACTGCTCGAAGTTCGCAAACTCAGTCCTCGAGCAACTGACAACGGGCCGGAGTTAGGCCAAGCGTTCTATCGGTTTTCTTAAAACTTTCTAGCTACTGTCGCTTTACTCTTGGTTTCTGTTCGTCCTTGTCTTTTCTTGCTCATTTTTGCGAGAAAAGTCGTTCGATCGACTCTCGCTCGATTCAAGCCCGCTTTCGGCGGTCTTGAGTCGCCACCAACTCCTCGAGGATCTCTCCTCGGTCGGTTGGGACTCGAGCTGAATCTCGCAACCCCGTACGCTTTCGCTTTTCCGCCTTTCCTTAGCGTTGGTTTTTCAAAACCTCGTTGGTCTTTCGCTCCGTAGAGCTCCCACGTCACGAGCATGTCTTTTATCCGGCGACGACCAGACAGCCCGGTTAACCGGTGGTGCACCACCGATGGAGTTCTCGCCCACCGTAAGCCGATTCTCATCGCGAACGGCATGCCCACCGTAAGTCGATTCTCATCGCAACGGCACTCTGGCGCTGGTTCCGCACTCGCCGAGGCGACACCAACGCCGCAGGTCCATGCCCGGATAAGATTTCGCCGACGCTTTTGCTCGCGGCTAAGGTCCCGATCACCTTCCTCGGTTAGCGGTCTTAGCCACAATGGGCTGCACTTGCCCAAGACACGCCTTTTTTATCCATGCTACGTCCTTCCTTGCACGGTAATCCGGAGCAATGCATCACCAACGGAGTCCTGCCCACCGTAAGCCGATTCTCATCGCAACGGGCACTCCTTGCGTCGGTTCCGCATTCGCCGAGGTGACACTAACGCTATCGAGGGACGTACCCGGAAAAAATTATGTCTTGTGCGGGTAGGTCGTCCTTAGCGTGTTTTTCAAAACTCGCTTTGCTCTTTTTAGAGCTTGTTCTTGCTCTCTTTTTTCTCTTGCTGACTGGTTTCTTGTTTGTCTTATGCAGAAAATACAGGAACGGGGAACACCAGACTCCGGTGATGGTCGCGGCGAGGTTCCAGACTTCCCCACCAAAACCGATGTCTGCATCCCTCTCTTCCCGGGTTTGCTCCGCGCATGCCCAGGGACTAATTCACTTCACCCGCGATGATTTCGTCTTTGCCCGGATCGACCTTCACGCTTCGGCTAAGTCAAGGTAGTCGCCCACCAATGGGTCCCGCCCACCGTAGTCGATTCTCATCGCGAACGGCATGCCCACCGTAGTCGATTCTCATCGCAACGGCACTCCAAGCGCCGCTTCAGACTTGCCAAGACAACGCTAACACCGCGCAAGGAATACGCCATGGATAAAGCGCAATTTCACACGCTCTCTTGCGGCTCGGCTGCATCGGGTTGTGATTCACCTCGACGGGCGCTTCGTCCGGAGCGGCATCCGTCCTCATGGCGAGCTCCGTGCTCGGGCTGGATCACCTCGCGACCGGCGACTCTTCGCCCGAGCGCTGGCTCCTACCGCACGTCTTCGCCTAGTCGCACTTTCTGGTTCCTTTAACGAGCTCCGTGCTCGGGGACTAGATCTCCTTACTTGGTTCCTTTGGCGAGCTTTACGCTCTGGAACTGGGTCACCTTTCCCACTCGTATGTATTGTCTGCTCCTAGCACACGATCTACGTCTGGGGGCACATCGCCTTTGCTCCTGAGCGCGACATTCACTCGAGAGCGCAATCTCTATTTTCTCGGGCAAGCTCTAACCCGAGAGGTGGTTTCTCTATTTCCCCTATCTTTTCCTAGGCATCCAATGCTCGGATGCAAGAAGACGAGTCCGTCTCGCGACTTGCTATGTTCATTCTCCCGGAAGATCTGATCTTACCGGATGCGGTGGTACGCTCTTCACTACCAAGAATCCAATCCCTCCTTGGCGATGTTTAGTCTCAAGGAGATGATTCGCCTCGCACCGGGCAGCTCTTCGTCCGGAGCGCGCGTCTGGTCCCCGCGACGAGCTCTGCGCCTGGGGACTGGATTTCCGATTTCTACATCGAAGGCTGAGTGCTCTGCTCCGACGGACGTTGCTTCCTGTTCGATGCAACAGAGTTGCTCGGCACTGGGCGGGTTTGTTCGGTCCCGAACAAGTCTTGTTCGGTTGAACCATAAACTGTTCGGTCGCCTGTAGCACGTCTTTGTAGCAGAAAAAATACCCTCTTCGTAACTTAGAGTCTCAAGAGGAAGACCCCACTCTAGTGAGTCCTTCTACTTGAGTCTCGGGGGCTAGCTGTCGGGGATAAAATCACGGCCCATTGCCATGGCCCACTCCCTGATGGCCCAATCGAACAGCCTACCAGGGTCCAGCTCCCTAGAAGGTTCTATCTGGCCCATATGCATCCTGCCGAACAGCTTCCTAGCTGGCATGGTGCGTAATGGTCAAGGAATCGTGTTTGAGTCCGACTCGAACAAGGGTTCTGCACGGCTACGTGAAGACCCGGACGTGGTTTCCCGGATTGGAATAGAAGTCGTGATTCCCAAGATTAGGAGTATGCCTTATCTGCCTCGGGGTGTATTTGGCACGTACGAGTTCGTTACGATCTCGTGGTTAGCCCGGCCCGATATTCCCTCGGTAGGTCGGTTTGCTCAGCACTATATAAACAGGGCCCCTACGGCGTGTAGAGGGGACCTAAGGCCTAGCACCTTTGTATTCTCGCATAATCTCGCCGAGACTTGTTCATCTCGACGAGCCACCTATTGTAATCTCCTCTGATATATAAGAAAGGCTGGACGTAGGGCTATTATCTTTCCCGAGAGGCCTGAACCAGGATAAAAACCTCCGTCTCCTGTTTGTTGTTATTCGTGGTTGTTCGGCGTCTCCTATCTCAATCTTCAAGAACCTTAGCGACTTGAGATCGTTATCTCAACCGTCGACAGGTTTTATAAAGTATAAAACAATTTGACTTGTATAAAAGAAAGAACTATAGAGCTCTTTTATCGTACACATTGACAATTATACTAGGTTGTTAGTATAAATAATTTAGATCTAACTGTCCATTTAGATAACATCTAACACAAAATACACTATTGTTCTAGTATAAATATCACCATGACAGTACAAAACAGCCGACATGAACAAGAATTTTCTCTATTTTTGTGTACCATAAAATTTCTCTATTTATATTCTCGCAATGATAATTTTCATATAGCATTGGCAACGATTACACTAAAGTCCTCTTTTGATTGACATTGTTTTAGAAACACAGAAATGAGAAAAAAAATAGAATTGAAATTTCATGTTATGTTGAATCCCACAAGAAACAAAAAACATATAAAATTGTTCAAACGATATTGAAAGCCTCACATAAAAAACTCTTCGAGACTAAACATTAATCAACGAGCTCAAAAATGGGAAAAAGCATGAAAGAACCTGCATCAGAATTCTCAAAGGAATTCCTATCATGGAGCTAGAGTTCATACTACAAATCATGCAAAATTTGAGCAAAAAAAGTCTCACACACAATTTCTTTCAAACAATTCTGCAAATATCAAGCACTTCTCATGTGGATTCGATTCCACTATTTTTTATATAAAAAATTTCTTTGGATCAAATATAGCCATGAATACAACAAGTCGTCGCGGTACACCCATGCAAGTCGGAAATACTAGCACTAGGGTTCTTAATTAGAATGACTTTAAGAATTAGCAACTCAATAGTCGCTATTCATCATTCACATTAAGGTAGTTCACCTTGCCCTCCAAAGTTATGGTGTACTGTACTGGTGCTATCTTTTCAGAAAGAGAGACTTTCCTCTGACTGTACTTTACAAACGGCCAACCCACTCCAAACAAAAAACGTCGATGAATTATTGGCCATTCACTCCTGCTAGTACTCCTTAACAAGGATAGCCACCAGCAAGCCATTAATGGCAATATAGATTGATGGTGATAAGTGAAGAGAATCCAGATGTGCCAACATCCTACCTTTGCAAACAAAGAGCTCGGTAGGTCAAATTAGATATGAGTAATACCTAATATCATTTTGTGCATTGAATCATTCTAATTAATTACCGTAACATCACTTTGTGTTATACCCTCTTTATTATAAAATACAGTAGTAGTCAAGAGATGCACATTTAGAGCATGTGCAGCACGCCCTGCATCACGCGTCGGCATCAACGCTGATGCAGGTGCTGTGCTCACTGCCTTGGGCGGGAGATTTAAATCACAGACACGCTACAGTAATCTACAGGCTTATTTGAAGTCCCTGCTGGGGATGCTCTTACGATAGACACAGGCACGGACGACATGTTTTGTGTGAGTAGACCGACACAATGCATGGTGAGTAGCAGTGAGAGGGAGGGTAGAGCGGAAAAGATAAGGAAGAAGACGTGGAGATCTTTTCATTTACCCGTTGGAGTATAAAAATATTGAGGAAAGGCACCAAAAGGTACAACTCATCATAACCGTTGGATTGAATCCGATGAGATGACATGAGGTGGTACCAAGAGGCATCAAGAGTGGCAAAATTGCTCTTATAATTAAGGAAGTGACTCCTCGTCGATCGATCGGAAAACGGAGGGAATTTTAGTCAACGTCTTTCATGCTAGCCGGTGACTAAATTTACACATAATTCAATATTATATAAAAAAAAGGTGCAACAACCAACTATATGATATTTTCAGTTGTTTCAAGTTCGTCGAAAAGAAAAAAAAATAAACAATGTACTGTAACTAATATCTTCGGTTGGATAACAGTGCCGATTTCAAATCTTTTCGGTTGAACAACACCACCAATTTTTTTTTCCCCGGACGGCTTCAGAAATATATCATCAGAGATTTTTCTTAGCGACCACGCACGAACGCCAGACCAGAGCTTCAACAACGCAAACGGAAATCACTATCAGCCCCAGCCACAATCGTTTTCCACTTCCCTTCGCTCACCGCGACGCTTCTCCGACTCTTCTCGTCTTCTCTCTACCCTTTTGTTAACATCGTCACAGCACACGAGGGACCAGATCACCAGAGCAAGAGAACAAAATCGCAAGCTATCCCAATAGGCCCCGGTTCCTTGCACCGGCCTGCCGATCGATATAGAGCACGACCACCACAGACACATTCATTCCTGATTCATTCCATGGCCAAATCTGAGAGGATCTGAAACCCTCGTAAGGGAGAAAGGAACACAGTACCAACCTTGCAGGAGCAGAAAAGGTTCATGGAGACAAAGTGAGTGAAGGGCAATGCCAATATGCTGCTGCCATTAGAGAGTGGGTCGATCCTTTGGCACGTGTGAAATGCAGCCACCAAAACTCGGCATATTTGTTCAATACTTCAATTCAATAGCTGCCCTACTTCCCCCATCATTGTTTCTTTCTGTGCCAAAATCAAAATCAACCACAGCCCCCATCTCATTGCTTATAATCTTTTTTTTTCTCTCCTATACTCTATATTCACCTCCCTACCAAACCAACATCAATACCCTAAATCACATAACCCATAAAAAATAGAAAATTGGAGTAATTGTTAGTCATGTCTAACTGATAAGAAATCAAAGTCTCTCACAGTCGTCCGTGCGCTCTCTAAGACCTAAACAATTTTTTTGTGATGCGCAACTGCAATAGTGGTATATTTTACTTCTGACCGCTCTAGCAAAGTAGGCAGCTATTCATGTAATTACACCATACCTTTCTACTCCCTCCGTTTTCTTTTGTTTGGCGTCTTTGACTTTTTGACACGTATTTGACCATTTGTCTTATTTGAAATTTTAATGCAAAGATGTAAAAAAAAAACAAGACATATTTAAAGCACCTCTATTGATAAAATAAATCATAACAAAATAAATGATATTTACAAAAATAATTTGCATAAGACGAATGGACAAAGGCGTATCGAAAAGTCAAAGGTGTTAAATAAAAGGAGGTAGTATAAAACATATAGTAATGCTCTAAATGGTTTGAACAAAGTGAATAGATTTTCCATTCATTTTAGTGTAACTAAAGCCTTTTGCATATATGTTTTTCATTTGACGGTCCAAAAGCAACCAATGCCGCCTTTGCCATGAACACGTTACACGCGTCCACTACAACACCACTGCTGGTCCTAAACTGCTAACCTTCGGATTAGTTCTTCAGCTCGATTTGGTTGCTTGTGTGCTGCGCTGTGCCACCAGTTGCATATAAACATGGGTTTGTCACACTTCACAAGCCTTTGCTTTGGCCTTTCCCCCACCACCTAATAGCTTGGATCCTTGCACTTGTTGCTGCAACTTGCAAGAAACCAAGAAGCTAACTACTAGCAGCTAGAGTATTGTTCAGCTCAAAAGCATTGAGCTTTGCCAGCGCGAGATGAGCGGCGCATTGCCCGGAGCAAACCGGCCAAGGACGAGGAGGAGATGTTGCTAGCCCAAGAAATCAAGAACCAGGACGGCGGCGGCGGCGGCGGCGGCTCGACGGCGGCGGCGGCGTTGAGGGCTAGCCCGGCGGTGGTGTTCGTCGTGGTGATAGTGGCCGTGGTGCTGTTCGTCTCCGGGTTGCTGCACCTGCTGGTTCGGTTCTTGCTCCGGCGAGGCCGTGCGCGCGCGGAGGGCGGCGCCGGCGAGGCCCCGGCGGGGGGCGGCGGCGCGGAGGAGGCGGCGCTGCAGAGGCAGCTGCAGCAGCTGTTCCACCTGCACGACTCCGGGCTGGACCAGGACGTCATCGACGCGCTCCCGGTGTTCCTGTACCAGGAGGTTGTCGGCGCCGCCAAGGAGCCGTTCGACTGCGCCGTCTGCCTGTGCGAGTTCGCCGGCGACGACCGGCTCCGACTGCTCCCCCTCTGCGGCCACGCGTTCCACCTCGACTGCATCGACACCTGGCTGCTCTCCAACTCCACGTGCCCCCTCTGCCGCGGCGCGCTCGGCGCCGACGCCCTCTTCGACGCCGCGCTCGTCGACATGGCCGGCGAGGACTGGAAGCAGGAGGACGCCGTCTTCCCGGTGCGCCTCGGCAAGTTCAAGAACCTGTCCCGAGCCGCCGCCGCCGCCGCCGTCCACGACGACATCGCCGGCGGCGGCGGCGTTGTCACGAGAGAGGAGGGCGAGACGAGCAGCAGCAGCTTGGACGCCAGGAGGTGCTACTCCATGGGCTCCTACCAGTACGTCCTCGCCGAGGCGAGCCTGCAGGTGTCCGTACACCGGCGGCACGGCGACGGCAATGGCAGGGCGGCGGTGGCGAGGCTGCGCGGGATCGGCGACGGCGCCACTCCGGCGGCCGGCCACGAGGCCGTAGAGGGGAAGAAGATCGGGGCGGCGAGCAAAGGCGACAGCTTCTCGGTGTCCAAGATTTGGCAGTGGCCTCGGAACGGCAAGGGGAAGCTCCCCGTGCTCGAGTCCGACGACTCGCCGGCGGTGGACGGCCGGTTGCAGTGGCCGAGGAGAAGTATTGGGGATTCGTGATACAAGAATGAAACGTGGGCGATGCTTTCCTTTTCTTTTTCCTTTTACGGTGTGTGCTGCAAACTTTCTTGGGCTAATCTCTTCTCCTTTTTAACTGCTTACTTAATCTGTTCATAACCATTCATTCCGCTCGTGTTTGTGCTGTTGATCTTAGAATCCTATATCTGCATGATGAACTTTTCTTTGAGAGAGAAATCTGCATGATGAACTTGGTGTCTTATGGTTACAGGTTGTTCCGTCTCATGTAGAAATTGCCATTCCAAAAGATAAAATTGCACGAACAGTGTTGATTAAGGCCTGTTTGTTTCAGATTAAATTAAATTAAATGAAAATTTGTTATTTTTGTATAGGCCAAATGTTATAATATTTTGTAGTTATATTTATGGGGAATATTTTTTCATATTTTTAAAAAAATTAAAACGTATTTAGAGTGGGTCACAAATTTGCTACAGTAAAACGCAACTCAATATTAATCTGAAACAAACAAGGCCTAAATCCGGTTCCAGGATATATTGGTCCTAATTAGTAAGAAAATATAGATAGATAAATAAAAAGGGAGTGGCTGGAGCCAGCGATCAGACGCGCCTCGCCTCGCTTCGGGCCCAACACGCCATGAAGGCCAAGAACGCAACCCCATCGCTGGTTTAAGCAAAACCGAAATAAAAAATGTGTGAATAGTGTGTGGAAAGTCTACCTTAGGGCACGTAATGCTAGCTTTGTCTTATCCCCAATCTTTATATTATTTGTCCACTTTTCAATCATTATCCTATTTCTTTCTATATTTTTTTTCTTATATTTTACTATAACTCTACTGCTACGGTAATATGCTAGAATTTAGGATACGGGGCTGGTCCAACGGGTGTCGGGTAATATGCCAGAATTTAGGACGCAGTAGCGGTCCAACGGGTGTCGGACACGCTGGCCATTGGATCTCCATCCAACGGCCAGGGTTAGATCTTGAGAAATTTTTTGTTATTTTTGTTGTGGCATGTAAAAAAATTCAATAAAAAATAAAAATATTCTCTAATGCATATCTATTTCCACATATATTTTTTGTATTGATATACAACATTTATACATCTAGATTTTCCTTTAAAAACGTTTATAAAAATGAATATTGATCATTTAGATTTGAATAAAATACTTGTGGTACCTGACACTGATTAGAGAATTTTTATAATTTTTAATGTTTTTTTGAATTTGTTTACATGGTAAAACAAAAATAACAAAAATTTACACAAGATCTAACACTGCTTGTTGGATGGAGGTCCAACGGCTAGCACTGGCGTCGGACGGGAGCGCGTCCGACGCCTGTCAGACCGCCCCGTGTCCCAGAATTTAAGGCTAGAATGTGACTACCATTAGAGCATGTCTATCAGATCCCCAAAAATACTACTAATATGAAATATAGTAGTCGTGTTGGACATTGACATGATCTTTAAAATAAAACTTTGACCATAAAAAACTTTTAAAAAATTATCTATAATACATTTAAAATTATAATATTATGAAAGTTTTTTTCAAGACAAATATATATGTATGTTTTTTATGTTCTTAATCTAAATAGTTTAAAAGTTCTCTATTGATAAAGTTTTAAAACTTTAACTTAGGATAAATTTAAAACAACTATTATTTCATAACGGAGGGAGTATTGCGGTCAACAATAATCTCTATATACTATCCAACATAATCTTTATGTTAGTCTCTAGATTTAGAGACTCTCCACCTAGTCTTTGTATTTAAAGACTTTCTCTACGATCTCTATATATTTTTTAGAATAGAAATTCTAGTGAGGAAGAAGTAAATATAGTGAATGAACAGTGATTTAAAGAAATGATATAGAAAAACAAAATATGAAGATATTGTTGACGATGACCTTACACATGTCATTAGGACTTATCGAAGATGCTCTAAGGCCTGCTGATAATTACCTAAACCACCGTGTTTGGATTGATTTGAATAGAGGTAATTGAGAGGAGAAAATTCGAAATTGTTTATTGATCAATAGGTTCGTAGCTTTGGTAGTTCGGTATGAGAGGAGAGGGCACTTGACTCATGAGTACGAGCCTAGGTGAGTGGAGCCATAATTTTAAATACTGTGGAAATGGCTAAATTGCCGTGTAAGTACCGGTCCAAAAAAACTAATATAAAAATTTGAATTTGAATTTTTTTAAACTTAAAAATACCAAAAAAAACTCAATAAGACCAGAGAAATTCCCATAAAACCTAGCAACTTCCAAAAAAAAAACAATTTGAACGAATTTTTGGCATGATTTTGTATTCAAACCAAATGATTTAGTGAAACCTAACGAGTGAAAATGAACAGGTTTTTAGAACCCTGTTTTTTTTTTCATTTTTTCCACTCACTCCATTCGATTTGAATATCAAAAATCAAACTTTCATAAAATTTTAACGGAAAATCGAGGACAGAGCGAATTTTTGTTATTTCATATAGCCTATACGTTGTGATTATTTATAATAATTTTTTGTGGTTTTCAGTAGTCCTTTCAAAGATGCTGAAACTATTTTTTTAATCTCTAGACCTATTTTCAAAGGCTCTCAAATATGTTACAGTAGTATTAATACGCCAACCAACAATAGTCGAAAAGAACAATGCCTAGTTCAAGGATCAAACCGGGGTGGGCTGCTCGCTCACAAGTGGGAAATTCCTCCTCGCGTAACTTCCATTCTATTTCCTCTTCGTCTTCACTGTTGCCAAACACAATAAAAAATTATTTTACCCATAAAAAAGGAAACAAGCGCTTGAACACTGTGCATCTCTTGCTTTTACCTTCAAGTGATCTCCAAGATCTGTAAAAACGGAAGCTAATGTTTCTTCGCACGCATAGTTCTCTCTCTTTCTTTTGTACTATGTCATCGCTGCAACCTTCCTGCCAACCACAACCAGTGTTGCATCCATCTCCTAATTGCTCCAGCATTTTCAGAATGAACCTGCTACTGACTGCATCTGCTATTCTGCTGACAAATCGAAAACACATAGCTGTACCAGTTCTTTGATAGTGAAGTCTACTAAAATTCAGAGTCGAAGCTTAACAGAGATGTTTCAAGCTGCCTTGACTGACAGTGCAAGCAATGTGACGTTTAACACCAGAAGTAATGGCTTCCGGGACAGGTAGGGCGGACGCATCTTCCCCGCCGGGTGCGAGATTCTGCTGGCGATCAAGATTCATTGAAGAGCGCATAATAAAAGCTGCAAGAATACGAATTAATTAGTTAACTAATACAGTTCACTAATTAATCAATTAATTAATTTAGCATGTCTTGGCTCATCGCTTGGACCGGAGCGTTTTGAAGCGTCCGAGAAGGGTATATTATATGCATGCTACTCGTTCAGGACTTCAGGTACAAGGAGGCGTTCAAATGGGTGCAGCTGCAGATGCATGTGACGCGCTGGTCCTAAGTATGTGTGGTTATGTGTCTGTATCTGGTATTAAATGGATAATAGTGCTGCTAATCTTCAATGAGATGGCAGGAACCCTCGCCATCACACTGTGCATTCAATGTACTGTTTGCATGATTTTTTTGTTGGGACTTGCTGTGGAATATGGATGGCCGGTTCCATCGCAGCGATGCAATCTCGCCGTTTCTGGGAGATCTCGTGATGGTACAGGCTGCAGAGGAATTGCGCGAGGGACAGGGAGAGACGAAACATCACTGTTTAAGAAAGCAAAATGCCTTTGCCAAACTGAGATATACAATGGACTGGAGTGATTGTGACACCATTGCAAAGTGCAAACTAGCTTTTGCACGGTTAAAAAAATCGACTCTTCGAAACCAAACGCTTTGACTTCTTGCTTCTCTTTCTCCGAGCTTTGGAGCTCGATCTTCGATGGTGCTTAGTTAGCTAACTGTAAATCCATGTACAATGCAGGTGTTTACAAGAAACGCTCAAAATCTCGAGGACCGCCGGAAGGCTCGACGGCCACCGCACAGCGGTCGTGAGAGGGTAGGAAATCTCGATGGCCATGAAAAAGCCGTCGAGATAATAGACCTATCTCGATGGCCACTACATAGGCCGTCGAGATGGTCTCCATTCAGCTCCCGCGTCCCACTTTTCGGCTTTTCGCGGCGCGGGAAAAGACTAAGTCTCGACGGCCGGATAACGGGCCGTCGAGACAGTTAACGGGCCGGGCCACCTCCGCTCGGGTAATGGGAGGCTGTCTCGACGGCCTGTATCTGACAGTCGAGACAGATAATTTTCAGACATGTTGATTTTTGCTTTTTAATTTCAAAAATGCTTATAATTTGTGAAAATATGTGAAAAATTCTTATTTTTTTTCAATGTTAAGAAAATCAATGTGTGAAAAAAATGCTTATAATGTTATATTTTTAACGCTATGTTTTTGAAATATGTATATGTTGTTTTTGAAATATGTATATGTGGGTTTAAAAAATTTTAAATTACATGAAAAATGTTGTAAAATTGTTGTAATGTGTAACATTGCAATGAAATAAGAGTATGATAATAATTTGCATGGCTTGATGAACACATAAAAAATTATAAGCGCATCTCGATTGTATTTACTTCAAGTCTCTAGAACGTTGAGTCATTATTCCGACGATATGCTCATTTACATATGGACATGTATTTTCAAACATTTTTTCGTTGTAAAAAAAATTATGGTGATGTCTCTTCATGTTCAAAGTAAGATTAGCCAATATGCATGACCAACATATTTTTTTGTAATTTTTTGCTTGGTTGACCACCGAAGAAGGGGCATAGTGTGAGCCGTCGAGATAGCGACCAGTCTCGACGGCCTCTATAAAAACCCTCGATAAAGGCTACCTGTCTCGAGGGTAGTCAACGAAAGCCCTCGAGAATAGCCTCTCTCGACGGCCCCTTTAAATAGACCGTCGAGAGGCTTGTGAGACGGCTGCGTGGCCTATCAAGCCGTCGAGAAAGAAGGCCCACTGCACACAAGCACCCCCGTGCGGATGCCAGACCAGTCTCGACGGCATTTAGTGCGCCGTCGAGATAGCCAATTGGCTATCGATAACGGTTTGGGGACTTAGCCAATTTTATTGCTCGGGCTTGCTTCCTTCGTGCCAAGCCCGGCGCCGCCTCCTCCGCCTTCGAGTCCACAACTGCCGCCGCCTCCTCCCCTCCGTTCCCCGCCGCCCGTCACCTCCCATTCGAAAATCCGCCCCTCCGTATCCCCTCAGTGGATCCACTCGCGACCTGGCAACCCTAGCCGCCGCCATAGCCCGGCGCCGCCCCTCCGCCAAGCACCCGCGCGCCGCCCATTCATCCAGCTCGGCGCCGCCCCTCCGCAGCGTGCTGCCCCTCCGCCGAGCCAAGCCCGGCGCCGCCCCGCCCCCCTCTGCTAAGCCCGGCGCCGCCCCGCAGCCAAGAAGGCCGTCGACCTTGCCGCCCGCCCTTCGTATCTCTGCGTCCCCTGGTGTTTTGATTGGAGGAGACGCGAGGGCTTCGCTCTTCCCGCACACCACGATTTGTGCTGCCGACGACCGATGAGCCATTTCTTGCTTTCCTTTTTTTTCCCTTTCTTTTCCAGTATTCCGTCTAAATTAGTCGGTAATTGGCATGATCAGCGACGTTATAATTTTGCTTGCTTGCATCGCTAATTGTACACCTGTAAATCCAAATGATCTGTATGGGTGTAGATTCTTGAGACTCATCAGCAAGAAATAGAAAAGGCGAGCAGTATAATGTGAATGGCTGCTGTTGAATTTAACAGAATATATTCATGAGTTTTCCATTGTGGTTACTAGGGTATAGTGAGTGTGGCCTTAGTTGTGGAATTAGCTATTATTACATACGAAACTATAATTTTTTCAACAGAGGGATGGCACAATGATGATTGTTTTGTTTCACCATATGGATGCTTAGTGCTCGATACAGCAGATGAGACTTATTGCTTTTCTTCGGTGTCTTTCATCTTCAGACGGTGCAACAGGATATTGTGCAATCAAACGTTCAAGCTAAGGCCGACACAAGTCCTGTGACAGTGGCGGATTATGGTAAGTGCTGATCCCACAATTCTGTAGCCCCATTTATCTGCATTTGCTGTCTGATACTGGAGTGCTGGATTAACCAACTATTACTGATAAAATAGATACATTTCACAAATTTGAAAAACTGGTCATGTTGACACTTACCACATTAAATTGGCACTTTGATTGTGCACTACCGGAGGAATTTCCACCCATGATGTAGTATGACACAAAACAATTTGATTGTAATGTTATTAACATGTGACAAATAACTGAGCAAGACAATAACATGTAAACTGAAAGTTTCGGATTAGGAATTGCATGAACTAGTTCTAAGCAAACAATATGTTATTGCCTTTTTTGAGAAGGTATGTGGATTGCTGGTATAAATATCTATAATCTATCCGATTCTGATCAAATCAAATGCACGGTTTCCCATTCTGTATTTTAGCTAATCAATAATCATTGTAAACTGATCGTTCATACACAGTAATTTCTAGCCTGAAAAGAAAGATGTTCATAAACAGTAAGTTTTTGCGATTACTTTGAAGTATGATATGCTGCCACCAATTTAGGCCAATTAGCTTAGAGAAATCCTCTTAACTTTGAGTGTGCATCTTGCAGATGTGCCTTAACGCATTTGATAGAGCATCTGATCTTGATGTTCTGAACCATCCAATTCTGAATTTCTTCTATTACTTGGTATGCTTTCATTAATTATTTTGTATTTGTTATGCGCTCAACTAGTTCGGTCTCATCAGGAACCTCATCGATGTCAAGCTCCTCTCTGAGTGGGGGATTCTTTTCCTGGTACGTTTCTTCTGTAAGTTAAGTCTCATGTTAATTAGACATTAACACCAAGATCAATTGATTTGGTTCATCTCGCTGCCTCCACAGATGTTTGAGAAAAATCTTGCAGTTCCTCTTTGATTCAAGACCTGATCTGGTGAGATATTTTAGTTAAAAAAAACTTGTACTTGCTTACCTAGATATGAATCATTTCTCTTTAATTTATGGGTAGATCTAATAATCTTTGTCTACCTGTTTGGAAAACAAAATGCTATACACTGTACTGTCTTTCTTTCGAAGATTTTCTTTAATAGGAATTGAAAGGGCTTCAAGGATCCCATTATGAGGGACAATTCAATTTTTTATTGTAAATAGTTATATTCAGTTGTTCATTACAAAATTATGTTTTCATTTGAACCTACAGGTGAATATCAGGAGTGTTGACGAAGCAATAGTATTTGGAGCATCTTTGAAGTCTGTTTCTTTCTATTTTTTAATACATTCATAATTTTTTTATTCAATATGGTTGCATATATGTGTTGAATGTAATTGTGTGGCCATCGAGCCATTTGGGCACAATATATATTTTGTGGACTATTCTGAGATTTTTAGGGTGCAGCAGCAGGTGCAGAAAATTTTAAATTTTTTTTTTCTGCAAATAAGTTTTTCTCGAGGGCCATTCTATGGCCGTCGAGAATAAGGCTTGACCGTCGAGAATAAGGCTTGGCTGAGCATGCGGCCTACCTCTCATCTGTCTCGAGGCCGTCGGGATAGCCTGTTGGCACCGCGTCGCGTCGGCAAGGCTCCTTCTCTCGACCGCTGGTCTGAAGCCGTCGAGACAGACAATCTCGACGGTCGGGCCGTCGAGATTGACCTTTCTCGACGGTTTTCAAGACTTTCTCGACGGCTTTGGCCGTCGAGATTTGTCGCGATCCACGTGGTGTTAGAAAGATGCTTAGAAAACAAAATTGGGTTTTTGCCACATAGGATAGCATATGGTGCTTCAATGAGGAGAAGAGACACTTAACTAAGCATCAATGCTTAGAGAGTGCTTAGTGTATATTGTTAAATGTAAGAATTTGATGTTTAGAGAGTGCTTAATGCAAATTGTTAAATATAAGCATTTGTGTAACCACCTTTGCATTGTAATATGAGTATATCTTTTCTGTTTAGGTGTTTAGTTACGTGTCAACATTCTCTCTCTTCTTAATCACTGGCGCATAAGCACCTTGCATTGAATATGGCCTAAGAGCATGCACGGCACAGCCGTTGTCATACGCATGCATCAGTGCACTACACAAGCGTCACGCACTGCGCGTGCGGCAGCGGGAAATTCAAACACACTGCACGCATGCGGCGGCGGGATACTCAGCCTTGTAGCGACCGTAATTTGCCACGCTACTGACCATGCTCTAAGAATGCCAACTCACCATTTTACTTATATGGAGTAGAGAAAAGGACAAAAATATAAAGTAGCCACTAACTCACGTTCTATAATTGAATTCAAGATGTATGTACACTACTATATATGTCTATATTAATTTTACGGACGATTCTATAGCTAGTTTATGACATGTTCAATTTTTTATAGCCAGATGTTGACTATTATTGTTGGAGATGCTCTCAACAGTTGCAAAGGTGGTACACGTAGAGCAACCAATCAAACACTACGCGAAAACTAGGGTACATTGGACGGCATGGAAGGCAACTAGGCAAGGTGAGACAACGAACAATAAAGGCTTCTGAACACTGTCGCTGCTGGAGCAGTGGAACTAACTATTCTGGAGTGGTGCTCATGCCACAACCCTGCAATGTGCGATCAGTCCGTAGCTGACTCTCTGATGGTCATGGATAGGGCACCAGGCCACCAGGTTAATTTCACAGGATGTACCAAAAATAGATCGAGTGCTTACCAGACCAGATTCACGGAGCATCCGGAAAAACCTCAGAAAAATTGATTAAATAATATACATACAAATTGAGAAACTATGAGGCATAATATTTTTATACGAAAGTGAACTCGTTTCCGCCACCCGGGGCGACGGAACCGTGGCTTCCGCCACGCCTGGTGGTGGAAGCCACCTCGGCTGGGCCACGCGGCGGCTCCGCCCGCAGCTGGGCTTCGTCCCGAGCCTCGGATTCCCTCGCGTTGAACTGCGTGCCCGAATAATTGAAGTGCGTGCCTGCCAGCAGCTGCATGTGGAAAAAGAGGAGATAGGGCTGGTGCGACGTCATTTCATGTCTCCCACTTATATGTTAAACTTTCGTTTAATTTATTAAATCAGTAATTAGGGATAAATAAATCGGAAATGCTTATGTGCGGACGTTCGACCCGCGTCGGACGCCCGCACGGCCCGACGGCCCAACGCAGCGTGGCTTCTTCTTTCCTCTCTCTCATTCTCTCCATCACTCGCTCACAGCTATTCTCAGCCACACATACAACTTCTTATCCTCTCTCTCTCTCTCTCTCTCTCTCTCTACGCGCTGAAGCTAGCTCGCCGGCTGCCCCTCGCCGCGCCTCCTCCTCCTCAAGCTAGTTCGCCGGCTGCCCCTCGCCGCCGCCTCCTCCTCAAGCTAGTTCGCTGGCTGCCCCTCGCCGCCTCCTCCTCATGTTCCTCTCTCTCTCTCTATCTATCCCTCCCTCTATCTCTCTCTCACTCTCTCTGTACGCAGGAATGAAGGAGCTCATGTTGGAGCTCCTCTCTCTCTCTGTGCGTGGAGGATTTGATGATGGAGCTCCTCCTTCTCATCTCTCTCTCTTCCCCTCGCTCTCAACCCCTCCCTCCCTCTCCAATCTCTATATCTCTTCTCTTCTCTCTCTCAGATCTATCATGAAAGTGATGGTTCATGGAGAAAAGTGTATAAATGGTGGCTCATGAGGAAGATGTACAGTAGCATGGGGATTAAACTGGTTCCTTTTTTATTCCTGGTAAGATTTTTTTGCTTTTTGTTGGTGTTTTGTTTCTTAAATTGTTTCAATAGGTGTGGGTAGTTGTTGCAGCACCCTTTTGTTCGGTGTTCTAGTAAGATTTGGGATTGTTTCAATAAGAAAGGACAGTTGTTGCAGCGTTGTTCTAGCAAGATTTTGACATTGTTGCACTAGGCTGCAAGAATTGTTCCATCACGCAAGGATGATTGTTTCATTAGGTATTTATAATTGTTTCAGTTGGCATTTGTTTCATTAGACATTTCTTATTGTTTCAGTAGACAATTTTTATTGTTTCACTAGGTCAAGTTCATTGTTCAGTGCCAAGTTCATTGTTTCGATAGTCATTTTCCATTGTTTCGATAGTCATTGTCCATTGTTTCAGTAGGCATTTCTCATTATTTCAATAGGTCAAGTTCATTATTTTAGTGCATTGTTTCGATAGTTATTTTTTATTGTTTCAGTAGGCATTTATCATTGTTTCAGTAGGTCGAGTTCATTGTTTCAGTGTGCCAAGTTCATTGTTTTGATAGTCATTTTCCATTGTTTCAGTAGGCATTTCTCATTATTTCAATAGATCAAGTTTATTGTTTCAGTGCATTGTTTCGATAGTTATTTTCTTATTTTTTCGATAGTCATTTTCTCATTGTTTCGATAGTCATTTTCCATTGTTTCAGTACGCATTTCTCAGTAGTCTCAGTTCATTGTTTCAATAGGTATTTTTTTTATTGTTTTAGTATGCTGAGTTCATTGTAAGATCTATATTCTGTCTTTTTCACGAATCGGGTGTTGAGTGTGTGGAAGCATTTCCATTTTTCGTCGCACATTCGCATGCATGCAAATAGGGTGTCTTTCTCTCCTTTTTTCGCGAGGGCGCTGCTAAATTTGGGCAGGCGGCGTCAACGCCAGCGAAGCGTCGGACGTCCGTCCCCAAGTCCGACCCTAAATAAATTACACGCTTATGATGATTTAATCACAAACGCTCGGCTATATACGGAGGAGTGGTCCGCAGTTCAGCACACAACATTTCTCCCGTTGCTCAGCTGCGATAGCGCATTTGTGCTGCTCGGTGCTCAGCTATTGCACACTTGTGCTGCCCGGTGGTCAGCTGCGCTTGTGTTGCTTGTGTTTTCTCACTGTCTTCATCAAGGTGCTCTGTTTTTTTGCTTTAAACCAGTCTGGAGGTAAAGTAATATGTAAATGGTATTTGAGTTTTAAAACTTTTATTCATTATTTCATGTGTTTCAATGCGCATGTGTTGATACCTCGTGAGCAGACTGTTTATTCAGGATATTTTCAGTAGGTAAGCATTTTAATAAACGATCGTGCTTACACTTGTATAATACAGTAAAATAAAATATAGATTAATGTAGATTTATACAGTAATAAAATGTAGCATTATGTTGTACATGTGTGCTGTGTAAAATCTGCATGGAATAAGATGCGAAGATGTTGTTACACTCGTATGCGTAAGAACAGAAGTTTGTTAGTTAATTAGTTTATTATGTAATTATAAAATAGTTTCTCCACGAATCCGTCCCAGAAGGTGTTCAGCCGCCCATGTGTCTATGCGGCAGTCTTTGCGTTTTGAGGAAGTCCCAAGACATGTCCTATACTTACGGGAGAAGGTATTGGAAGTACGCAAACTATGCGTACGACCGAACTGCCGATATGGAGAGGAGGGCAAAGTACCCTGTAAGTCACTTCTTACTTATTTCTTCCGTAACGAACATATACACGCAGATGCTAACCTCAATCTTTTTAGCCTCCACTATGCGAGTTTGTGCAATATTTGGACGTCGAGCAGACTCCCGAAATAGAGCGGCAGATGCACTAGGAGGCGGCGGGGCGCAAGGCCAGGGCCGAGGAACGGTGGCAAGCGACCCTTAGTGAAGAAAGAAACAAGCGGGCGAGAGAAGAGTTTCAGAGCCTGTGCATGAGGTGACCGACAATGGCAGTTCAATGACCGTCGCGGCATCGCGCGCGTAAAACGCGAGAGGGCTGCTAAAGCCAGGGAAGCAGGACCTAGCGCGTTTGCGAAGGGGAAATACCCCCGCTGCACCCAGTAGTATGATTATTGTGCATGACAATTATGTTTTTAAATCTCCTAAGACATGTAGGTTTAGTTATGATGCACTACTATGATAGATTGTTTTATGCATCACGCGTGCTATTGCTTATATCATGTAATCCTAATTTTTATTATTTAATCTTCGGTTCTCTAAAACCATAAACCATTTACTTGACGTAACGAATTAATTACAGTTTCTAATTTTAGCATTGTTCTATTATTTTTAGTTTTTCTACTTAATTCAACAGAGTGAACAAATAGGTCAAACAATAGTATGTACTGAACACAAGAGTGGTGCCCAAGTGGTTCAAATTTTAGAAAAAATTTATCAATCACGTATAATTTTATGAATTAATCACGTTACTTTTAGAAAAATTTTATCAATCCCGTAAATGCACTTTTGCGTAAATAATTATAATACATATAATACTCCTAAACATAAGATTAGGGTATCTCTTACTAAGGCCCTCTTTCATTGCTTGTTTAGTTCTAGTTTAATTGGGAAAATTTGACCTTGTTTGAACGTGCTATGAAAAATCTAAATAAATTATTCAAAAAATATTCTTAAGATCTTTGAGAAAAGCCCTACAAAGTCCTAAAAAAATTATTTCTAAAAATAATTAAATAGTCTATGCAAAAAGAACAAAAATTACAATCCGAACAAAAACTAGAACTAAACAAACTATCAACGAGGACCTAAGATGAACATAAAATGATACAACACTATCTAATCTCGTTTCCAACAGTTGAGCGAGAAAAATTATTAAACATATATACTCTCGTTTTCAACGCTTTTATCATCGTTTTCAGAGCCGAGCGGACGATCGGCGCTCCCGCGCGCAGGGAGGAGCGGGTTGGCGACGTGGCGACACAGGAGGGTTTCCGCCACGCCGGGTGGCCGAAGCCGCTGGCTTTAGCCAGCTGGGATGGCGGAAGCCACCCCGCATGGCAAAAGCCAGCTTTAGCCGTCCCCGGTGGCGGAAACCAGACATATTTTATAGATATTCAACTCCTGCAGCATAGGTTGGCAATTTGGATTTATATGTATATTATTAAGCCAATTTTCCCCAAAAACCTCAGGAGCATCAAATCAGGACCAGGTTAATCTGTGCATCGTTAACAATGTTCTTCCAATTTCCAAGCAGGTTAGCAAGATGTAAATAGCATAAACTGCACTTGGAAACTGGGCAATGTGTCAATGGACACCGCATAAACCATGGCGAGATATTGAGTTTAAAAGGGCTGGCAAGTTTGTGCAAAAGGTACGAAAGCTTTCCAGCAAAAAGAATGCAGCGTGCTGTGATAAGCCTGTTGGAGGCTATGAGCTCATTTAAACAAATACAAATAATTACATTGAAGAATAGCATGATACAACATTTTGCTTTGCTGCCTGAAATGTGGGGGAGGCTGAAAGTTTCGGTTTTCCTCAAGTGTGATATACACCAGCATATATTAATACATTATGGCAAAACTGCAGTTATATCATTAGTTGCTGCCAGCTACTACTATACAGTATAAAGGAAGAATGGATGGCCAAAACCAACTAATGGTTTGCAAAACTCACTAACAGGCAACCAAAAGGGGGATAAATAGTGAAAAAAAAAAAAACTCGCCTTCGCCTGCAATACATTGAACCAACTATCGCAATACTATGAACACAGGTTGCACTACAATCCAGCAGGAAAATTGTTTATTTGTCCTTGTTCCAGCCTGTCCTCACCATTCACTTTGTAAGACATCCGGATACGCATTGCAAGTGGTTTCTGTGGAGTAAACAGTTAAACATCAGATCTCAAAATGGAAACAAAGCAGAACAGAACAGAACCATGAGCTTGCAATACGATACACAAGCCATGTTCGCAAAAGATTTCAATGTATAAGGGACACTGCTTGTGTATTAATAGTCATCTATATGGAACTTCGAAGATGGCAAGGCTGAGTATGGGAAGTTTTAGTAATAAACTAAAGCCTGCCAAAGACACCAACACTGAAGATAGAACCGGTTTGCATGTCAGAGAGCAACCGTTCACTCAACCTTCATGTATATCAAGTAGTACGAGTAAGCGAAACCATGGAACTGCCACCACAGGACAAAAGCAAGGTACATAATCATACAGAAACAGAAGCATATTTTAAACAGAAAACTACCCATGATGGTTACACAAATGTGCTACCTTGTCTATTCTACACCTAGTATAGTAGTACTATATTTTTTGATTCCATTGGTTGATACATGTAAGATGGTACTTTGATCAGTAGATTCCCAAACAGGACCGTACTAACTTAGGAGATGAAACATGACAGATGAATGACAGAAAGGCAAAAATGTGCAACAGATAAGCAGGAGACATGCAAAAAAAGCAGGTAGCCTTGGCAAAACAAGAATAAACTCTTGGTTCATAAAACATGCAAGGCTATGAAAAAAACTGAGTTAATGGTTATGTAGGCTGTTTCAAGCTTAGCAAAGACCAGTAGCCAAAGGAAACCAGAACAGGTCACAATCCCTTCTGAAAGGCATATTTTCAAGTACCTGTCCATGTTGGTTATTAGTGACAGTGAGGCTTTGTGTAACTGAACCGTTTCCACTCGCAGGAAGAGTGTTGCTGCTAGCTGGGTCCAAACGGAGCTGGATGAACTGAAATGCATATTTGGACAGAGAATGTGAGAAATGAAGTATCCGTCAGGAGTACTTTATAAGTTGGTAACTATCAAAACAAACTACACCCTTGATGATGATGCAAACTGTCACACCAAAAGGGCAAACTTATTTGAATTATCATTATATCAAAGCAAATAACCAAACAACTAAAAGCAACCTGTCACTCCTTTAGTCCTTGCTATTAGCAAACAAAATTTTATAAACATTTCAACTAATGATCTCAAAGGGACCAAAAAACTTAGTTGCACATCATGATGATGGTGATGATGATGCTTGAGAATAAAGTACTCCTTTAAGATGAAACACTAGTATTCAAATTCTATCAGCAAAACCAAAGGGTAATAAGCGACCAGTCACATAAATGGCTTCTGAACCAGTAACACATTAAGTTAAATATTTAAATATATATTTTCAATACAAATAAATAAGAAAAAATAGTTGGTTCTCAAGTCTTAACTATTTATAAAGAGTTCCATTGCTGGAAGGGCACATACATATCACAAGTAATGACAAAAAAAAAAGTTCAAACAAATACCTTTGGAACAGCTGCCTGAAAGATGAAATCCATGAATGCAGTAGATGTCAAATTTGTAAAGGTGGCGTGGATCATAGTTTCCTGAGGCTTTCCAGGCTGCTTTTTAAAACTGAAAACGATCTTCAACGTTGCACTCTGGAAAGCTATAATTGATGGGCAAGCTGTATTCTCATCTGGTAAGAAAGCAAGTAAAGTAACAGTGAATTTCAACAAGATTAGGACTGCATAATGTTATTATATAATCAAGAGATAGGAACTGACCAGGAAGAGGTGTACTTGAGGACAAACCATCGAGAAGATCCACGACTGGAGGTGTAAAAGGAGCAAGCTTAGTCTCCGCTGCATTGTGTGTAATAATTAAGAATGGCTGACAAACAGGGGAGAAACACTCTTCAAATAGAAAGACAAACAGGGAAAAATATGCACATATTATCATCGTTCAACCTTGGCCAGGAGGGTTAAAGTCTGATGTTGTTGGTGGGCCATTTTGTACAGGGGATGTACCAATAGATAGAAGATCTATAAGAATATCTGTGCTCGCAGATGGGGTGCCACCTTAACATGAACAAAAAACAAACTCATTAACAAGACTTGAACTGACAGTTGGCACCCAAAAAAAGATAATTAAGGAAATAACACGAGGGGCAGTTTAGAAGAGCTTAAACAAGCTTAGAACTGCCATAATATTGATGTTCAAAACACAAAACAGGTGACAAAGCATACATCACTAACCAAGATAATGTGGAATGGTTCAGTGTGTGCCCAGGAGCACTAAACAGGATAGGTGATAAGGCATCACTTACATTGTCTTTAATAACAATAACACCTAAACAACATTCTGAATCTATATGAAAGGGAAATAGCAAAGAGTCAAAACCTGCAGGAGATGAATCAGTCAAGCCAATGCCCAAAAGATCCTGTAGAAAATCATTAGGTGCTGTAGTAGGGGCAGAAGTAGTTGCTGGAGCATCATCTAAACTTAAATCAAGCAAATCAGCCAAAGGAGGTGCTGGTGGTTTGGCTACACCATTTGGCAGCTTAAGTGAGCCTCCAGGTGTGGCTGCTGGAGAAGATTTAGCTGATGAAAGTGAAACAGATGCTTGTGTAGAAGCAGCTCTCTTCACCAAATAACTAGCTTCATCCAATACAGGCATGCGTTCAAGCAAAGATGATCTGCACATAAACCAGCATTATCAAGGTAAATATGATATTAAAGAAAGTGCACATAACAAGGTTTGAAGACTTCTACCCACTTTATAGACTGATGTCTTTGTATAATGGAGCTAAATTCGATTGATCTTTGCTGTAATTCAAGCACAGAGTTCCCTTTATTCAGCGCAACTATTTCTTTTATCCTCCTAGCAACACAATAACAAAAGAGGGTGATGAAATCAAAAAATTGCTATGCAATAGGTAACACAGAACTGAATTAAGATATGTTAAACAACAAAATATATCAACATAAACAGAAGAGGTAATATGAACATAAATTTGAAACAAATGGCCAACATATTAGTTATTAGGAGAAAAGTAGAAGCTCCAATTCTAACATTGTATGCTCGTAAATAAAGGTAAAGAATAAAGAATGAATAGTATATCAAAGTATGGTAATATGTATGGTAAATAAACACAGAGCCACAGATAGTTTATGAGCAAATATATAGAGAGAAATTAGAATGGTGATCCTGTGACCATAGCTGCGTTTCATTGACAATTTGAAAAAAAAAAAACAAGCGGGCCAATCTTAACTCCATGACAACAGTACAATTTAAATAATCAAACTGCTCATTCTTGCTAAAAAGTAAAAAACATTTGAATCGTCTGGTACGCTATCCAACATGTCAACATATAAGGTCAAGTTGAATGATAACTTACTCTGAAGTTTGTGGAAATCGAGAGGATTTCAAAAGTGCAACAAGACACATAGCTCGAGTTGTAACATCTGCAGAGTAGAGTTTAAGAGCAAGCTCTACAGCATCCACAGCATCAGATTCTGTTACCTGAAGATGTCCAGAAATTGATCGAACTGATTGACAAGAGTAAAATGGAAGTCAAAAAGAACAATGCAGCTAAATAAAATTCAGAGAGAAATGCCAGCATGCTCTGATGGAGCATAGAACCAATGAACTGAAACCCTTGAAACCCAGATTTCTGCTGTGAACCCTATGTGCAGAGATGAGATTAAGGCCCAGTTCTTTTCAGCTTAACATCTTAACAGCTTAACGACTTATCTACGTTTTGAAAACACATATGCTTTGAGTATTTGAGTCCGTTTTCTTGCTGTTTTGAAGGTGGGTTCTAACGCTTTAAAAAGCAAGTCAAACAAAATGTATCCGAATCTCGAGAAGCTCTTGAAGTTCAGTCATTTTCAGATCAGCTCAAAAAAGAACAGGGCCTAAATAAATGATCATGTATCTTTTCTTGGTGGTGATCACTACAACTAATATAGATAATATCAATACCAAAGGAACAAAATGGAGCTCAGGGAGGATAATGTAAGTAAAATTTTAGTAGATCCAAGAGTTATCACTTAATCAGTGCCATAAGTGGACCAAGTTTGGAGCAGTTCAAACACAATGGGCACATTGTTTGCCTGAAGAAGTTACGAGAATATTTACTAACCAAAGGAAAATATCATAGCATACTTGTTTATCAGAAGACAATGTATTAGCAAATTAAGATAGTTGGAACGAATTTTGAACTCACCGTGATTGGCTCCTCCACTTCCAGCATATTAATGTTGTTGACAAGCATCTCACCATATTCACCAATGCACCAGACAGCTACCCTAACTAAACTTTCCTAAAAAGTTCAGTGTACAAGAGATTCAGTCACATCATATAGATATAGGAATAGACGCAATTCAACGATACGTACGATACATTACAAATAATACTGATTATTTTTCCATACCTGTTCACCATATGCTTGCAATGCCTTGTATAATGATCTGACTGAGTATCCTTGAAGTTCAGATGCGTTGCTTATTACAACTATAAGAGCATGCCATACATCGTTTTTCACATAATTCCCAGCCTGTTGATTTAGAAGGGTTCAGCATAAATTCAGATCTTTATTGACCAACACATGAGAAAAATGGTTCACGGTTTACCAGAGATAAAACCTTGAACATCTGGTCTAAGTACCATATCTTGTCTTGTGAAAACCTATTAGAAATGACAAGCTGTTAAGAGTCCCATAAACCAAAAGACATGAGGAGACAAAGAAGAATGTTATATGTAATATAATCCAAGCCAGTGCAAAATTGTAAACACGATCTAAAAATAAGTTGATAATTCACATGTGATGAAGTTAAGCAGTAGTAGGGAGGTAAAGAAGTAGTGGCTTCATGTTTTGTCCCCAACAACACATTCTATAGAAGTCTAGTGGGGAGCTTGCTATATCTGCTGCACACAAGACCAGACTTGGCATACTCGGTTGGATCAGCATCATGAAGAGCATCTCATGGCTCTCAAGCGTATACTGCGCTATGTGGCGGGGACCAAGGATTGGGGAGTGTTTTATGCTGTTGGGAAAAAGGAAGGAGATGCACAGTTGCTGGGTTTCAATGACAGTGACATGTGTGGTGATGTTGATGACAGAGAGAGTACATCAGGGTTAATCTTCTTGTGCGATGGGAACCCTATTACTTGGCAATCTTAGCAAGCAGAAGGTTCTGGTGCTTTCCTCTTGCGAAGCTGAGTACAAAGCAGCAGCATCTGCTGCATGTGTGGTTGGCCATACTCATAGCTCCTGAAATGCTTGGAGTTGAGCCAAGTATACCAATTCTGAAGGTGGATAATAAGTTTGCAATTTCTTTGGTAAGAAACCACTCCATCATGACAGGAGCAAGCACATTGATGTTAAATTTCACTATATCAGGGAGTGTGCTGAGAAAGGGCAAATCAAGGTGGAGTTCATTGGGACTGCCAAGCAATTGGGAGATATACTCACAAAGACTCTTGGGCGAGTCAGGTTCTTTGAGTTATGCACCAAGATTGGTCTTTCCAAGAAATAAAATGAAACAGGACTTGGGGGGTGATTGTCAGATAAGTCCTGTTCCGTTTCTCAGAGTATCAGGGTCTTAGTTAATTACAGCTTTTCTGTTTTTCAGCATGTTTAGTTATATTAGCCGTTGTTTGTTGCTTGGTCAGGTCAAAGCACGTTGCTAATTCAGTGGATCATGCATGTGCTTGTAGGAGTCATGGCCATGACCAGCAGTAGCTTAGACCGTGGCTAAGTGCTTAGTGGGTTAGTTGGAGTATGTTATATATACTCTAATAAAGCTATTATCAAAAGCTTCTGTGAAGTGGCACAGAAACATGTCTGTGTTCTTGAGTGAAGCCTACGGGAGGAACCCTAACCTAGGCTCTTGATACCATGTTAGAGATAGTGTTCATGCAGCTTGTCTATTCCATGGGCCCAATGGGCTGTATATACAAGTACAAGGGAAAAAAGGAAAATGCAAAGAAACCCTATACAAGTATCTAATCTAACAGAAACATGCAAAATTGCAATCAGAAATTCTTCCAAAAGCCGATGGAGATACCGAATAAACGAAAATTACCATGAATCATAAATCAACTATATCCTAATTTAGAATTAATTGTGACCCAACTTACTTTTCAACTATCGAGCATATCTTAGCTGTGAGGTCTTCCTTGAAATCCTGATCACTTACTTCTAGGTAATCAACGAGTTCCTTAGTCAAAGGCTTTACATTTGCATCATTGACAAGTAGGTAAACAAGTTCAAGGGCCCTTTTGCGAATAGAGACATCTGCATCCTGAAAGTGCAATGTGATTGAAAATTTTAGGTGCAAAATAAAAGGAGCTAAACCAATAAACAGGAAAACTGCAATAAAAAAATTTAAAAGTATGTCAAGGTAGCTTATTCATTGCATGAAATAAAAATTGAAAGATCACTTGCTCAGGATCAATTGCTTATCTAGGGCTTGGTTGGGTAGGCTTGGATCAATATAATCCTTTGAGTTGCCAGGGCTTTGGTTCAGTATCTACCATTCAAAAGGGTTGAGCCTAATCCCCATATCAATGGAGGGTAAAAAGGTGAGAAAGGGGAAGAACATGGTGGGGTTATTTTTCTCGTCTTTTACAGATCTCTTAGAAAGAGGGCAGAATGCAAAGCAGAAAATATGAGAGAATTGTTTTAGGCATCTTTTGGTTCTCAGAATTGAGTCAGGTCAACGAAATTAAAAAGCCAACTAAATCACATCGAAATGGGTTTGGTTCATGATTCCAATTCAGGCATTTGCATGGCTTATGAATTTGTAAATTTAAATTGAGTAAAATTCAAATCCAAATATTGTTTTAATTGAGCAAAATGCAAGGATTTTCAGTCGTGTGAGGAGTTTTTGTTTTAAAACAAACCATGCAACGAGTTGAGGAGGTGGTTACTGGAGTTGAGAATGCTGGTAGTCTAAATCGAGGTTGTGGAGGCAATGATTTTAAGGCGAGGAGTTGTGGAGAAGGGAAGGACAAAGGAAAATGATGAAAAAATCAGCTACCGCCATCCTGCTGGTGCGGCCAATACTGCCAGCAATGAGGAAAAGAGTGGCAACAGAGAGGAGGACAAAGGAGTCGTGCTGCCCAGCTAGTCCCAACACTACTGCCAGCAATAAGAACAGGGACAGAGAGGAAGACGAAGGACTCCCTGTGACCACCAAATGGGTGGTGGCGCCACCACCCACAACAATGATGAAGCGATAGCACACCAGCAACGACTAAAGGTGGCACAAAATAGCTACGGATTGCAGCGATCATATGCAGACAACATGTGGTAAACACGAGCTTGTTGGTGCATGACAACCATGTTTACAGACGCCTGAATGAGACGGGTGGCAGTCGCCCAGCAGACACTGATGGGGAAGCAGCAGCCGCCTTCCGGCTCCCCTGGCAGCAACGATCGTGGAAGCCCCTCATGTATCGTCACGCTGGGATGGCGACAAGGCTCAGATGGCTACAATTCCAACTAAATGAAAGGTCTTGAGGTCTGAATCGGCTTGGCCTACCTTTCATTTACAATCAACTCCGTGAAAATTGGGATCAGGTTGCATAGTATAACTCTGAAGTATCCAAGCAAGTTTGGAATTGGAGTTGACAAATCATACCCCAATCCAAGGATTGAAACAGTTTTAATAATGAAATGAGCCTAACATGGAGAGAATCTTTCTTCCCTAGTTATGTACTTATGTTTAATTGTTCTCACGAAAAATGCAGAAAAGAACAAACCATCTTCTCAGGAAACTATCACGTGTGGAGACTATCTTAAAGTTGTACACTTGTAAATGCATGATAATTTTTAACTTCCCTACAAGAAAGTGGATAAATCCAGACGACATTAAACTAGATAACTGTATACTTTGTTACCTTGACACACTCTAATATTGTTGCCCTGTGCCTCTGCACTGCTTGTGTATCTACTGCCATGGCCTTCATTAGCATATTCAGAGCAACATATCTGAAAAAACAGTACGCACAGTAAATATTATATTTAATATAGATGAAAGAAGCCAAACCATTTTGTTAATAAAGAAAACCATTTTGTTAATAAAGAAGTCATATATAGTAGCAGAAGAAGAAGAGTGTTCCTACACTACAGGAATGGGTCAGGATCGATGATCTTAACCAACACAGGGATTCCCCTTTTTCCAACAAAAGAAAGACAATTACCAAATCAGTTGTCCAAGAGCAAGAGTAGATATTTGTTACCTAATGTTGTTATCGCGGTTGGACAAGAATCTGCCCAAAATGTTGATTGCCAGCACACGCAAACCACTAGTAGCTTCGATCCCCATTATTGTCTCAACACATTCATACAAAATAGCATTTCCAGCATTCTTATTTGACTCGGTTTTTGTTGCAACCTGGAAATGCAATGTATGTGTCAATTATCCCTCATAAGATACACAAAAGCACAGGTGCAAAAAAAGGAACCCAACAAAATGTGTTACTAAAGTTAAACCAGCAAAGAGAGACATTTGTATCATACAGATTTTAAAATTCAAGTATAATAGAGCCCAAAGCAAGACCTAAGTGGAAGAATAAAGAACTCATAAGTTACTAGGAGTAGGAGTAGTGCAACTAGAGGGACAACAATTTGACACTTTGCTTTACAGGACCTGAATAATATTGTAATATGTACACTTGTAATAATCAAGAATGTGGTTCTCGCAAATTAACGAAAGCATTTGTGCTTTGCATGTGAAACCAAAGATGAACAAATCACCTGGGCAAGAATATCATTCACATACTCACTGCTATCTGCATCTCCTTGGGCCAACACCCGCATGAGCTTAAGCGCTCGGATATGCAAGAATGGATCTGTAATGCCAGCAATGTCATATTCAGGAGCATATGAACTTTTGGACACGTCTCTCAGTATTCGGACTAAACCTTCAAGGCAGTTCTGCAAGAGCAGAATTGAAAAGAACGATTATTGCCACAAACTTATAAATTAATTTTGGGAGCTCTCAATGATCTTGGTTACGTTAACAATAATTATAATGAATATGGCTGAGGCAGTACACAAGAAAACTCTGGTTCTTTCAATGAACACAGCATTCGAAAACGTGTTACAGAAAACAATGGTCACACTTTTAGTACAAAATGTTTTTAACTGACAATATTGTTTCGATGCATCATCAAATGAATGATTTAAAGGAGTAGGGGTTAATGCTTTCCCACTGCAAATTATAAAGAACAATCAGGGTTCTGGACAGAGGTTGTCAGTGTCAACTAAAAAACATATGATAGCGCTTATTGCGCAATTATCACAATAATCAACGGAATATGATACAGCATATTGAGCTTTCTTATACCAGGCCTTTTATAAAAAACATCAGAAACAGAAAAAAAATCTTGAAAATAGTAGTAATGTGATTTGAAGCATTTGCCATAATTTTTTTTTAATAAAAGAACATTGTTCCTGTGATTTTTCTGAAATCAGCTCCTCCCAATTTAGGCAATTCATCAACCACCCTCCAGGGATGTGCCTGCCTATGCTTCCACACCATGCCTTCACTGCAATTTTCACAGGTGCCAAGTGGTTTTTGAGCAAACCCTAGCGATTTTCGTTCACAAACTGAGTCAAGTGATTTTCGATCAAACCTAAACGGTTTCAAATGTTATAACATTTCAGGTCCTGTTCTTTTGAGCCGATCTGAACGGCTGAACGGCTTAAATGACTGAATTTCGAGAGCTTCTCGAAGTAGTCTCGAGATTTGGATCCATTTCATTTGACTTGCTTTTTAAATCGTTAGGACCCACCTTCAAAACGGACTAAAAAAACTCAAAATATATGTCTTTTCAAAACATAGATAAGTCGTAAAGCTGAAAAAAAACAGGGCCTCAATTTGATTCCTATTCATGTAACAATTTTAGATTTTGGATGGCAAATTTCATCCGATTTTGGTAATTATCAATGAAAACCAATACCTATATCGATGGCCAGCAATTTCCAACACTAAATGATAAATGAAACCCTGATTGCATTCCTCTTCCTAGTCCAATCATACAAAATTCAGGAATATGCTGCATTCCTCAATAAGACCTATCAATAAGGTCATCATACTGCAGTGACAGCACACAGACTAACGGGATGGCTGTAAGAAAATGTAGCAAATGCTGTTGATATATTCGCCAAATACTGCAGCACATGCCTACAGAGCATGCCTGGCTGGGAGTTCATGTCTTATAAGTTATATCATGCAGTCCACTGAGGTAAGCAAAGAATGATGCATCACAACTAAATCAATAGCATCAGACATGTTGAAATATGCAATAAAATAAGTACAGTTTTCAGATCAACCATTGAGCTCTTGGGGTAGCATGTTTCAACATTTTCTAATATAAAATGTTAAGCCATACATAATTTTAAAAAAAGTGCTCAAAAAGTGTAGTGTAGACAACAGAAATATTGTGTTCAAGAAAAACATGATCAACAGACATCAGCAACTAAAAACCAAGATGTTGTCCATCGGTAAAGATTGAACCAGTGTAAATTAAGGGCACAATTTGAAATTCTTTTAACAGAGTTTGTTTCGATCAAGTTTCACACTGTAAGTTCATATGTAGTACAATTAGCTGAAAGTATATGTTAAAGAAGCAGTGAATATTTCTTATTATTAGTAGTTGTAGTCCTGAGAATCCAAACAGAATATAAGTACGGTCAAGTACCTTTCTCAAGTACTCCAATGCATCTTTGCTAGCTATACAGAGCTCTATGCAGAGCTGAACAGCAGAAATCAGAACCCCATGGTGTTTTTCCTTTAACAATGATGCAGCAGAACCCATGAAGTTCTCTGCCAAATCTGGAACTTTTCTTACAATCCTTATAGAGCACAGGGCAGCCTACAAACAGTAGGGGCTATACAATCAAGAAAAATTTCCATAACAAATATTCCAAAGCTGACAAAAAAGGGATACCTGTGCAGGATGAAATTGGAAGCAAGAAAATGCTCAGGATGTAAGCTTTACAACAATGGTGGTATCAAGAAGAGCATCCCAAAAGTAAAGAACAGTTTTCCAAGTGCGACATTTACCGATCCTGAACTAGTGAACTATAACAAGGAAAAAGAGTACATGCTACCACATTGCACTCCAATTTTACAGCTTACTACTAAAAACAAGTTGTAAGTAGAAATCTAGAGTACACGATGAGATGGTTTGTGATATTTCAAACATCCATACAGCAACTCTTTGATCGTAGGAGCAAGAGAAAAAGGAGTCCTAAATGAAAATACTGCTACAAAGCGCACTTAAAACCCTCGTTCAGGACTAAAACATGTCATGTCAGAACGAGTACCTTCTTCTTCGTATTTGGTTCCCTACTTTGCAACAGCCTCTCCACCTCAGGTGCCAGATCACGCGCCATTTCTGCGGAACAAATGTTCCCCAGGGCACAGAGTGCAAGCCCCACGATGAACTGATTCGAGTGGTTAAGATCTCTGCCCACGTTAAGAGCTACAAATTATTCAAAGCTCAGTGTAGCATTCACAAAACAAATAGCAGCACAGAACAGCAGCGGCAAGCAAACGTAGAGCATAAGCATAGGCGGGGCGGATACTGCTTGAGGGAGTTGGTGACGAGCATGAGGACCTCCTGCCGCTCGTCGAGCAGCAGCATGAGGCCCAGGTAACCGATGCGCTTCTCCGGGAAGCCCGCGGCGGCGATGAGCTTGAGGCACTCCATCTGGCCGAAGTGGGTGGGGTAGCCGAGCATGTGGATGAACATGAGCTTGGCCATGTTCCGGTGCCGGTAGTCCTGGTCGCCCTCGCTGATGGCCGCCCGTATCGCCGCGCACTCCCGCCGGACGACGGCCCGCTCCTCCGCCGCCGTCTTGCACGCGCGAATCGCCCGTATCATGTCCCTGGAGGGCAGCGCCACGCGCATCTCAATTACACCGCGCACGGATCTGAGGGGGGCGAGAGGGGGACAGGGGCGGAGCGATCGGAGGTTCACCGGAGGCGCGTGCCGGAGGAGAAGGGGTTGATGGCGAGGTCCATGGCGAAGTCCTCGACGATCTTCTCGACGGAATCCAGGGCGATAAGGCGGGGGATCTCGTCGTCGCGGCACGGGGGAGGGGGCCGGAGCGGAGGAGGAGGAAGACGACGACGGCGACGTCACGACGACGGCCGGGTGGATCTGGGATAGTAGGCGCCTGGGCGGTGGTGGTGGGAATTGCGAAGGGGTCCCTGCTTTTGTTTATTTTAGTCCATTTGTGAGGATTAGTTGGCCACTTGGGATCTCTAATGACTAATCTGAGTAATCTCACCGTGCTGGTCTCACTAGTCACTACCTCCTAAATCCTTTTTGACTGTCAGTGCTAAGCATTGTTTTTAATCATTTTCTCCTTTAAAAATATTGTTGCCTTTTTCCTTATAGAAATACTGGTAGTGCAAAGTTTTTAAACTTTTAACGGATAAAATCCTTTATTATACACTATCAGTTGTAACAAATTAACATTGCATCGAAAATAATTTAAAATGCGAATATATTGACGCAGGCTTTGTACAAACAAGGGGAGTAAGCGTGCCCTAGCGCCGTACGCCATGCGATGCAGATCTACTTGTTACAGTTTGTGGGTTAAGTACGTTTGCAAAAACAGTTGTATGTTGTTTTTGAATGGGCCAGCCCATTTAGATTATGTGCTGGAGGGTTCCCAATTGCAAGTAAATGTGGTGCATGTGACGTGTCAACAGCTACAGTGTGATGGTTCCCATTTTGCGTGGCTCAGTTGGTTTCTTTTACTCATAAAAAGGGGTGGTGTGCGTACCAAGATTGCCTTGTGCGGTTGTGTACACAAGAGAACTTGCATGTGTGTAGATGTTGTGTAGGTCAGTGTCACGCCTGGTGTGGTAGGATGACCGAGGGAGTGGGAAATCGTTGTGTTGGCAGCGAGCCAAGCATCCATCAGTTCCAGGTTGCGAGGGCTGGTCCGGTTGGTAGATCTGGAGATGTGGATGGAGCTGAGGATGCATCTTCGCGTGCACTAGAGGGAAAGGTGAGTCATCATTTTGTTGTTGCGCCAGATTGTTTGCCTCGCCGGTATCCTTTTTTTTGTATTTGTTTTGATTTAGAACCGTGTATATGTCAAATGTTGGTAGTGATGGTGTCAAATGATAAATACGGTTGTATGTGTTGTTGGTGTTGTGGTTGTGAGGGCATGCGTGTTCCTGTTTGTGGTTTAAAAAATAGGATTTGTACCTTAGGTTTTGTGCCTGTGTGCACTAACGATTGGCGAAAAATGGGTAGGTTGAATTATTTGGTGCGGTGTTGAGTGCTCTCATAAAATTTTATTACGTATAGGTTTTCAATGGAGGCAGTAATGATTCGAAGTTGCTGAGAGTAGTGATTGACTCTATCGAAGATGTGGCGGTGGAAGTACGGCATGTCGCGGTGCACCATTTCGATTGAGGAGACTCTGATTTTTCTACTATCGTTAATTGGGTTGTGCGCGACATCGATCAAATTTCACAGTGTTTGGAGTGCCTTGCGCTTGATGCTCGGCACGAGATGATGAGAGAACAATATATCGTTGATAGTCCTCGTTTAGGTGCTGTTGAGACAAGCTGTAGATCCGTGCGAGGATATGGATGAAGATGATATTCGTGCTTTAGTGTGTGATATACCTAACAAGGGTTACAGCTTGTAATGTTCGCGTGATGAAAATGGGATGAACTATGACAGTGATCATCAATCAAAGGGAGTGTAGTGGTAGTGCATGAATGCAGCGGTAATGTTGTTTGTCATGTGGTCGTGGTCAATGAAAAGTAGTGTAATGCGAGTGTACGGGAGCGGTGCCAATGTTATCTGTCATGTGTGCATGCGCGGTGTGTGTTAGTGTTGCATAAATGGAGAACAATTACATATGTAGGCGGCTGTGCCAGATGCATTATCATATCCGTATGCTGGTATTGTAAGACCACTGTCTGTATTTGTGTGTATGTTCTATGTAATGTACCTTGAATGGTAAGTTATATATTGTATGTTGTGAGGAAGTAAGATGGTCTAGAAAGGTAGTCGAAGCCTGTGTATACTGTATTGTTAATGGTAAATTATGTATATTATTGTATAAGGAAGCAGAGTAATGTGAAAGGATGTTTTGATTTTACTATTGTTAGTATTACAAGCTGGTAAGTGATAGTAATTATTTTCAATGAGGCTAGCAATGGGTGCGTGCATGGGTATGTGTTTTTTGTTTCATTGATGTTAACTGTTGGTAAAAAATACGGGTGGATGGAGTTTGGTAAAAAAAACTTCTATCGATAAACGCTTGTACAATATGGAGCGATGTTTAGTAACAAAGAAAAAAGTGTACTGTAGTGTGAACATATAATTGTAAGGGTTTTCTCAATAGCGTGAATTGGATGGTAGGTTGCTTTGTTGTTTCGTAAGAGTATATCATCGCTATTTATTTATTATGCCATTAATAAAGTAGAGGAAAACGTAGTCAGTACGTTAGTCCATATCATCTAGATGATTTTAACTGTTGGATCAATGGTGGGATCAAATTATAATGGCTTCGATCAATCAAAATAAATTTTGCATAAATCAAGGAAAAAACAAAAGAGCTATGCGGACTTTTTTTTAATGGTCGGATTATGACGTTTGCATTGGGAAAAAATATAAGGAATTTGGATTAAATATTAAAGATGATATAATATGATTATTTTAGTTTTTTCATTAATGGTGGGATTTAATTATTGCGGTTTAGATGAATCAACGGTTTTTTACATAAATCAAAAAGGGAAAATCTAAGCGGTTTAGATTAAAAGAAAATATTAAAAGACAAGATTAAATATTAAAGCTGGTGTAATATATTAGAGATAAATTTTAAATCCGATTTGCTATATTAGTGGTAAGTTATGAGTGAGAGATAAACTTTATGTTGTAATGCCAATTTAGTTGTGCAAACGCGTGGGCAACGTTGGTCTTTTTTTTAGAGTAGAATACACGGGCGGTCCCTAAACTATTAGTCGATTCTCATTTAGGTCCCCAATCTATAAAATTGCAGTTTTGGGTCCCTATTCTTTTTAACTAGGTCTGTCCCGGTCCAAACTTGCCACGTGACAATCCTATAGCTGACGTGGTGCTGACATGTAACGTAAAATAGTTTTAAAAAGGGGAAATCATTAAAACATAAAATACGTGGAAATAATTTTAAAAATTATTTAAAAAAGTCATAAAAAGGGAAATCTTTAAAAACATGTAGAAAATATCAAAAGAATCATAAAAATCAATTAAAAAATATGGGAAATCATAAAAAATCATAAATATATTAAAAAATCATAAACATATTAAAAAGAAACATAAAGACGGTGTGGTCGCCTTTAATCCCTCTATAGTTGAACGGGACGTGTGGGAGCCCTCAAGTGCTACTTTTCCCAATTTTTTTATGAATTTTCCTAATTATTTTACTATTTCCCGTATTTTTTTATGAATTTTGAATTTTTTAAGATTTTTCTAAATTTGTTTAGTAATTTATGTGACATGGACGGCCATGTCAGCGCTACGTCAGTTCTAGGGATGTCACGTGACAATTTTGGATCGGGACGAACCCCCTTAAAAAGATTAGAGACCCAAAACTGCAATTTCATAGATTGGAAATCTGGATGAGAATCGACTAATAGTTTAGGGAGACCGCCCATGCATTTTACTCTTTTTTTAATATGAAGTGACATTGGTATGGAAGGAGGTCTGATGAATGTATGTGTGCGGAATTGATTGGATCGTGCGTACATTCGGATATGCAATGCTTGTGAGAGGAGATAACAGTGTAGGTTGTATCGGTCAATTTTTTGTTTTGTTATTGGAAAGTATGTGTGTGAAATTTCCATTCGACCAGGTAGCGTACATTTATAAATGTCATGTCAGTTTACTGATATGCATGTTATATTATATAAGGTTATCTTCACGATTTGCAGTTATTTTAAAGTGCACGCGTGTATGTATATGTGCACCATTTTTATTTTGGCAGTGATGATTGGTAGTGCGGAATGGAAATATGGGTCAAATTATGTGAGGAAATATTTATAGGTAGGTATTGACAGGAGATGGATGTAATACATAGTTTTTTACACGTGCCACATTACAGTAGGCAAATGTAGCATAATACAAGTGCCTATTAATGATAAGACTGGTATAGTTCAGTCTGTTACTGGGGAGGCCGTCCAACAAATAGATAGGACAAAAGGGGGTGATTCATAAACGCTGCCGCTACAACAAGTAAGGTGTAATCACCGAATACTTCGGTGAAAAAAATGGACACCCAAGTCTTGGAGGTATGGGACACTCTGGTCTAATCACCGAATACTTTGGTGAAAAAATTAAGAAATCATGAGAAAGACAGTGAGCACCAACTTTGGAATTTTGGATATTCCGATGTCATGAGTATCTAGAAATCAAGAGAAAGACGGTGATCACCAACTTTGGAATTTTGGATATTCCGATGTCATGAGTATCTGATACTCCGATCAATTTATACAAAAATTTAACAGAAAGCTCAATATCTTAAAAATCCGGACTATTCGATGTGCCTCATACCGGATACTCCGGTACTTGGCACTAGATAGTCCGACACCTAAAAGTGCAAAACCATGTGTTTTAGGATTAGTTGTGATTCGTGTCTCTCCTAGGATATACTTTATCCATTGAGCATTTGAGACATCCCTCTTAATATTATGGACTTTCTTATGACACGAATTAAAACTATAAAATAGAATTCTAGGACAAACCGTGCTTCTTCTCTTTTATCCTTTTTGAGAGGTTCACGATGCTTTCGATAGTGTCAGCATGGTGATTAATCCTACTCATAATCTCATTTAAACCATTAGTCCATTGATCATTTTGCATTAATCATCAAAATTAAATTAGGGTCTATATGCACATTCAACCGTGAAGAAGGGCAGAGACACTAAGCTGAAACACGAATACCTCCCTCCCTGTAGTCTTATCCACCTATTGTGCCTTCTTCCCTATTGATGCCACTGCATTGTTGTTGAGCCACCTCATCACTCATGCCACCATTTACTCTCCCCGTCTCATTATGCTCAACACCATCACCCCTTTACCCCCTGATCTGACCTCCATAGAATCTCCTACTTGCCTTCAATGTTGATGGGCGTGATGGAGTGGGCCAACTGGTGAGCGACGATGGGCGCTAGCTATTGTAAATAGAGAGAGGACAAAGGAGAGAACAAGAGAAGTAAAAGGGCGAAATTAGTAAGAGAGAAGGGGAAAGAGGACAGAAAAGGAGAGGACGATAATGGAGGCCCACACTTTTTATTTGTTTTTCAATTGAATTGCCACCCCACTTGTCATAGGGTAAAAACCACCTCCCAACCATGTTGACGTTATTTGTTTTGCCAATTTTTTATGTTTCAAGAGGCAGAATGTCTGGTTACATGGTTTAGCGGGTTAAGTAGGTGAAGCGTAATAGATTAGAGTGTTAAGTAGCTATTTTTATTGCAAAAAAATCGTTTGAGATATAGGAAATTCAAAGTCTTAAAATTTTATCAATGAAGATCTTTTAAACTATTTAGATCGGACATACGAAAATCAAGCATTGATTTGTCTTCGTAAAATGCCATCATATATAAACTGCAATATTAATTAATGATTGAATTTGTAATTCAGAGACCATGCCAATATCTATAACGTCATGTTTTTGTGTATGGAGGAGTATGACAGACAAGTTTAACGACAACAAAAATGGTGCTCAATAGCTCGTTGAAACCTCCATAGAACAATGCAGTGAGTTGGGAGAAGTAAGCAGTTGCATGGGCGATGAGGTGGCTCGACAACAATGCGGTGATATCCATAGGGAGGAAGGCGCAACATGTGGATGAGACTATGGGGAAGTTTCAACGGGCTAAATGCTTCTCCATTAGTTTTAAATGATTTCGCGTTTTTATAACTCTTTTAATCGTAGAAATTTTTAGTGAGTCTTGCTGTGACCGCTCGAAAGATGTCTTAAAAAATTAAAAAATTTATGAAAAACTATTTTACGAACTCTAAGAAGAACTATTTAAAACCGCACAAAAATGACTCCAAAGTATTACATAATTTGGCTAATAAAAAATAATAATTTTTAATTTAATTTAATTTAATTAATTAATTTAATCTAAGCTGAAACAAATGACTTGTGCTCGGATGCTGTAAAGAATCAGGACCTGTAAGTACTCTGGCGGCCCGGCCCATAGTCGCACCGCCATAGTCCGCAGCGAAGCCCATGGTATAAAAGTCATCCCACCCGATCGATCCCATCGGCTTGGCTCTCCGCCTCTTCCCCCGACCCCTCCCATTCCCATCTTCCTCCTTCGAACCTGAACCCACCCCCGACTGGAAGGCTCTTAAACCCTAGCAGCAGCGGGAGGCCGCCCTTCGCCGCCGATGTGGAACGGCGCGCCGCCCCGCCGCCGCAGCCGATGGCGGCCGCGCCGCCTCCCCGGGCACGGCCGGCGCGGCCCCGCCCCGCCGCCGCCGGCCGCCGCGCCGCAGGGCGGCAAGCCGCTGACGCCGGAGGAGCTGGAGGCGCAGCTGGTGGAGAAGGCCCGCAAGTGGCACCAGCTCAACTCCAAGCGCTACGGCGACAAGCGCAAGTTCGGCTTCGTCGAGGCGCAGAAGGAGGACATGCCCCCCGAGCATGTCCGGAAAATCATAAGGTAATCCCTCAGATCCGCGCCGCCTCAGGGCGTCTCGTGCTCTGCCTACTGCCCGCGTCTAGGTTTTGGTGCTCCGGTGTTCATTTCGGGCTCTGATGCCAAGGGTTTAGGTCGTTGTGTAGTTATTTGTAGCTCTGGATGGCGTGCTGATCGTGCTAACCGTGACGCGAGCATCTCTTTTGTTGTACTGTTTTAATTTATGATTATATCTATTAGAGGGTTTACTGCTTAGGCTTCGGATTTAGCTGTGCTATGAACTGCTTGGCGCACGAGTTTCTAGTTTTTGCTTATGGTCTGTGGTTTCTGGATTAGGCGAAAGGTCACAGTCTCCGGACTGTAATTTTTAGAGTCAGGTTTAGATTTAGGAGCATAGATTCCAGATATTTTGATGTGCTAGGGACGGTGAACGTTGTGTGTTGCTAATTGCTGTAGCCATTGATTTATTAAGCTGTGTGGCCAGGGCCTTGGTGAGTGTCAACTGTTCACAAATTAGTACATGTTTGTAGTTTTTTAGTTTTTTAGTTTGTAGTATGTAGTTAATGTTTTATGTTTATATCTTATCATGCTGTGTTAGTTTATCTAGCTAATGTTAACTACATGTTATGCTGTGTCCGTTCCTTTTCTCTTTGGAGAACTCCATTTTCTCAGTTTTTGGTATTATGTTTTATGATGTGGTCAATGCTTGGATTGTGTAAAGCGTGAATAAATTTGTTTTTTTATGCTTTTAACATATACGTGGCCACAGATGCAAAGGAGAACTAAAAATAAGTTCATGATGTTTTGAATATAGAAGATTCTAGAATGCACAGTGTGCATGCTTTTTTTTATTATCTATACAGCACAATCATAATCTAAAACTTTCCTGTGGTCTAGATTGTAGATCCTGTTTACATTGCCATCAATTTACAATATTCCGTTAAACAGGGTGTGCATGCTTTTTTTTTTAATTATTTATACAGCACAATCATAATCTAAAACCTTCCTGTGGTCTAGATTGTAGATCCTGTTTACATTGCAATCAATTTACACTATTCCGTTAAACAGGGACCATGGGGACATGTCTTCGAAGAAGTATAGACACGACAAGCGTGTATATCTTGGAGCACTAAAATTTGTGCCTCATGCTGTTTACAAACTTCTAGAGAATATGCCGATGCCCTGGGAACAGGTAAATTGTTTAATTGCAACTCATAAATATGAATATTTTTAATCAGGTTGCTGTTGAGATTGCAATTGAATAACATAACTATTGTTTCCAGGTTCGACATGTGAAAATCTTGTACCATATCACGGGAGCCATAACCTTCGTAAATGAGATTCCATGGGTGGTTGAGCCTATTTACTTGGCACAGGTAAACGCCTACAGTTGGTTTTTAAAAGTATCTATAGGTGTGAATTAATCTGCGCCTGTCTATTATATTAATTGTTACTTTCATGAATCTGTTTCTTGCATCTGGTAGGTAGTAAATTCAACTAGTTTTCTCAGACTTGTTCTTTCTATGCTTAATATTTCTCTCTGATCATGTGCCTTCTACAGTGGGGTACAATGTGGATCATGATGCGTCGAGAGAAGAGAGATAGGCGACATTTCAAAAGAATGCGCTTCCCCCCATTTGATGACGAGGAACCTCCTCTGGACTATGCTGATAATTTGTTGGATGTTGAACCGTTGGAAGCTATACAGCTGGAGTTGGATGAAGAAGAAGATGGAGCAGTGTATGAATGGTTTTATGATCATAAACCTCTTGTGAAGACTAAACTTATAAATGGCCCCAGCTACAGGAAGTGGCATCTATCGCTTCCCATAATGGCGACACTCTACCGCCTTGCTGGCCAACTCCTATCAGACTTAATTGATCGGAATTATTTCTATCTGTTTGACATGGAGTCCTTTTTTACTGCAAAAGCACTCAACATGTGCATCCCAGGTATCATATTTGCCTCCTCTTTTGTAAATTGTAAACCAGGCTTGTTTTCTACCAATTATAACAACTTCTTTACATCAACACAATTAGGATAATAGATGTCGTTTTATTTAAAAGTTATACTTCAAAATTTATTCCATCTGATATTTGACTAAGATTTATTGTGGAAATGTGGGCAGTAGCACTTCATATGTTCTATAATGTTTATCGTATGCTTTATGGAAGAAGAGGATTGTAGAATTATGGGTATGTTTCTTCATTTCGGCTACAGTGTGTTTTGTTATAAGACACTAATAATGATGTATTGTCACAGGAGGGCCAAAGTTTGAGCCATTGTACCGTGATATGGAGAAGGGTGATGAGGATTGGAATGAATTTAATGATATCAATAAGCTCATCATCCGTCAACCACTTAGGACTGAGTACAGAATTGCTTTCCCACACTTGTACAACAACAGGCCAAGAAAAGTGAAACTAGGGGTGTACCACACTCCTATGATAATGTATATCAAAACAGAGGATCCAGATTTGCCTGCGTTCTACTATGATCCGCTGATAAATCCCATCACTTCGACTAACAAGGTTGATCGTCGGGAAAGGAAGGTCCTCGAAGAGGAAGATGAAGAAAACTTTTGTCTTCCAGATGGTGTGGAACCTCTTCTTAATGGAACTGAACTCTACACTGATACGACAGCAGCTGGCATTTCATTACTTTTTGCCCCAAAGCCTTTTAACATGAGATCTGGTAGAACACGTCGTGCTGAGGACATCCCTCTTGTATCTGAATGGTACAAGGAGCACTGGTAAGTGCATAACAATACCTTTGATGCCTATTACGTTTTTCTTTGCATATATGTCCAATTGATGCATGCGTATTTTCAATTCTAATTGCATTACTCTCTGTTTTGCAGCCCACCAGCTTATCCAGTGAAAGTACGTGTGAGCTATCAGAAGTTGTTGAAGTGCTACGTGCTTAATGAGCTGCATCATAGGCCTCCCAAGGCACAGAAGAAGAAACATCTGTTCCGTTCACTTCAAGCTACAAAGTTCTTTCAAACAACCGAGCTTGACTGGGCAGAAGCAGGTTTGCAAGTTTGCAAGCAGGGCTACAACATGTTGAACTTGTTGATCCACAGGAAGAATCTTAACTATCTTCATTTGGATTATAATTTCAATTTAAAACCTGTAAAGACACTGACAACAAAGGAAAGGAAGAAATCTCGTTTTGGGAATGCATTCCATTTATGCCGTGAGATATTGCGACTTACCAAATTGGTTGTTGATGCAAACATCCAGTTCCGCTTAGGGAATGTTGATGCTTTCCAGCTGGCCGATGGTTTGCAATACATATTCTCTCATGTTGGTCAGTTGACTGGTATGTACCGCTATAAGTATCGTCTCATGCGGCAAATCAGAATGTGCAAGGATCTAAAACACTTGATATATTATCGTTTCAACACTGGCCCTGTTGGAAAAGGTCCTGGCTGCGGATTTTGGGCTCCAATGTGGAGAGTGTGGCTTTTTTTCCTCCGTGGTATTGTGCCATTACTCGAAAGATGGTTAGGTAATTTGCTGGCTAGGCAATTTGAAGGTCGACATTCAAAGGGAGTTGCTAAAACTGTAACCAAGCAGCGCGTTGAGTCTCACTTTGATCTTGAACTTCGAGCTGCCGTTATGCATGACGTCCTGGATGCTATGCCAGAGGGCATCAAACAAAACAAGGCCCGAACTATATTGCAGCATCTTAGTGAGGCATGGCGCTGTTGGAAGGCAAATATTCCATGGAAGGTTCCTGGCCTGCCGGTTCCTATCGAGAACATGATTCTTCGGTATGTGAAGTCCAAGGCTGATTGGTGGACAAATGTTGCTCACTACAATCGTGAGCGTATCAGGCGTGGTGCTACAGTTGACAAGACTGTTTGTCGCAAAAATCTTGGAAGATTAACCCGCTTGTGGCTTAAGGCAGAACAGGAGAGGCAACACAACTACTTGAAAGATGGGCCATATGTAACTCCTGAAGAGGCAGTTGCTATATATACAACAACAGTTCACTGGCTGGAATCAAGAAAATTCTCTCCTATTCCTTTCCCTCCACTGTCATACAAGCATGACACCAAGCTTCTTATATTAGCGTTGGAAAGGCTGAAGGAGTCTTACAGTGTGGCAGTTAGGTTAAATCAACTGCAACGAGAGGAACTGGGCTTGATAGAACAGGCCTATGATAATCCACATGAGGCACTGTCAAGGATAAAACGTCATCTTCTTACTCAACGTGCTTTTAAAGAAGTTGGCATTGAATTTATGGACCTGTATAGCTACTTGATCCCAGTATATGAAATTGAGCCTCTTGAGAAAATCACTGATGCATACCTTGACCAGTACTTGTGGTATGAAGGGGACAAACGACACCTATTCCCAAATTGGGTGAAGCCTGCTGATTCAGAACCACCTCCTCTACTTGTTTATAAATGGTGCCAAGGGATAAATAATTTACAAGATATCTGGGACACAAGTGATGGGCAGTGTGTTGTCATGCTACAGACGAAATTTGAGAAATTCTTTGAAAAAATTGATCTGACTCTGTTGAACAGACTTTTAAGGTTGGTCTTGGACCACAACATCGCTGACTATGTCACTGCAAAGAACAATGTTGTGTTGTCTTACAAGGATATGAGTCATACAAATTCCTATGGTCTCATCCGGGGTCTTCAATTTGCATCATTTGTTGTGCAGTACTATGGACTGGTGCTGGATCTTCTGCTTCTTGGTTTGACACGTGCAAGTGAGATTGCTGGTCCTCCTCAGATGCCAAATGAGTTCCTTACTTATGCTGACACTAAAATTGAGATAAGGCATCCCATCAGGCTGTATTCTCGGTATATTGACAAGGTGCACATATTGTTCCGCTTCACTCATGAGGAAGCACGTGATTTAATTCAGCGTTACTTGACAGAACATCCCGATCCGAATAATGAGAACATGGTTGGTTACAATAACAAGAAATGTTGGCCTAGAGATGCAAGAATGAGGCTCATGAAACATGATGTTAATCTTGGTAGAAGCGTCTTTTGGGATATGAAGAACCGCCTCCCAAGGAGCATTACAACCTTAGAATGGGAGAATAGCTTTGGATCTGTGTACAGCAAGGACAACCCAAACTTGCTTTTTAGCATGTGTGGGTTTGAGGTTCGTATACTGCCAAAGATACGCATGACTCAAGAGGCATTCAGCAACACAAAAGATGGAGTATGGAATCTGCAGAATGAGCAAACTAAAGAGAGGACTGCTATTGCCTTTCTGAGGGTGGATGATGAGCATATGAAAGTTTTTGAGAACCGTGTCAGGCAAATCCTTATGTCCTCAGGGTCAACAACATTCACGAAGATTGTCAATAAGTGGAATACTGCTCTCATTGGCCTGATGACATATTTCCGTGAAGCTACTGTTCACACACAGGAACTCTTGGATTTGCTTGTCAAATGTGAAAACAAGATCCAGACTCGTATAAAAATCGGACTGAACTCAAAGATGCCTAGCAGGTTTCCACCTGTTATCTTTTATACACCGAAGGAAATTGGAGGCCTTGGAATGTTATCGATGGGTCACATTCTAATACCTCAGAGTGATTTGAGGTATAGCAAACAGACAGATGTTGGTGTGACACATTTCCGAAGTGGTATGAGCCACGAAGAGGACCAGCTCATCCCTAACTTGTATCGCTATATCCAGCCATGGGAGAGTGAGTTCATTGATTCACAGCGCGTGTGGGCAGAATATGCCTTGAAGAGGCAGGAAGCACAATCACAGAATAGACGCTTAACACTTGAAGATCTTGAAGACTCATGGGACAGAGGTATACCTCGAATCAACACACTTTTCCAAAAAGATCGTCATACCTTGGCATACGACAAAGGGTGGAGAGTGAGAACTGACTTTAAGCAGTATCAAGTGCTGAAACAAAACCCATTCTGGTGGACACATCAGCGACATGATGGAAAGCTGTGGAACCTAAACAACTACAGAACTGATGTCATTCAGGCTCTTGGTGGTGTAGAAGGTATCTTGGAGCATACCTTATTTAAAGGAACATATTTCCCTACTTGGGAGGGTCTATTTTGGGAGAAGGCGTCAGGTTTTGAAGAGTCCATGAAATACAAAAAGCTGACAAATGCACAAAGATCTGGGCTCAATCAAATTCCAAATCGAAGATTTACACTGTGGTGGTCACCAACCATTAATCGTGCAAATGTGTATGTAGGTTTCCAGGTTCAACTAGATCTTACAGGGATATTCATGCATGGGAAAATTCCAACCCTTAAGATTTCTCTGATCCAGATCTTCCGCGCACATCTCTGGCAGAAGATCCATGAAAGTGTTGTTATGGATCTTTGCCAAGTTTTGGATCAGGAGTTGGATGCACTGGAGATTGAGACAGTGCAGAAAGAGACAATACATCCCAGGAAGAGTTACAAGATGAACAGCTCCTGCGCAGATATCCTCCTTTTTGCTGCACATAGGTGGCAGATGTCCAAGCCAAGCTTAGTTTCTGAGTCAAAGGATGTCTTTGATCAGAAAGCAAGTAACAAGTACTGGGTTGATGTCCAGCTTCGCTGGGGAGATTATGATTCACATGACATAGAACGTTATACAAGGGCCAAGTTCATGGACTACACAACAGACAATATGTCTATCTACCCATCTCCAACCGGTATGTTTCTGTGTATCCATGTTCTGCCAATGTCATAGTTTGTACCCTTGTCCTGAGTTATTCGTTGGCTCGTAGCTAATGCTGATTAATATTTTTTTTGGCAGGGGTGATGATTGGACTTGATCTAGCATATAATCTGCACTCTGCTTTTGGCAACTGGTTTCCTGGGTCAAAACCTCTCCTCCAGCAAGCAATGAACAAGATCATGAAGGTAATATAACCAAGTCAACTGTAGCAAATCTAGCTCTACTTGACATAATGATTTTGCTATATTGTATCAAATGTACAATTTAAATAACCTGCTTGATTGTTTATTTTTTGGCAGTCAAATCCTGCTCTGTATGTCCTGAGGGAGAGAATTAGGAAGGGTCTGCAGTTATATTCATCTGAACCTACCGAACCATATCTGTCTTCACAGAACTATGGAGAGATATTCAGCAATCAAATCATATGGTTTGTGGATGACACAAATGTCTATCGAGTCACCATTCACAAAACATTTGAGGGTAACCTGACCACTAAACCAATCAATGGCGCTATATTCATTTTCAATCCAAGAACTGGCCAACTGTTTCTGAAGGTTAGTTATTTATTTCAGTGCAACTTTTCATGTAATTTTTGTGAACTGTGAAGTATTGGAACCTTTAACCTATAAAGGCTTACAATGAAAATGCATCATAACCTGCAGGTCATTCACACAAGTGTATGGGCTGGACAAAAGCGTCTTGGGCAGCTGGCCAAGTGGAAAACAGCTGAGGAGGTTGCTGCATTAGTGCGAACTCTCCCTGTAGAAGAGCAGCCAAAACAAATTATTGTGACAAGGAAGGGTATGTTGGATCCTTTGGAGGTCCATCTGCTTGACTTCCCTAATATTGTTATCAAGGGTAGTGAGTTGCAGCTGCCATTCCAGGCTTGCTTGAAGATTGAGAAGTTTGGTGATCTTATTCTCAAGGCTACAGAACCAAAAATGGTTCTTTTTAACATATATGATGATTGGTTGAAAAGTATCTCATCATACACAGCATTCTCTCGTCTTGTACTTATATTGCGGGCACTACATGTCAATAATGAGAAGGCAAAGATGTTACTCAAGCCTGACAAGACAATTGTTACGGAAGCACATCATATCTGGCCATCTTTGACCGATGAGCAATGGCTGAAGGTCGAATGCGCCCTCAGGGACCTCATTCTTTCTGATTATGCAAAGAAAAACAATGTTAACACTTCTGCACTGACCCAATCCGAAATTCGCGATATAATACTTGGTGCTGAAATAGCTCCACCATCGCAGCAGAGGCAACAGATTGCTGAAATTGAGAAACAGGTAGCGCTTTCTATAATACACAGTAGCACTTTTGTTTAGCTTTCCGTCAGAATTAACTGTGCAAGATTTTGCTCACTCTTGGGTTTACCTGATTTTGCAGTCTAGAGAGACAACTCAGTTGACTGCAGTTACAACAAGGACAACTAATGTGCATGGAGATGAGCTCATCATCACGACAACCAGTCCGTATGAGCAGCAAGCATTTGCATCGAAGACTGATTGGCGTGTCAGGGCCATCTCTGCCACAAACTTGTATCTTCGTGTCAATCACATTTATGTTAACTCAGATGACATAAAGGTCAGTGCAGTAATTCGTTTTCCTTTAAAACCCTCAAATGTTGAATGTTTACTGACTGCATGTATACTATTTGTACACAGGAAACTGGCTACACTTACATTATGCCGAAGAATATATTGAAGAAGTTCATATGCATAGCAGACCTACGGACACAGATTTCGGGCTTTCTGTATGGACTTAGTCCACAGGATAATCCCCAAGTGAAGGAGATCAGATGCATAGCCATTCCTCCACAGCATGGAACCCACCAGATGGTTACTCTGCCAGCAAATCTTCCTGAGCATGAGTTCCTTAATGACTTGGAGCCACTGGGATGGATGCATACCCAGCCAAATGAAGCTCCGCAGCTCTCACCACAGGTTAGAGCTTGAGCTGGCTCCTTTTAGTTGTTTAAGAACAAAGCGGTAATCTGAACTGTTGGTTTCGTTGTTTCTTGCAGGATTTGACATCACATGCGAAGATCTTAGAGAACAACAAGCAATGGGATGGTGAGAAGTGCATCATTTTGACATGCAGCTTTACTCCAGGGTCTTGCTCATTGACAGCATACAAGTTGACGCCAAGTGGCTATGAGTGGGGCCGTAGCAACAAGGACACAGGAAGCAATCCACACGGATATCTCCCTACTCACTACGAGAAGGTCCAGATGCTTCTTAGCGACCGCTTCCTCGGATTCTATATGGTATGCATTGATCTCCAATTCCTTTCAGACCATTGTATGGTTTAAAAATTTATTATCATCAAATACTCTGTTTCTGTGCCCTCCAGGTTCCAGACAATGTTCCTTGGAACTTCAATTTCATGGGAGTAAAACATGACCCACAGATGAAGTACAACATGAAGCTTGGCACGCCCCGGGACTTCTACCATGAAGACCATAGGCCGACGCACTTCCTGGAGTTCAGCAACATTGATGAGGGCGAGGTCGCCGAGGGGGACAGGGAGGACACCTTCTCGTAGGCGCCCCGTGTTAGCATTGCTAATCTGCGACCAACTTTGCTCTATTTTGAATTCTGAGCTGTGCAACCTGTAGTAGTAAAGGTGGTAACTTAACACAAGAGGAACGGGTTGTATGTTGTTCATCTTTTTGTGAGATTGTATACTCCTTGTTGTAACCTGCCCCTTAAAAGACATTGTACAAGTGCATGCCTAGATGACATGATGGTGAAGATTTTACTCAGTAGCCTACGCTATTGTTAGCTTGAAGATCTCAGCTGTGCACGTTGTCTTGTGGATTGGATCGATGTCTATGGCCTTGTACATTTCAGCATAGCGTAGCGTTTTACTGTGGTAAAATTTAAGTGTGTTTAAATAGAGGTTTAAATATTGTAAAAAATAATTTAAAAATAGTTTTACGATCTTTCAGAGGATTATTAAAAATCCGAGAAAAAATATTATAAATTATTACACCAAATATGTTATATAAAAAAGATAAATTTTTGATACAGTGAAACGCTATGTTAAGCTGAAATGTATAAGGCATATATATTTTAGGAAAATTCTTCTCTACGGGATCATGTTTGGGCGGGATCCGTCCCTGCGCCTAGCAGAGGAGGAAGAAGGAAGAAGGAGGAGCTGACCTCGCCGTCGACGCTGTCGATCTCGCCGTCGTCGTTCGGGTTAGGGTTTAGGGTGTTTGGGTTCCTCGGGGTTTAGTGGGAGGTCGGGGAGACGGCGGACCGGCAGTTGGTCGGGGTTGGATGAGGACGGCGGCTGGGCTGGCTATGGCGGGGGGACCGCGCCGTCCCCGTCCGTTAGGGTGGGCGGCGGGGGCGGCAGGAGGGCGGAGCAGAGGAAGGAGGCGGCGGGGGCGGCGGTGGTGTGCGGATCAAGAGGCGGAGGGACGCGACGCGAGGGGAGGGGAGCTCCCGTACTGTAGTCGCCCCCATATTTTAGTATTGAGCTGAGAAACGCTCTCTGAGAAACTCTATTATCGTAGTCATAGTGGAGCCCGCACCTCCAAGCTTCGGAGCTCCACTGTCAGCATTTCAACGAGCGAACGCACGCTTGCGTTGCCGTTTATAAAGGCCGAAACGCGGTGTACGGGCGTACGGCTAGTGCTATGGGCATGGAAGGCCCCAAGGGATCCTCAGCCGTTACAGGCACTGCCATGTGGGCCCCGCCCACACGAGGATATCAGCTCCCCTTCCCGTTTGGCGGCTTGATTATGGAGTATTGTACCTGGCGAGGGCCTCTCGTGCAGCATGCAACTGCGGGAGCAAGCTGGACACGGTGCTTGGGTTCTTTTCCACTTGTAAAAACATATATAACCTACAAAAGTGAACTACAAAATCGCAATACTGTGAAAGTAATTTGATCGACAAATCAAAATAAAATGTTTTTCATAGAGAACAGAGGGACCGAGGGTACATGCAGATCAGGGAACTGGGGGCACAGCCTGATCACAGGAAATAGGACAAAATAGAGGTTCCAGCCACGAGAGAGAATTACAAACACAATCATCTAAACATCTGCATTCAAATATACATGCGACCAAAAGAGGAGGTATTCTAGAAGAATTAATGTGGACAACATGATCAATCATACCAAAACATCTGGGAAGTATATGAATCTCCTATCTAGTGCACACAAAAAGCACCATGTATAACAGCCATCTCTATATCACTCGCCCTCTCTCAAAAAAAGAGGGCCACAAACTTCATAAATAACAATGCCTGTACACTTCAACCATGCCAAACCAAGCATCAATCAATAAAATATGCATTCTACCATTTGTCTGGGGGCATCAATCCATCATGACACAGCCGACTCCTGGTAATGCTTAGTTGCAAAATCTGAGCTCCCCTCTGAAGTTGGCGTTCCATGGGAACTCACTGTCGACTCTGGCCTAAACAAGTCGTCATTCTCAAGCTTCAAAAGCATCTCCTTCGATTCACCTTTCAGCAGGGACACAACTTCAAGCATACTTGGCCTCTTTTCAGGCTCTCTATGTGTGCATGCTAGCCCAATCAGAACCACTCTTTTTAATTCAGATTCAGAGTACTTGTCGTTGAGTTTTGAGTCTGCTATTTCATCGTACCTACCCTCTTTTGCCAACGGGAGCACCCAGTTTCGAATTCCATGCATTTTAACAGAGCTTGATTTTTCTATTGGCTTTCTCCCACTAGTAAGTTCCAACAGAATGACGCCAAAGCTATAGACATCACAACCTACTGTAGGCTTGCCAAACATAATGTACTCCGGAGCAAGATAGCATCGCTGGTTTTCACTGATTATCTTGTCATTGTCTGTTCCATCTGCAAAGAAACTTATAAGACCAAAGTCAGCAACGTGTGCCTGGAAATTTGAATCTAGTAGCACATTTGTGGCCTTGATACTCCCATGGATTATCTGAGGTGTTGCATGGTGGTGAAGATACCTGTGAGGAAGTGCACATGAGTCATCTGTCATACTGCTTATAGAAAGGTTCAAACAATGATAAAGAGAATATTTACTAACGTGATAGCCCGAGCAGCACCAATGGCAATAAATGTTCTCCGCCGCCAGTCAAGAAGGCACTCAGCAGAATGTGTTCCATGAATATGTGCATAAAGGCTTGAGTTTGGCATATAGTCATACACCAGAATGCGTTCAGGTCCATCAGCACAATACCCACGCAAACTCAGGAGGTTTTTATGTCTTACTCTTCCCAAATTCTCAGCTTCTGAAGCAAATTCCATTTCTGTTCCCTTTTTCACATTTTTCAACTTCTTAACAGCAATCTGCAACAAAAATGACCAGCGAAATGTCAATCAATTGGTGAGATTTGCTGTAAAGTGGAAAGAACAATAAAAAAAATGGAAATAAGGTAGTATGGAATATTGCCAATAGGTAGGTTGTGGTTTTAGCCATTTTCTAAAAATACATGCCATGTAGTTGCAGCCATGACAAGGCATGTGTGGAAATACATATTGTATTTACAAGAAAAAAATTGCAAACCTGTAGCCAGATCATCTTCCAGCTTTTGTATAAGTTGACCAGGCTGTGAGAACATATCCTACCTACCCAATGCTAGTGCAATCAAAGATCAATGCTCTAGAACAAAATAAAAGATTATAACTGGTGGTTGCTTGGTAGTTTAGTGAGACAACTAGTAATATATGGATTTGTGCAACGGTGCAAAATAATGATGACTGGACAAACTAGAACGCAAAAGATCAAAAAGCGACAGTTAAAATTTTAATTCTCAAAATGGTAAATAGATAAAATGTATCGTCGTGTAAAGAGCAGAAACCTGAGAACCATCCCAAACTTGCCCCCAATAGACGCTCCCGAGTGGCCCTTCTCCAATTTTGTTATCATAATTGAAGCTATTTGTCGCTGACCGAAGCTCCCTCAACGAGAATACCCACCTCAGCGATCCACTCCCGTCATCGCACCTGAAAAACCATGGCCAGGAAACACATGATGATCTACCACCAATTAACTTTCCAGGCATGTCAGGATGATGCATCTAAACCAAACCAACACGCCATTTCATACTATATGTCTACATGCAAGCACAATTCACTTCCCTTCAGTATGTAGCAGTACAATGAGAAGAATGGTTACGAAAGACAGGCGCATCCTTGAATTGCAAACTACCATGACATATTTAGACGTTCCCCTGGAGATTATCATCCAAAATTGTAAAATGTAGCACCAAAACCCCACACTAAATTTGCCAAATCGCCATCAACACTATCCCTTGCCCAAACCGAACCAAGACGCCTCCTTTTTACGGAAGGCACACAGAGCTGCCGTCTTTTGGCACCAACCTGTCGGTATGTACCAAAGCTACTCGATCCCGGCCGTTCCAGATGGCATCCTGCGCCATCCAATCGAAGCCGCCCAAGCGCCGAACGAGTGGGGGACGCGGCGGAAGAATTCCCACCCAGACCCAGAGAAGACGCCGGACCCAGACCCAGAGAGAGAGAGAGAAGAAGAAGAGGAGCCAGGCGGGCCACTTACAAATCCTCCCCGGAGGCGGCCCTGCCGCAGCAGAGGAGCCTGCGGGCGACCCGCGGGAGCTTGGGGTGCATCGCAAGCGCCGGCAGCCTTCGCCTTCGCCTTCGCCTTCGCTCCGGCGGGGACGGGGCGTCGGCGAGGAGGAGGAGGAGGAGGAGGAGCCGAGGAGGAGCTGGACTGGAGGAAAGAGAAGGGGAGAACAGCCTCGCAGCTGCGCTTTCGGTGATGTCTCGGCCTCCTTTCTCTCTCCCCCGACGCTGACGTCTCTCTCACTCTCTCTCTTCCCTGCCTTTTCCCGATTCTCTTCACGCTGGTGGTGTTGCGGTTGGCGACCTCGCTTTGCCGTGCAGCTCAAACAGTGTTGCTCCGAGCCACGCGGTTGCCAACGCGGAAGGGGAAGGACGCTCTTTGGCTACGGCGTCGGCGAGTCTCGACGGAGTGAGCGAATCAGTGAGCGAGTGACGGACAATACGGGACTGGAGGAATTCATTGCGCTGGGATAGGTGTACACCACCGGCGTTGTGCTTGCCCTTGATCACATTAGACCTGTCTTTGACGAATCAATTTAATTGCATGCCTTTTCCTCCCTCCTAAACATCTCGCGCCCACTGGTGAACACAGTTATTATGGGTTTGATTTCTCTCTTTCAAGTCAGGCAAGGATCACCGCTCAGAGGAAGAAAACTATACCGGACTCCGGAGGAGTGAGGAATAGGTTATATCAGAACGAATCCTCATGTATGTTATCATTGGGGACAATCATGATAGAGCAAAGTGGTCAACATTGGCGAGTGCAGGAGTAGGACGGACACAACTAAAAATAATAGAAGAGTCTAACAACAAAGAAAGATTTTTTTTTCGTACTGAAATCTCTCCTCTTTTATTTTACGCTAAAAATCATAGGTGGGTTTAAGATGGGGCTCCACTATCATAGACAGTGTAAATAGGGCTAGAGTCCCATCCGACCCACCGCTAGATCCGCCCCTGTGCAGGAGAGCGTGGGTGTCTTGCTTGCTCATTCGGTGGTTTTTGGACGAATGAACTAAATCAACATTTAGGCGATTTTTTAATGAGATGGTCCAAAGTGAAGTGATTCGAGACGAGTACGAAGAAACGCTGGAAACAACCGATTGAATTCAAGATGGCCAACCAAACATACTGTAAGTGCGATAGTACATTATGTATCACTACACTAGGATTTTTCCTCCTATATCAATCTATTTACTCATGCTGTAAGTGTGGTAGTACATTATGTATCACTAGGGTAAGATTTTTACTCATATATCACCTATTTACTAGTTTGCATCATATAAAAGTTTTTATTCAAGAATATCTATTTCAATAGTTTCAAAAGGGAGAGAGATATGTTACGTGAAAGGTTTACGATTTTATAACAGTACAAGAGGTTGGGCAAGTGGTTGTGGTGTGCGGAATTTTAAAATCTTTGATGAGAGTACTACAAGAGGTTGGGCTGGTGGTTATGGTGTGTGGAACTTAAAAATCTTTGATAAGGGTAGGTGACGTATGTCCAACCAATAGTGTATGTAGTAACATACTACCGTGCATGCATGAATCAGGGTCACTCAAACTGGATAGCAAAACCAGGTTATATATCCAGGCGCATGGCACGAGCCATACAATTCGTGCGAAATCAGTTTTTTTATTTATATTAATATTATTTTGTTAAAAAATGAATGCCATGTTTTTTATATAAAAAAAAGGCACCCGGACGAAATCGCCCTTTGCAGGGACGACCGGGCTCCCGACTGTTAGCGCTGCTGCCGAGAGCCCAGTCTTGAAATCGCAGGTCGTGTAGGGCCTTGAACGGGCCGTAAAAAGGCCTTCCTACGCTCTACACAGATGGCCCAACATGAAGCCCGCTAGGCCGAGAGCCCGAGCCCGAGAGGAGATGAGCCCAGGCAAATCCAACGGATCACTGGAGGAGAGGCCACACCGGTTCGTGCGCTTGGTCGGCATCGCCACGGCCTACGGGCCGTCGCGCCGCGATGGGAGCATGTGTGGGAGATGCCAGATTGGCTAGTACATTATCATGTGTTTATTTGATCCAAAATCTATTGCTAGTCGGATGGAGCGCGAATGGGGATGTAGCTCAGATGGTAGAGCGCTCGCTTAGCATGCGAGAGGTACGGGGATCGATACCCCGCATCTCCAACCCATAGGTCTTTTTGTACATTTTCTTTTTGGAGTATATTCTCCTTTTCTTTTTAGGGTATATTCTTTTTTTCATAAGTTAGATAAAATAAGCCGTTAAAGAACTGGGTCGAAATAGTGATTCGATGAACGGATGCCATTTTCTTTTTGGAGTATATTCTCCTTTCCTTTTTAGGGTATATTCTTTTTTTCATAAGTTAGATAAAACATTTTCTTTTTGGAGTATATTCTCCTTTTCTTTTTAGGGTATATTCTTTTTTTCATAAGTTAGATAAAATAAGCCGTTAAAGAACTGGGTCGAAATAGTGATTCGATGAACGGAGGCCATTTTCTTTTTGGAGTATATTCTCCTTGTCTTTTTAGGGTATATTCTTTTTTTCATAAGTTAGATAAAATAAGCCGTTAAAGAACTGGGTCGAAATAGTGATTCGATGAACGGAGGCCATTTTCTTTTTGGAGTATATTCTCCTTTTCTTTTTAGGGTATATTCTTTTTTTCATAAGTTAGATAAAATAAGCCGTTAAAGAACTGGGTCGAAATAGTGATTCGATGAACGGAGGGCTTTCCGTTGGGCAAGCTAGCTTGAGGCAGTTTTTGGATGTTTGCCGCCTTGCAGGAAAAAGAAAAAAAAAGGCAATTCTGAATTCTATGCATGCAGGATCACCCATGAACTCGTGATGAGTATCCTGATGGATGCATGGAGCCTGGACCTTGCTGTGCCAAACTTATAGCACTCTGCAGGCGGGCGGGGCGAATATCTCGTGCCCTGCAACACGCGTAAACAATACTGAATGGCCAGACGGACGGAGCGAGCATGGCCACGCAGCGCTGGCTCGTTTGACCACCCTTCCTCTTATTGGCATGAATACACTGTACACGTACCGACGTACTGTACGGTTCAGTGCACTGCAAGCGCGTACCGAGGTGCCGTCCACCAAGCCCCTGTCCTCGTTAATGGATTACTATCTGACACTAAAATCACTTAACCCGCCACTGCTGAATATATATGTCCATCGCCCCATCCCCTTGAAGTAGGTGCTGCAGCTAACCTAAGAGCATCCCCATCTCACCTCTCAAAAGGCCTCTCTTGAAAATTTTTCAATCGTTAGGAGAATTTGATCCCAAGAGTAGCGATCGGCACTATAAGCGATTCTTGTAATGATTCTTCTTAGAAAGGAATTTGATCCTTTGTTGAGGCCTCTTCTTCTTAGAAATAACGGAGACTCCACCTTCCTCCTTCGACGAGGTGTACGCACTTAAATACATTGCAAAACGAAGAAAGCACCACCTTCAATCGTCGTGAAGTCACTGTCAAGAATCACCACCGCCATCCAGGGCTTTTTATTGGCAAATCATATCCTACATATACTATGGATGTACTGACCATCGACAACTAAGGAAACGGCTAGATTCATAGTAGCGAGTAGGGTCGGAACTTTAGCTTGAAGCTTGCGAGCTGCCCGGGCTCGGCTCGGTAAAAGCTCGGCTTGTTTGTAAATGAGCACGAACCGAGCCTCATTTCCAGCTCGTGGCCATTAGCGAGCCGAGTCAGAGGCTGGCTTGCTCGGGCCCGGCTCGTTTTGGCTCATTTGCATGCCACTGCTATTTATTCCATCTCTTAACCATTAAAAAATAACATATCCTATTGCCAAAAGTCCTATAAAATAACCCAAAACCCACATATGTATGCACAAGTTATTTTGATACTCATATGTATAATGATAACTTATATTTTGTAATGGTTAATGTCTTAAAAGATTGGGAAACTAATATTTTTCTTGGCTCGCGAGCGCTCGTGAGCAGCTTGCGAGCTTCCAATGAGCCGAGCCGAGCCCAGTTTTCAGCTTGGACACCCAGTCGAGCTCGGCTCGGCTCGGTAACGAAGCGAGCCGAGCCGAGCCGGAGGCTGACTCGCTCGAGCTCGGTTCGTTTCCACCCCTAGTAGCTAGCAAATCACCCAAACTCCACCTAGGCTGTTGTATATTGTAGCATGGGATAATTCTTGAGCCTTCACATGGCACCCTAAAGAAGTGTTGTGTTTAGATTTTCGATGATTTTTTTCTTCTACCTATGTTTATTTTACCACTCAAATGATGCGTATAACATATTACGGCCTATCGATGTTTCGAAATACGTACTAAATGTTTTGGCTTGTTCTCTTTGTTTTTAATCTTAAGCCTACTTGTCGAAACTAAAAACAAGTTAAACATAGCAGAAATTTTGTGAAAATTCGAATAAAAATTTAAAAATAAGAAAAACAAATACACAACGATTCCTCTGTATAGAACGACATATTTATGATTGAAATCTGAACCATGGACAAAAAACTAATTTTCTCTTGATGTGACGCTGATTAGCACGCAGGACCTAGCTAGCTGGTTAAAGAAGCTTTGATGTCCTCACACAGAAAAAGAAAGCTTTGGTGTCAATTGTTACGCGGATTAGCGTCGTCAAGGCTCAAGACACGTTGTAATCTAGTGCCTGCCGAAACCGCGGGCCGTATAATTACTTCCCGGTGTCGTGTGTGCTCAGCGTCGCTTGGCATTTTCGTCGCGTCGCGTCTTTCCACCGGGTTAAGGGCATGTACAATAAAGAGTCCAAAGATGTCTCTTGGCATATTCATCTAAGCAAAAAGATAAGTCATATACAAAAAACATACACAAGAGCCTCTATGCTATTTAATGTTACTCTTCTCTAATTCTGTCTAGGAGCTTGTGAAGAGTCAGTCTCTTCACCAAGAGTCGACTCTAGTAATTTTTACATTTTACCCCATGCCACATCAGCGAAACTATTAAATAATGCTGCTAAGAGACACCCTATTAAATGCCTTTGTACATGTCCTAAGTACTGCTGATAGCCGCGGCACGACGTAAACCGAAGAGGAAGCCCGGCTCACATGAATGCACTATATATGAAACCTTTCACAATAATTTCCTGGTGGAAAGTATTGACCCAGCCCAACAAACCACAAGATATATATTTCTCAAAAAAAAAAACCCACAAGATTATATACACACACATACATATATAGCTTTTGACAAACCTGCCAGCCTGTCCCCTATCGGCGGCGCCAGAAGAGACGCGAGCTAACTAAACAAAACATTTTTTGAAAGATGAAAGGAAAATATCGTGGGTCGCTGTATATTTTAATCACCGGGTCTAGTCACTCCGGGCACGTCTGGTTGAAAGTAGTTTTGCCACACCTTATTTAACTTTGTATTGTTAGCCCAGAAGACTTACGATGCCGTAAAATTAATGTGAGGTGCACACTGCTACAGACATGACCTTTAATACTAGTTGATAAAAGTCAACAATACCGATTTTCTGGGCATCACTATCGGTTGGTTGAACCGTTACTGAAAGGTTTTCGGGACTGATTACCGGTTGGTTGAACCGGTAATGAAGGTTAAAGTTATAATATATCTGATGGGGACACGGGGGCGGCCCGATCTTCTGGTGAGACTCGAGAGGATAATTTCGATCTGGTTGGAGAGGCGACCTTGACGATACGGCTACCAACCTCGCAAGAATGACAACCCGGCAATCGCTAAACCACCAAACCTGCTCGTTATCAACCACGCCAAGAACGCGATTGACCTGACCACGAAGGTCGTTTCCTACAGGCAAACAAAGAACGAGCAAGAAACAAGATAAACGCAATCTAAAATTACAAATATATATGGATGAAACACTTGGATAAATTTGAGATTCGATAACTCGACTCAGGTGGTCTAGCCGACACACGTAAATTCGAGGCGGGACGCACACAGGTCTACCAACACACAACCAAACCTGAGTCTAAACAATGACGACTATTGAATATATAGCGACAGCTAGGGTTTGGGGCGCTCAACCCTAGGGTTACATGGGTCACGGGCCCAAAGTAGAGGCGGCGCAGCACCCGGCAAATTTTGACGTCCTCTTGATTTCGCAAATCCTGTTGATTCTGATAGAATTTGATCATCAAACTGAATCCATTGGAAAGCTCTTGTCGTGGATTTGTCCGTGCATACCAAGAACGTCCAAAACGAACTTCGTATGACTGAGTTATGATCATTTTAAGTTGGACTACTCCTGGTGGCCGAACTGGGCTCGTGGACGACGAATTGGGTTTAATTTTTGGTTGGGCCTTGAGCAACATGGGGGTTTGGGCCTGAGGTCGTCGAGGAGGTGGAGATGCGCCTTTGTTGAATGCGCCTTCAAATATGGGTACCATAGCATCATGTCCGAAGGTGAAGAAGATCAACTGTGTGGTCGACCTGGCCAAGGTAGGGCCGATGAAACCATGTTGATGTAGCCGAAGGAGTGGATGTGATGAATTGTCGCCAACGTGTCACGATCGTAGTGCAAGAAGTAGAGGAAGGAGTGGTGGTCGTATCCATGTGGACGATGTCCTCAACAATATCGGAAGAATCAGGATTCAAACCTGGCACCTCTTATCCCCTTGTGATCCACACTTCAATTTATAACCAACTCACCCACCCACGCGCTTTGTTATAACTAGAACATGCATACTTTTTATCTTTTTCACAAACAAGACATTAATATCGGTTCGTAAACCGGTACTGATGAGCCCCCATCAATATCGGTTCGTGCTACGAACCGGTATTGATAAGTCCGTGTGCCAGCTAGTCTGAACTCGCCTGCGAAAGGAATATTTATTATTGTTTCCAACCGGTACTAAAAACCTGAATCGCTACTTTTCAAACGAATCGGTACTGATACCACTATCAGTACCGGCTCCAATCTAACCGATACTAATGTACTGATATATTAGCCCAGTTTTGTAGCAGCGACAAGTTCTTAACAAGTATGGACTCCCTCCTATCATAAATAATTACCGCTTTATACATTGGCATCTCGAAAATACACATTTGACCGCTAATTAGCAGCGCAATTTATTTGTGAACACACCAAAGCAATAATACTCGTATAAAACTGCTCTTTGAGATGAATGTATACATATAGTTTTTTTATGCACTAGATGTAAACAGTTCTGAAATAATTTATAGCTAAAATTTTAAAACTTTGACTTGTTGCATGTATTTCTAGTGATAAATATTTATGACCGGAGGAAGTTATCTTAGATTGTGCTCATGTGATAGATCAATGCTATCTCAGAGGACGCACGATCAAGAGGACGCACGATCAAACTTTTGAAGAACTTTAGATATCCACACATGCATTTGAGATATTCAGGTTTCATACAACAAAAAACCTATACATATAGGCCCCCAAGGTTCATATCGAAAATTATCTATGCACGTAGATGTTGTAAATTTATTGTATTACTTTCTCAATTTTTTTTTGACGCCTTTCATTTTTTGGCACGTTTTTGACCATTCGTTTTATTAAAAAATTTAGTGCAAAGATGTTAAAAAATAAGACATATTTAAAGTACCTCTACTAATAAAACAAATCACAACAAAATAAATGATATTTTCAAATCAATTTGAATAAGACGAATGGTCAAAAATGTATCGAAAAGTTAAAAGCATCAAACAAAAAAACGGAGGTACTATAAAAATAAGCAGCGATAGATAGTAACCAAAGATCATGAGATCTGTGCTCACTTTACAGTGTCAGTTTCTGGACCGACCTCCCTCAGCGAGGAATGAGGATACATACTGTAAAGCAGATAAATGGACACATCGATCTAAAGCTCGCAAGCGCCGAGCAGTTACTGAAATCTGCAGGAGGATTAGAGGAGGTGGTGCATGCTTGGATTGGATGGATGGAGCCGGCAGGGACACGGGGAAGGAGGATGGATGGGCGGCGCCCATGCAGCCGAGCGGAGGGAGGAGGCAGCAGCGAGCAGCGAGTGGGCAGGGAGCGTTCGGCGATGGGCGACGGAGTGGGCGAAGCGCACTTGGCGGGCAGGCAGGGGGGACCCCGGCCCGACGAGGAGGAGGTGCTCATCAGATTCCCCGCCATAACGGCTCACAGCATGCATCCGCGCTAGACCTACTCATAGGTAGCCTGGCTGTCGTGGCCGACGTATCTGAGCCAACCCGATTTGACCCGACCAGTGCATTAGGTCGGGTCGGGTCAGGTCGGATTCGGGGCTGAAAAATAACAAAATCAGCCGTGACGTTTCGAGTTTTTGGGTTTTGGGTCGGGTTTGGGTCCGGATTTGTGACCCGATGCACCAGGTCGGGTCGGGTTCCGGCCGGCTAATTTTTGGACGGATTTTTGAAAACCCAACCCGAACCCGTCCTAACCCGACGGATGATCAGGTCTAACCCACGCTCACTCACCCACGTGCCCACTCCGCTCGGCTCCCTCGAAAATCACCCACCATGATTTTAAAAACCATGAGCTATTTGGATTAATAAAGAAAACTTTGTTTCAAAACCATAAAATAGCAAAATCTTTGAGTTTTTCCTAGTATTAGAAACTCCACTCCTAACTAAAGCTTTCATGGTTTGGCTCCCATCAACTCTTGCGTTCAGGGGTGGATTTAGCAACGGATCAGGAGGGCTTTAGTACGTCTCAACTTTCTTTATTCCTCTCCCGATCAATCGCTGGTGCCTGGATGGATGGAGCCGACAGAGACATGGGGAAGGAGGATGGATGGGCGGCGCCATGCAGCAGAGCAGACGGAGGAGGCAGCAACGAGCAGTGAGCAGCGAGTGGGCCGGGAGTGTTCGGCGATGGGCACCGGAGTGGGCGAAGCACACTTGGTGGGCGGGCAGGGGGGAGTGGGACCCCTACGAGGAGGAGGTGCCCATCATACTCCCCGCCATAATGGTTCACAGCATGCACCCACGCTAGACCTGCTCATGCCTAGCCCGACCCAACGTATTCGAAAAAATCCTACTCAAAAAAACCCGACCCGACCCGGGCCGACCAGTGCATCGGGTCGGGTCTCGATTTGAAGTCCGACCGTCGGGTCAAGTCGGGTTCGGATCTAAAAATTACAAAATCAGTAGTGCTAGTTCGGGTTTTCGAGTTTTGGGTTGGGTTTGGGTTCGGATTTGTGATCCGGTGCACCGGGTCGGGTCAGGTTCAGGCCGGCTAATTTTTGGTCTGGTTTTGAAAAACCCGACCAGAACCCATTCGAACCCGACATATGATCAGATCTAACCAACGCCCACTAACCCACGTGCCCACCCCGCCCGGCTCCCTCGAAAATCACCCACCACGATTTTTAAAACCATGAGCTATTTGGATTAGTAAAGAAAACTTTGTTTCAAAACCATGAATTAGCAAAATCTTTGAGTATTTTTTATTATTAGAAACTCAAATCCTAACTAAGTTTTCATGGTTTGGCTCCCATCAACTCTTGTGTTCAGGGGCGGATTTAGCACCGGGTTAGGGGGCTCTAGTGTCACCTAGGTTGTCTATTACAGTGAAGCCTTCCCTTGAACCCACCTATAATTCATAGTGTAAAATAGAAGGAAAAAAAAGGGTTGTACCTCAGACTTGAATTTTGAGCTAAACTTCAGCCCCTTCTATTCTTTTACGGGTACATGATTACAAAACATGCGTATTACAAAACCATGCATGTACCGAAGCATATGCCTTTACTAAGATAATACGGCAAAAGGCACACCATATCAGTGGAAAACCATGGTGTCAACTATCGAAGCGACGACGAATCATCTAAAAGGAAACCCGCACCATCCATCACCACCACCATCACCCTCCCACGAATCAGGCTAATTAAGCCGACCCGAAGCATCGGGCCCGGCCGCGCGCGTGCGCACGAGCCCAAACCCCACCACCACCACCATGCACCACCGCAACGCACTAGTAGCTCGCTAGCCTCTTGCCCGCGCGAAACGGCAAGAAACACCCGCGCCTACGCGTGTCGGCGCCGGCGCCGGCAGGGAGGGCGCCCTAGGGCCGCCGCTGCCGCGCCCAGCGCCGGCAGCCAGACAGCCCGCCCGCCGCCGCGCCCCTCCCGCCCCGACACCATCCCCATCCCCATCCCCATCCCTTTCTTTATTCCTCTCCCGATCAAGATCCGATTCCGCCTCCCGCCCTCCACATGTATGTATATATATACGCGGCATCCATCCATTGATCCACTCATATCCATCCACCTCGATCGGCGATCGCCATTGCTGGCGGCGGCTCAGCAAGTGGATTGTTTGATTTCTTTTGCACTAGAGTTGTAGCTGTAATGGCCATGGAGCTGGAGCTCGGGCTCGCGCCGCCGCCGGGCTCCTGCGGGAAGAGGGGGCGGGCGACGCTGCCTCTCTTCGTGCGCGAGGACGACGGCGGCGGCGGTGGCGGCGGCGGCGGCTGCGACGGCGGCGAGCTGAGCGCCAAGTGAGCTGGCGGCATGCAAGCGCCGTTTGGTTTTCTTGGCTCGATCTCGATCTCGATCGATCCCTGGGCTGAGTCGTGGGTTGATCGATCGTTCGATGCGCGCAGGAGGAAGAGGCTGGTGGGGTGGCCGCCGGTGAAGAGCACGCACCGGCGGAGCGGCCGCGGCGGCTACGTGAAGGTGAAGATGGAAGGGGTGGCCATCGGGAGGAAGGTCGACCTGTCCCTCCACGCCTCCTACGACGAGCTCCTCGACACGCTCCACCGCATGTTCCCCTCTCCCAATCCCAACCAAGGTATATATGCATCGATACGTGCCAAACATGTACAAAATCTATCAATATATCTATTAGATAATTAAATCATGGTTCAACAAAAACACTACATTGATCCCAAAATACCTATCTATTACATAATAAAACATGATCCAACAGAAATACCTCGTTAATTATGAAATTATACTATAAATTCACACAAAAGTCAGAAAACAAAGTCTAAACATCGTCGATTGTTAAGTTGTGGACCTAGATTATAGCATATTAGATTAAACGAAAGAAATTTAAAATAAATAGAAATAGAAATAAGAGTTCATGCTATATTTAAAAATTAGTTTATATCATCAACAACAAAACAATAATGAAAATTCGAAATAAATTTTAAAATTAAAAAATAAGATTAATATGTCGGCTAAAAAAACTGTAGATTTTCTATTAAAAAAATAAGAATAGGAATCTATGTCAAATAAAATAATTGAGACATATCTAACCTCTCGAAACTCTCCATATTATGATTTTATTTAAATAAATACATATCAATATTTGAAAAGAGCCATTATAAAGATTATTCGAGACAATTCTTTTCAAACTGCCGGCAGCCGGAGAGAGAGGTCGCTTGCGGTCAAAATTTGCTATGACATCAATCAGCCAAACGCATGCTCCAGACACGTCACACCTAGTCCTGGGAAGTATGCCGTCCTTTTTGGGCCAGCCTGAGAACGGTCCAAATTTGGAGGCCCAAAGCACGGCACGGCACAATAATTTGGGCCATGCCGGCCCGTCCCAAATGGCGTGTCGTGCCGAGCCTAAAAAGCCGACACGGCACACGCCGAGCCTAAAAAGCCGACACGGCAGGCCACCCGGCACGGTCCGAACATTTGGGCCGTGCTCAAGCCGGCATGACCCGAATTGAGACACGGATTAGTAATTTGTATTTTTCGTGAGCTTTCGTTGCTCGGATAAATTTTGATTCTACATGAAAGTTGTAGATAATTTAGAGACACAATTTTTTATATATACAGCCTTTTCATTTGAGCAATGCATGGAATTATAAAAAATATTTAGTTCGCTGGCTGTTTTAAAACCCCCTCACACATTTCGGTAATTTACATTTTTCGAGGTATTACTTTGCTCAAATGAATTTATCGTCTACATCAAAGTTGTATATAACTTTGAGATGTATATTGTTCGCATATACAACGTTTTCATTTGAGCAATGCATGAATTTATAAAAAATATTTAGTGCGCTGGCTGTTTTAGAACCCACGTCACCCATTTCGGTAATTCACATATTTCGAGATATTCCTCCGCTCAGATGAATTTATGTTCAACATAAAAGTTGTAGAGAATTTCGAGATGCATCTTTTTTTCTATATACAACTTTATTAGTTGGGTAACCTACAAATTTATATAAAAAAAATATTTATGTCTGTTATGTCGGGCTTGCCGTGCTCGGACCGGCCCGGCCCGATCAAGGCCCATCGGGCTTTTGGGCCATGTCGTGCCTGGGTTTTGGAAGTCCGTGCCCAATTCCCAGGACCAGGACTCAATACCCTTGATTTTTAAGCTGCAGCCTGCAACCAACCCTTGATTTTTTGCAAAATCTGCTGCAGATGCAGAGGAAGATGAGCTGAACCAGAACGGCGGGCACGGCCGCCGTCGTGGGCGTCACCACCAGCATGCGGTGACCTACGAGGATGGGGATGGAGACTGGATGCTGATCGGAGACGTGCCATGGGGGTACGTGAGTACGTCAATTCTACAAACGGATTTTTGGTGTTGCTGTATAGCGCAGTCGTGATCTGAAACAACTCATTTTTCCTTTTTGTCGGTGCATTTAATTTCGAGGCCGAAACAAATCCTTAACTTGCGATCGTCTAAATGGTTTCATTTTATCGTCGATTTTCTAGGCCGCCTGATGCTCCGTTGATCATCAACTTATTACGTAATCATGCATGTGAGTAATAACCATTTTTTTGTTTTTGCAGAGCCTTTGCGAAGTCAGCTAAACGGCTCAAGATACTGGTCGTGTAATATTAACTTGCACACCTTGCTGCTGTTCCATGAATCTTAATTAGCTTAGCTGAGCAGCTCACTGAATAATTCTACGTGATGTGTGATCACTGATCACTGGATCGATCGTACGTACACGTGTCTTCATGTTTTGTGCCAAGATATGCGATCATACGAGTCTCTAGAGTCCAGTGTAGAAGCACTTGTGTACGTGTGAGTGCAGCGTGTCCATCACCATGCGTTTATCTTCGTTTACCCAGATTTAGACTTCACTCTCTAGAGTTAATTTTGTTGGGCTTTTCTACTTCTGGCTTTCCAATGCATGGTTCATATGTAAGCGAGACAACTGGTTAATCCTGTGTGCAGATGTGTCTCTTCTCTTTATTTAGATAATAAAAACAATTCCAACCGGTTTGTATATTCTAAGATGTATACGACCTATGTTCTAAATTACAAAATAGCAACATCATATCGATGAGTGCAAATAATAAAAACAATAAAGTCTTGATAATTTTATCGTACACAATCTCTTATGAAGTCACTACACAAAATTATCAAAATTCCGACGGCCAGAAACCTCTCGGTAGCCACAGATCAATGATTGAGTCTCCCTACACTCTCGACGGTCATAAATCAACCGTCGAGAGTCTTGTTAGCTCCAGCCGATGCCTTAATGGTGGCACGTCTACACCGTGAGCCACTCTTGATGGGCCCACCCATTGAGGCTCACTGCCAAAGCCTAGCATGGTTACTCTTGACCACTTGCACGAAAACTGTCGAGAGTAGTGCTTCCATAGTAGTTTTTCTCCTTCATTTCATAAATTAAAAATATTATCCAAAAAAAACTTGTATGCAATTGTGAAATCACTAATAATATTGTAATGAAATGATATTTGCATATTTTTATGGCATATAAATGCATTTCATAAATCAAAAAAGCAAATAAATTGTCACAACCCCCTGCGTCTCCACAGGGAATCCGGCACCATGATCTGATACTAGTCCAGACTAGTACCTCATGATGGACAATTCAACGGCTATCATCGCTGGCATTCCATTATTATTCAAAATAACGGAGAATAACAAGGTAGCATCATAAGCTATTACAATAAGACAAGTATTACCAAATATTAAGAACAAATAACAAGAACATCAGAGCAGCAACAGCCTTCAGCGACGATATCCAAGCAATTGACCCGGACACCCGCAGCTAGTCCTGCACACCTGAGTTCGGACCCTCCTGGTTCTGATCAGACTTGCAACCTGAATAATAAAATTTATCCGCGATAGATATAATGAGTACGCGGCTACCCAGCAAGCAATCCTTAACATATGTATGCAATGGCAAGGATCGGGGAAATGGTTAATTTATACAAAGACCTATATACTAACCAAGTTTGAGCAAAAGTGATGTTTTGTTGAATGCATGAATCTATAGTATCATCAAGAACATCAAAGGGAGGTGCATCATCACACGGACCAAATATCAAAGAAAGGTGCATCATCACACGGACCAATCGACCTATTCTAGTCAAGTTCAATTATTAAAAGGTGAATCTACATGTGCAAACCTCTCGCCCGTTCATGGCCGTGGACACGGCTATCATGATAGTTTTAACTCTGCAGAGTGTGTACAATTTTCCCACAAGCCCGTCTCATCCACTAGGAGAAAGCGGTACAAGACCTATTCGACCTACTCGCCCACCACTTCACCACCCTCTCTTAAGGTTTTTACGGCCCACGATGTTCGCCACATGAGGGCGCCTTATGTCTAAACACCACCTGTGGGTTGTTCCCCATTTAAGCCATTCGGTCTCGAGAACGCACCTACCCTCGAGAGGAGGTTGCAAGCCTCCTCCTAGAAATTCAGATGATGAAACGTAACCTGATAGCCTACAAGCCGAGGGTTAGTGGGTTTCAGTAGTGTACTAAGCGGGGCCGAAGGCACAAGTGGTGTCTGATGAGTTTGGTCTAGTAATACACAAGCTTGAGTCCTTATTAGAGAGACCTCGAATCTCCACCACAATCCGGAACCATCATCGCGGGTCTCCCTAAACAATCTACACTAGTTTTAGTTGTTTAGGGTTTATCAAAACACCATCACGAAGCATACGCCTCACAAAGGCTCATTTTATAGTGAATCCCAATGCAATCCTACACATCTATTCAAAGGATAGGCTATGGAACAGTAAAGGGATTATCAAATGAGGTCTAGTCATGCTAGTAGATGACTAACATGAACAAGGCACACACACTATTCTGATATGCATGCAAAGGTTAATTACGAAAAGTAAATACAATTAAGCTCCCTCCGTCCAAAGACTGTTGCCCTAAATTATAGTCAAGAGAGCACATATTTTTGGACGGACGAAGATAGTAAAACATAGGACAGGAATATGCAAACAACTAGTGCTTGCCTGGCAGCGATCGGCCTCGCAACGAATCGTCGACGTTAATGATCAACCTTGTTCGTGGTGATGTCTCGGTCCGAATTCCACATCTCCATGTTTTCCCAGAAGGTTGTCGGCATCCACGACTCCAGTCACCAGTAGCATCTCGGTCCAAGGTCCGAGTCTTGACAACCCTCCGCAAATCCGTTAGGGTTTCCGGCTCCGGTGCCACCGCTGGCGACGTCTCAACCTAAACCTTGGTCTTGACCATCTCCCGGAAACCTATCGACAATCGCGACTCCGGCATAAATATTGAAACGGCCTACGCGCCAAACGAGATGCAATCAATAAACCATAGCAATAAAGTTAATGATAATACTAAATAATTAATGAGAGAATAATTTCCGAAAGAAGATCAACGGAATTGGTTGGGACTTGATCGGATCGGCGGTTTATGAGGTAGAAAGTGGAGGAGGGTCGACTTGGCCTGGCCATGGGATCCACAGAGGGGCAAAATCCCCATTTCTTCCCCTCACACAGACACACACTCACAGCCCTCCACGCTGAGAGAAAGAGAGAGCAGGAGAGGGTGAGAGATGGCGGCGGCCATGGGGGAGAAGGACACGGCGGCGGCGGCATCTGTGCAAAGCGCACTCGGCTGCGTGGTGGCTCGGCTTGGGAGCGGCGGCGGCAGGCCCAGCCGGCGTGAGGAGGCTGGCGGCGGCTTCCCCTCAGAGCGGCGCGGCGGCGGCTCCCATGGGGGCAGGGGCGGCATCGGTGGTTCGGCAGCATTGCAGGGTGGCGCCGAGGGACGGCTACGGCGGCGGCACGGCATGGGGCGGCGCTCCGGGGCGGCAGCGGCTAGGCAGGGGCGAAGGGGCGCTGTGGCGCTGTGGCGGCTCGGCCTGGGCGGGCGGCACGGCCGGGCAGGGGCAGCGGCGGCGAGATGGGGACGGTGCGGCGGCATCCCGGGGCGGCTTGGCAAGGGGGAGGCGACGGCCTCCGACGGCGGCTGGCAAGGACGCGGCCAGGGGACGGCGCGGCTCCAGTAGGACAGGGGCGGCGGCTTGGCGCGGGGGCACGGCACCGACGGCGGCGACGTGGTGGCTCGGCATCGGCACGGCTGCGAGATGGGGCCGACGGCGGCAGCGCCGTGGGGCAGGGGCGGCGGCTGTGGGTGGAGGCGGCACCGCGGCAGCACAGGAGGAGGGCAGGGCTAGGGTTTTTGCTAGGTTTATATGGGGGTCGGGTTGTGAATATGGGCCTGGGCTTAGGGTCCAAATTGGTTGGGTTTTAGTCTTTAGAGTCGATTAGGCTGTCGGCAAAATCCGATTGACTTGGGGTGGATTTTGGTGTTGTACTAGCTTTTCTTAGGATGGAGGTCGGTACGCGAAGTGGGGTGATCTTGGTGGGGCTGCGCCGACGCGATGGCGCCCGTCTGCAGATCAGAGGTGGTCTCCGACAAGATAGGGGTTGGATGGTGGCATCGGCTTGGTCGAGATAGACAGAGGTGGGGTTTCGAAGGGTGTCGGCTGAGACGAACATCCGATCGGCTAGGGTTTCAATGGAGGTCAGTTGGAAATCGAAACTAGGGTTTCGGTTGTTGGACAATGGTCGACCAACAAAGGGCATAAGCAGCCAAGGGTTGAAACAAGGATCGTCGAGGGTTGCAAGGGATTGTAGACTCGATCGAGAGAAAGCGGGGTTCGGTAGGGATAGGGTTTTGGGGGAGAGATAAAGGTGAACTCGACACGGAGTTTAGGATTTTGATTGGAAGAGTCGTGCTAGGGTTTCGATCAGGGAGAGAACGATAGGGTTTCGACCGAGAGAGGGACAAAGGTTGGCTCGATCAGGAGATCAGGGTTTCAGTCAAGGACAGATGAAGAGAGAGAAAATAGGAAAGAGCTTTCTATATGTAATTTTGTAATTTTGTAAATTGTAAATTATAATGAAAACAATTAATAAAATAAATTCTTATATGTAAATAATTGTTTGAAAATTTAGGGATTTTCATAAAGAAAAACAATAGAAATTCTTTTAACTTGGTTTTTATTTTGTAAAGAAAGCGTGGGACATTCTAATATTTATTAGGATGTCACATAAATATGTGTATGCATCACATAAATAATATTTAAAATGACATCATATGTCATGCTATCTCTTAAATGATCTAAGAACATACTCCCTCCGTTCTGAAATGTAAGACATATAATTTTTTGATAAAATCAACAAACGTAAACTTTGACCATTAATTTCTTTTATATTATATCATCAATAACTATAAAATTAACATCATATCAAAGTACTTTTAAATACGAATCTATCTGTCGGGGATAAAATCACGGCCCATTGCCATGGTCCACTCCCTGACGGCCCAATCGAAACGACCTACGGGGCCCAACTCCTGGAAGGTTCTATCAGCCCATGTGTGTCTTGAAACGACTTCTGGTGGCGAGATGCGTAATGGCGAGCTTCTGTTTGAGTCCGACTCGAACAAGAGCTCTGCACGGCTACGAGAAGACCCAGACGTGGTTTCCCGGATTGGATTAGGAGTCGTGACCCCCAAGATTAGGAGATTACCTTATCTACCGTAGGTTATATTTGGCATGTCTTGAGTTCGTTCACGATCTCGTAGTTAGCCCGATATTCCTCGGTAGGTCGGTTTATTCCAAGCTATATAAGCAGGGCCCTACGGCGTTTAGAGGATCCACGACATTGAGTTTTACATCTTAGCATCTAGCTTAGATCCTGGACTTTAGATTTTTAGCATACTACTCATGAGACACTGCCGATCTCATGAGTCCCCTTGTAATTCTCTTTGATATAAAGAAAGGCCGACATAGGGCTATTATCTCTCCGAGAGGCTGAACCGGATAAAACCCTGTCTCTGTTCGTTCTTTGTTCGTGGTTGTTCGGCGTGTCTCTATCTCCTCTTTGAAGAACCTTGGTTGACTTGGGTCAATATCCCAACCGTCGGCAATTTGGCACCGTCCGTCGCGGACCGCAGATCGAGCATGTCGAACTCCGTCGGTGATCTGAGATGCTTCACGAGGTTCTGACTCGGAAGGACGGGATGTCTAATCCGGTCGATTCGGATCGATCTGTTCGATCTCGAACACTTTCCGTATCTGGGGCGGAGGTCTCGCCTATATGGCGAGAGATAGCCGCGAATCGCACTCCGTCATTGACGATGACTACGGAACCGATGATCTTTCTGACGGTTTAGATCAGCCGATTCAAGGCTATGTCGGTAGATTCTACATGTGGCGACACAAATGATGACACCGTCTAGCATACCTTCACATGGATCCCGCGGCATTAACATGGCGATCACGAGAACCTCCGGAGATCTGCGACGGCCGTGTGGTCTTGGCGGTCGAGCGAGTTAACTCGCGGCATCAAAACAATTGCGCCATTTGCTCTCGCTTGCGAAAGAAAGTCATTCGCCGCACCTTGGCGATTCCATCAATCGGACCTTAGCGCGGTTTCGCGACCGGTATGGCGGCAATGTCGCGACCCACCTCGCGTCTTGCGCGCTAAGTTTCGGCGAAGCTTCCTGTTGGGTTAATTCCCGCGTGGCCGGACTCGGTCGGGCGGAAGGCGGATGGTTCGAGGATCCGGGGCCCATAGATCGAGTCGAAAACACTCGAAACTATAGCGGTCCTCGGATCCACCAATCAAGCGACCTCGCCAAGCGCATAGGCGTCGCTGCTTCTAACCTAGAACGATTGGTGAAGGCCTAAAGTCTCTAGGAGAAGTCAACAACTCCTCCAGCAACGTAGCCAAACTACCGGAATGATTCGACAGCTCGATCGATCGCGTGACCTCCGTCGCCATCGAAGATCATCGTCCATGAGCGAGGCTACCGTGGTCGCCGTCGCTCGCCGAGTCCTCGTAGTCATCGCGACAACGAGGGCAAGCGCGCGCGCGATGATCAGCAGCGGTCCCCTCGTGAGGAGCGCGTCGTTGCGACCACGAGGAAGGGCGTGGTGGATTGTCCGGAGAGAGTTTCTCGGGCGAATCATCCCGTTCAGCGGGAGTTCCTCCGCGCAGCAGACCAACGTCTTCTCAAGACTAGGTTCTGCGGGAAGGTGGCGGTCATATGCTTTGGGTCTGCGGGCTTTCTCCGACGAGCTTGAGTGTCCGGTGGCCCTCAAAGTTCAAACCAGTCACATGAAGAGGTACAATGGGACTCGTAACCGGAGAATTCCTTTCCATCTCGCTCTGACCATCATGGCGGTAGGGGTGTGAGCTCGTTATGGCTAATTACCTCCGACCGTCCTTGAGGGTCTTTGCTCGGACGTGGGTCGTTCAATCGGCAGGAGGGTTCCATCACTCATGGAACCAACTTTGTGGCGCTCGATCGCCAATTTGCGGAGGCATTACGTGCGTCTGGGCAAGGAGGATGATCTGCACGGATGATCCGGATGAGCGGGAGACCCTCCGCAACCGTGAAGCGCTTCATTAAGATCCGCAACACGATCCGAACATCTCGGACGAATCATTGTCCGCGCCTTCAAAAAGCGGAGTCCGCGACGAGCGTCTCACCCAGATCTCGAGATCAATAAGACTGGACCGCCAACGACCTGTTCAAGGCGGTGATCGCTATCTTCTTGGCGAGCGCGTTCATCTACAAGAAGCGTTTGACAAGGCGAGCCCCCTAACAACCCGTGTGGATGAGAAGAAGAAGAAGCGGAAGACCACGGTGACAAGAAGTCCCGAAGAAGAAGAATAAATGTGATCACGAACAATACCGTCGCGAGGCATGGATCGCGCACCTCCTCCCAGGATGGGCGGAAGAAGCCCAACAATAACTACAAGGGCAAAAAGCACCTTTCGGGGGGCGGACAAGGCAAGAAAGGTCAAGCGACCGATTTTGCAAGTTCCACGACACTACGGGCATGACATCGCCATTCGCAGAACTTGGGCATAAAGCTCGAAGATTTCTACAACGGCAAGGGTCCAATGCCCACCCCCCCGAACAAGGTGATACCGTAAGGCCAAGCGCCAAACCGGCGATGGTGATCGGGAAGATGATGATGAGTATCAAGAACCCGTGGACCATATCGCCGTCATCTTCGGCGGCTCCTCGGCTTATTTCCCGCTGCCTCGTATTTCTCTTCGGCGGATGCCCAGCTCCTGAGTTTTATAGATGCTTACTCCGGTTACCACCAAATAAGCATCTCCCGAGATGAAGAAAGCGCCTTCATCACCCCTTGACACTACGCTATACGACCATGTCTTTCGGTCTGCGCAATGCTGGTGCCACGTTCTAGCGCTTAATGGAAAAAACCTTCCCAGAACAGCGCGGAAAAAACCTGGAGGTCTATGTCGATGATATAGTTGTAAAGAGCAGATATGCTCGGATCATGTAAAAGACACAGCGAGAGACCTTTCGTAATCTCACGGGCATCGAATAAAATTAAATTCAGAGAAGTGTACCTTTGGTGTTCGATCCGGAATGTTGCTCGGTTATGTTATTGGTTACGCAAGGTATTTAGCCCAACCCTAAAAAATCAAGGCCATTGAAAATATCGAGGCTCCAACTCATTGTAAAGGAAGTCTGAGCCTCATTTGGCGGATGGTTTGCTCTAAGCGAGTTTATTTCCGTCAAAGCGACGTGGGCTGCCCTTCTTTAAGGCCTGCGCAAGCACAATGGTTTCAGTGGATGGAAGAAGCCGATAGATCCTTCCAAGATCTGAGCGATACTGTCCAATCCTCCGTCTTGACTACCCAGCGGCATGGCGGCGGCTCTGCTTGTACCTAGGTTGCCGCCACAAGCGGTGGCGCGGTCTTGACGGTCGAAAGGGAAGGCATCTGACCAATCTATTACGTGGCGAGTACTTCACGGATCAAAGGCGTTACCACGAGGTCTAGAAGCTACTCTCGCCTTGCTCATGTCCTCGGGAAGCTTCGCCACTACTTCGAGCGCATCAAATCTTGGTCGACCACGTTCCCTCTGGGAGAAATCCTATGGAACAAGGAATCTAGCGGACGTATAGCTAAGTGGGCAATGGAACTAGCGAGTTTGATCATTATTTGTTTGCCGAATCGCTATTAAGTCACGAGTCTTAGCCGCCTTTGTCGCTGAATGGACTTGCCGCCCAAATCGAGTGAAGCTCCCGAGCAACTGATGAACCCCTTGGACCATGTTTTTGACGGCTCGCGCGCCTGAAAACTTCGGGGACTGGTTTTGTTCTCATCTCCTCAAGGAGAGCAACTCGATATTCTATCCAACTACACTTGGGCGACTAACAACGCAGCTGCGTACGAAACCCTCCTCGCGGGACTAAGGCGTGCAAGTCGCTCGGTGTCCAACGGCTAGCTGTGAAGGAGATTCACGGTGGTCATCAATCGAGTTAACAAGGAGTATCGGTCTTTGCGATGACTCAATGGCGCGATACTGGTTGAAGTGAGGAAGTTGGGCGGCATTTTCGATTTTTGAAGTGCTCTTCGTGCCGGGAAGGACAACTTCTGGTGACCAACTATCAAGTTTGGATCCTCACGCGAACTCGCTCCGACGAGGTGCTCGTCGAGCACCTTTACAAGCCCTCAATCACGTCTCCGGACGAGGCAGCGAAGGCAGTGGTCTTTGTCTCCGTTATCGGCAGTGCCGGATTGGACAACGCCATTTGTCCGGTACCTTGCGAGATGGGACCACGCCGATGACGGCCGGCGTTCGGCTTACAAGGCGTCTTGCTCCATACAAGCTTGTGGGCGGCATCCTTTACCGTCAAGGTGCTCTGGGAGTTCTCTCCAAGTGCATCTCGCAATGAGGAGGTGTGTTCCTTCTTAGGGACATACGAGGGTGCTGCGGCAACCACGCCTCCTTGAACTCTGGCCAAGCAAAGCGTTTACGCATGGGCTATTATTGGCCCATCGTTACAAGATGCCCGGACATCGTGACTAAGTGCAAGGCTTGCCAATTTCACGCCGGAAGGCACACAAGCCGCCAAGAGCTCCAAACAATCCCCCATCTTGGCCTTTTTCCACATGGGGTGCGGATCTGTTGGCCCATTCCTAAAGGGTACAAGGGCTATACACACCTTTCGTCGCCATCGACACTTTTACAAAGTGGATTGAGGCGAGCACGTGTCGCCTCTTTCACGCCAAAGCGGTGTGCGCTTTTTCAAAAGCAACGTGGTCCGCAGCGCTTTGGGATTCCCCATAAAGCGATCACGGATAGCGGTACCCGATTCAAGCGAGCTATTCGGGAATCTGCGACAGTTTGGGCACCAAGGTCTTGTCGACGGTTGGGATATTGACCCAAGTCAACCAAGGTTCTTCAAGGAGGAGATATGAGACACGCCAAACAACCACGAACGACAACGAGCAGGAGGCGGGGTTTTTATCTGGTTCGGGCCTCTCGGGAGATAATAACCCTCGTCCGACTTTTCTTATATATCGAGATGAATACAAGAGATGGCTCGGCGAGACGAACAAGTCTCGGCGAGATTATGAATGTCTGGTGAGTAGTAATGCGACAAAGTAATCTTAGATGCGGATCGTCTAAGTCGTCTCGAATGCCCCTAAACACCGTAGGGGCTTGGTTTATATAGTCTTGAGCAAACCGACCTCTGAGGGAATATCGGGCGGGCTAACTACGAGATCGTGTGAACTCATACATGCTAAATATGACCTACGGTAGATAAGGTAAGCTCTAATCTTGGGGATCACGACTCCTAGTCCAATCAGGAAACCACGTCCGGGTCTTCACGTGGCCGTCTGAGAACTACTGTTAGTCGGACTCAAGCAGAATCCTAGGCCATTACGCACCGTGCGACCATGAAGGCTGTTGGCGGGATGCACATGAGCTGATAGAACCTTCAAGGAGCCGGGCCTGGTAGGTCGTTCGATTGGGCCGTCGAGGAGTGGGCCATGGCAATGGGCGTGGTCTAATCCCGACAGTCTGTTTAGCCTCATGGCACATCCACGAGCAATGGAAGCGATCGGCGAGCTAACAGACAGATAGTCCGAGGTATTAAGCGGCGGGTGTTTGCTGCTCTCGGCGAGCACAACAAGGCTGGGTTGACGAAGTTCCTTCCGTCCTGCAGGCGATTCGCTTTTGACCGGTAGGCGGCGGGAAACTCCTTTCCAATTGGTCTACGGTGCGAAGCCATTACGCCCGTCGAAATAATACTCGGTTAGCCTCGCCTGCGAGCTCGGTCAACTTAGTTGACGGCGAGCAAGCGCCTCCTCGATCTCGATCTCCTCGAAGGCACACGCGACCGGGCACAAGTCGAATGGCGCTACCGGCAAGATCTTGGCGCAAGACGCCGCCAAGTCGATTCGACCAAGGGCTTTGAAGGCGGGCGACCTCGTTCTGCGCCGTGTCCAGAACTTGTCCAATGCCAACAAGTTAACTCCACGCTGGGAGGGCCCATTCACGGTCGTTTCTACTGCTCGCCCGGGGGCTGTTCGCCTGGCTATGGAGGACGGGAGAGAGCTGACCAGCACTTGGAACATCGACCAGCTTCGTAAGTTCTTTGTGTAGGTCTTCTTTGTTTGCTTAGCCTCTGCGCTTTTTGTTAAACCTCGCGCCTTAGTTCGTCCAAGTCCCTCGGGCACCATGTAAAGTTCAATCCAATTCTCAGTGAATCCTAGCGGCCTCTGCGCCCTTTTCACTACTTGTCTTCTCAGACTACTTTCTTCTGGTAACACTTGATGGCTGCCCGGCCTTGCGAACTCTTGGCTCCGCACCTTTCAGGAACTTTCCCTGCCCGTATCTGGTTTCGTTAAATTCCTAAACTCAGGGTTGCGTAACAAGGCCTTTCCACCTTGCGGCTAAGTCTGCTCTCGTAAGCCCTCATGGCGAGGCACTTCTTTCGGCGGGACCACTTGACAAAGCTTGCTCTCGTAAGCCCCCATGGCGGAGCACTTTCCTTGTTCGGTTACTCTCGGAATTGCCTAATTTACGTTAACAAGCGGACTATGAAACAAATCGGGCAAAATGCGGGTGTCGCTCTATCTCTCTACGCACGTGCTCGAGTTATAAACTTAGGTGCTCGAGCATCATTAAATCTGCAAGGGGCTAGGGTGTCGCTCTCTCTCTGTGCACTGTTCGGGTTATAAACTCGAGTTTCGGCGCGATGCTGCAACGGGCCGGAGTTAGGCAAAGCGCTCTCTGGGTTTTCTTAAACTTCTTAGCACTTTACGCTTTTCTCTTAGTTTACATTAGTTCTTGTTTTTTCTTTGCTCTTTCTTTGCGAGGAAAAGGGTAAGTCTTTATTAACAAAATTCTTGGTACAAAAGTCCTCTCGAGTTCTGACCCTCTGACTATCTAGAAGCGAGTTGCTCCTTGAGCTCCTCGATCACTTCCTTGGGCGCAGACTTCCCTGGGCTTTGAAACCCTCTCGGCCTCGGCTCGGAGGCGATCGGCTTCCTCCTTGCTGCTCTGGCTGCTCTCCGTCGCCTTCAGACGGAGAGCCTCGACCTCTTCGGTCTTGGCCCACTGGGTGGTCGAGCCTCGCTACAGCCAACTTCATTGCTTTCAGCAGTCTTGAGCCGCTCGTCCGGCTCCTTGACCTTCTTCTCCATGGTGATCGCCCTCACGCCATCCCGCATCTCCTCGATCTCTCCTGTGAAGCCCACGGGGTTGAGATTTTCTTGAGACCCGCGAAGTCCGCTCTTCCTTGGCGAGCTAGGCCTTGAGTCTCTTGACTTCCGCCAAGCTAGTCCCGCCGTTAGGAAGCGTCGGCAAGCTGCTCTTGAGCCACTTCGTGCGGCCGGCTTCTCCTCCAGATGCTTTCGCCTTAATGGCTTGTCTTGGCTCCTCGGCCTCTCCTAGGAGAGACTCGCAGAACGCCTCTCTTGACCAGTCGGACTTTGAGCCTCTTCACCTTCGCCTTGGCGAGCTTCGACTTTGGGGTGGTGCAGAGGGCCCGCCTCGGACTCCCTCGTCCGGAGGTGCTCTCGGAGGGGCCTTGATCTGGCGCTCCGCTCGATGGTGACGCCGTCCTCGAGCTCCTCCATGGTGTCCTTCAAGACACGAGAGAAGACTAGTTAGCGCTTTGGCGGTAAAGCTACTGGCCGAGCTAGGCGTGGTCTTGGTGTTTACCTTCCCAAGTCGTTGCTTGATCCATGGCGCTGCGGTCCTCGAGCCATCGTCCACGAAGCCCTTCGTCTTGAGGATGAGACAGTGCATTGTTCCGTCGCCGTCTTATCGCTCCTTCTTCTCCTGGGCGCATCGCTCGGGAGCGGGGCGTGGTGGCGGCGCTTTCGTCCGGCGCTTCTTCTCCTCTTCCTCTTTCTCTTCCGCCGAACGTCTTGGCGAGTCCGAACTACTCAGCGGGTGGCGCCGTTGCTTCATGGCGGGGCGACTTGCTCGACACGCTCGAGAACTTCTTCTTGCTCTGGCGGTGGGGTTTCACCACCTTTCACGGAGAATCCGTCATTGTAAGATCAAGCCTTTCATGGGCTTAATGTTTTGGTAATTGATGCCAAGCCGGGCCTCGGCGGATCGTATCAAGGCTAAGGATGTTATTTGCTAGTTCTTCTATTTTCCTTGTGTGCGAAATCGCTTACGGCCCATCCGGCCCATTGATGTCTGCAAGCTCATCTCTCTGGTTGTAGGTCCCACGAGCACAAGTTCAGTTCATCTGAGTGAGTTCGGCGGGTTCTAGAGATGCCAGTGTCGGGGTTGAGAGAGTTCTGAGTGGGATAGCTGTCCAAGATTCGAGTCTCTTAGCGCCTAAGTCTTGAAAGTGCGAGAAGTCTCCGGAAGCCACTTTCCACCGTCCAAGGGTTTCTTAGCGCCTAAGTCACACGGGTTCCGCCTAAGTCATCCAAGTGTTCCTTGAGAGTCCACAAAGCGACAAAATCCAAAAACCAAGCCCTAGACGAAGACAGACAGAGAGAGGTGTCCGAGGGTACGGAGAGTGGTTTCTATAGAATTTATGGTTTATCCATTTAGAAATAGGTGGTGAAACTTAGTTAGTTGGATAGCCCTTTCTCTTAGCTTTCGGAATGCCCAAGATCATAAAAAGCGGAGTTCGGGAGCAAAAGTTATGAATTTTTAGTATTTGGCGGAGGCGTCTTTGGAGCTTGTCGGACGGAGTCCGATAAGCCGTCGGACGGCGTCCGACAGAGCACATTTTTTTCTTGTCGGATGGAGTCCGATAAGCCGTCAGACGGCGTCCGACAGAGCACAATTTTGCCCGAAAATCTTGTCGGACGGAGTCAAATAAACCGTCGAGCGGCGTCCGAGCGAGCCTGATTTGGCCTCAAAAATCTTGTCGGACGGAGTCAAATAAGCCGTCGAGACGGCGTCCGACGAACACAAGTTTGGCCTAAAACCCTGGTGGACGGAGTCCGATAAGCCGTCGGACGGCGTCCGGCAATCTGGTTTGGGGACAAAATCTGGTCGGACGGTCAAATAATTCTCGGACGGCGTCCGATGGATTGATTCGAAACTCGGGAAAAATGAATCTGAGCCGTCCATTGTTAGGGTTTCGCCTTGTGCCTATAAATAGGGGCTTGGAGCACGGGAGAAACTTGAGAGAGCCTAATCTAGCAGCCACCCCTTTGCCCTAGCCACCAAGAGAGCTCCTCCCATGGTTCCCATCTCCACCTAGGGTTCCATGTGCTTGAGAGATTGAGAGGGAGAAGAAGAGAGGAAGAGGAAGAAGAAGGTGCCCCCTACCTCCTCTCATCCATCCCCAAGGTTTGCCCCTTGTCCCATGGTGTTCTTGCCCTAATTTCCATGGTGGGAGAGAAGGGGTAGTGGTGAGAGACGGTCTCCGATCTTGTGCTCTTGGGACTTCGCCGCCGGAGAGATCTTCGCCACGCCACGAGCTTCATCAACCGAACGACTATATCAACCGTGCCACAAACCCACCATCCGTTGGTGGTCACCGCCTTAATGTGTGAGGTGCATCCTCTCCATCCGTTGGAGCCACAAGTCCGCCGTGTGTCGGCGGCCACCTCCGTGTGTCGGTGGTGCCAAGGTGTCCGTGTGTCGGATCCAAATCCTCCATGTGTTGGGGGTACCTCATGTGTTGAGGTGAAATCCACCGTGTGTCGGTGGTCGGTGCCGTGTGTCGGTCGGTGCGGTGGGGTGTGAGACTTCTCGCGTGTGAGAGAACTTCGCTTAGTGTGAAGGTTTGGAGCTCGCCTACCATGTGTTGGTGAAGAGCTACCACGAGTGGATTGAGGGCTAGGAGCGAAAGGGTTCCGACTTCTCTGTGTGAAGTTTCCTCAGCGGAGACGTAGGTGTTCATGTGTTGAGCACGAACTTGAGAAACAACTTCGGTTTCGCCTTCTTGTCTCATTCATTTACTTCCGCACATTAACTTGATCGTTTGCATATGAGTGCCATCGAGCCTCCTAGTAGTCGCTTGTGTCTCATTGTGATCGCTTCATAACTGGACTCTAAATCCATCGATAGCTTGGGTTCCTAATTTGACTAATTAAGCAAGCGAATTGAGTGAAATAAAATTTGAAAAGAGCCGATTCACCCCCTCTCGGCCTAGGATCCTTCTGATCTCCTCAGGGGTGGCTGCCCTGCGACAAGTGCTGGCGAGACCGGCCGCTCGGTCCCACAAGGCGGCTTCGGGCCGTCGTCTTAGCTCACTCTCACGGCGCTGCTCGCCGCCTCTTCCGCCTCCAGCCGCTCCACCGCGCTTTTGAGCGCGTCGAGCTGCTCGCCGGAGCCTGGCAGCAGGCTCCATGCCGCCAGCTTGTCCTTGAGGCTTGCCAGCCTCACCGCCCATGATCGCCGTCTGAGATGCTCGGGCGGCGATGACCGCTCGGCGCCTCGACGGCGTCGCTGTGGCGATCTCCTCTTGGGCAACTGGCGAGAAAGAGATGATCGTTAAGTCCAGCGCGGTCAGAGGGTCGGAAGGTCAAAAGATCGATTCCTACATACCGCGGAAGGCTTGATCCGATCTTCTTGGCGAATTTTCCGCCTCTTCCTCGGGGCTCCTTGGCGGCTTCTCCGCTTTGCCCCTTGGGTGTTCTCGGCGTCGCTCAGGCTCCTAGTAAGGTGAGCACTCCTCTCCAGCAGCGAAGTTTCTCCTTGCGCGTGACCTCCTCTTCGAGCCTCCTCTCGCTTTCGGCGACCTGTTGCAGCCGATCCATGCGGCCAGGGTGAGCTTGCGTGTAACGCCTAAGCCAGAGGGCCATGGTCCTTACCTCTTCGTCGCTTTGCTCGGCGAGGAGGGAGGAACTTGGTCTCTTCCTCATGGGGCGACCATGAGCCCGCTTGTCCGTCCGGCGCCCTCCGTCGCCGCGGGTGGTCTCTTCGATGTCTGGCGGCCGCCGTGTCGCGGAGAGCTCCGCGTAGGCTCGGCCGCCACTTTGGGCTTTGTGGCCGCCTTGGCCTTGCCCTTCTTCGCCTTCTCCTTCTCAGACCCGGAGAGCTCCTCTACGATCACTCCAAGGATCAGCTGGTCCTCCTGCGCGTTTTCAGAAGCGAACATTAGCATGTAAACAACATTGCAAGTCTAGCAACACAGACTGGCCTTGAGTGATTTACCTCGTGCAGGCGGACAAGCACGTTCTGCGGCAGTGTATGCCACTTGCGGTGACCTCCCGTCCTTCTTCGCGCCTTGACATGGCGTCGACCCTTCGGTCACCCATGCGTCGGTTGGCTTCTCTACCCGACGGATGGAGTCGTTAATTCTGTTGGAGGAAGTGATCAATGAAGAGGTTGAGTCTTAAAGGCACTTACCCGTGCTCTCCTTGTGATGTCTTCCCATCCCTCTATCTTGTAGAAGGATAGGACCTCCTCCGCAATGAGACGATTACATTCACGTGAAGTCGATATGATCTCCGCCTGTGAGCCCGAGGCTCACGAGGAGGCGGTCTTCCTGTCGGTACCAATCCTCGGCGGACATCTCCGGCGAGGCATTGGGGTTCCTTCTTGCCGCGCCTTCCGGTGAAGACGAGTCTCTTGTCGCCGCTCAGCTTCTTGTAGAACCACCTCACACCACGCGCCCATCGAGTCGAGCGGTGGGGCGAGGGTACGCGCGTCGTCGGGTGGCCGGAGCTTGAGGTAGTAGCACCCAGCGCTGAAGTGGCGGAGCTGCTCCTCGTCAGCGTGTAATAGTGGAGGAACAGCCCCACCGGTGGATCGATGCCCAGATAGCCCTCGCACAGGTGTGCGAAGACGGCCATCTGGAGGATGGAGTTCAGATTGAGGTTCGCCGCCTCAATCGTGATGTTCAAGAAGGCCTCGGCGAAGTCGCTCTCGGAAGACCTCAACCCGAGCAGTCGAATCGCTCAAGGCGATTTAACTCTCCTCGGCGACTCGGGTATCCTCCTCTCCGGCGACCTCCACTCTCACGGTCGATGTGGCCCTCCTCCTCCCGGATCCTAAGGTCCTCCTCGGTCAAGCTAGGGCACGTGAATTTGGCCATAGCGATTCCAGTATGGACGACGGGGTTGGTGATGGAGTTTGGGTGCTTGATCTTTGGCGTGGTTGGAGCTAGGGCTTAGAGAGGAAAGGCGTGAGCAGAGTGGTGGCCATGGCGGCTTGGGTACTTTTATAGTCCGTGTGAGTGGCTCTGCACGGTTTTGTCACAAGCAGCTAGTTTTTACCACAACAGGCCGGGTAAAACGGTCTCTGCTTCATCCTTCTTGCACGATAGGAAGTTCTGTTGAAGTGCCAATGGCTATTTTTTCCGATGTATGCCTTTGAAGGTGAGTGCCTGCTTTCGGACGGATGTTGCTTCTGTTCGACGAACGGGTCGCTTTTTCGACCTCGAAAGCGAGTTTGTTCGGACCCGAGTACGTCTTGTTCGGTTGAAACTTAACCTGTTCGGTCGATCGTTACACGTCTCTGTAGCAGCAAAATTTCCCTCTTCGAGACTTGGAGTCTCAAGAGGAAGACCCCACTCTAGTGAGTCCTTCCACTTGAGTCTCGGGGGCTAGCTGTCGGGGATAAAATCACGGCCCATTGCCATGGTCCACTCCCTGACGGCCCAATCGAACAGCCTACCAGGCCCGGCTTCTGGAAGGTTCTATCAGCCCATGTGTGTCTTGAAATGCCTTCTGGTGGCGAGATGCGTAATGGCGAGGCTTCTGTTTGAGTCCGACTCGAACAAGAGCTCTGCTGCCACTGAGAAGACCGGACGTGGTTTCCCGGATTGGATTAGGAGTCGTGACCCCAAGATTAGGAGATTACCTTATCTACCGTAGGTTATATTTGGCATGTCTTGAGTTCGTTCACGATCTCGTAGTTAGCCCGCCCGATATTCTCGGTAGATCGGTTTGTTCAAGACTATATAAACAGGCCCTACTACGTTTAGAGGATCCCCGACATTGAGTTTTACATCTTAGTATCTAGCTTAGATCCTGGACTTTAGATTTTAGCATACTACTCTTGAGAGACTGCTTGATCTCGCCGAGTCCCCCTTGTAATTCTCTTTGATATAAAGAAAGGCCGGACGTGGGGCTATTATCTCTCCCGAGAGGCTGACCGTGATAAAACCCCCGCTCTCCTATTCGTTCTTTGTTAAGTGGTTGTTCGGCGTGTCTCCTATCTCCTCTTTGAAGAACCTTGGTTGACTTGGGTCAATATCCCAACCGTCGACACTATCTATATCACATACATAAAATTGAACATATATGTTCTTAGCATAATTATTAGTCAAACATTCTAAACATTGACTTTTTAAAATACATCCTTACATTTTAGAATGGAGGGAGTATTTGAAACACGATGAAAATGGTACTGGTACGGAGATCAAGTTGTATGGGTAGAGTTTTTCTAAATAGTACCTCAAACGTAAAGGAGGGAGTTTCGGAAAAAGTGTCACTTACGAAGAAACCACTTTTATCAATGATAAAAATTAAAAAATTTATGAGAGTTCTACATCATCATTGAAGTAAAGTTGCATTGGGAGTACTACTATCGACCGTTCCTTGCTGGGACATCAAGAGTAGTTATCTCGATGGTCGTCGAGAGTACCAACCTCTCTCAAGCTGGATAATTCGACGACCTTATCTCGACAGCTGGCCGTTGAGAGTAACCAGTCTCGACGGTTCAAGCCATCAAGAAATCTTCCATTTATTAGCAAACAACTCCATTGCTATCACGTCGAGTTGCCGACACGCCTCAATTATTGTTTTCTTAGCATCATCCTTCTAAATCAGTTTCTTCTCTATGGTAAGTAGATTTTTTTTGTGAGACAAACTTATAAACATAGAAATAACATTTATAATGCAACTTCGCAGAAGGACCTAACACCTCCTATTTACAGGCTATTTGAATGTACTAGTGTCCTATAGAAAACGGGATAGAATTATCTCGGCAAGGAAATGCACATAGCCGAAGTATCAAGTACTGGTGTAAAGTGGCATTTCCATTTTTGCTAGCATGCAGCATTGCATTAGCCATTTTACGAGACAGAAAGAAGGCGTCTGATAGAGAAGAAAAAATAGAAGAAAAAAATAATATTAATTCGGTCTGGGTGAAAACTAGGGGTGGAAACGAGCCGAGCCCGATCCGGCTCGCTATTTTGGAGAGCCTCAAAAGTGGGCTCGGCTCGAGCCCGGTAACACCTCCGAGCCGAGCCGAGCCACGAGTCAAAGGCGTTTCACGTTCAAAATATGCACAACGAGACGAGACGAGACGAGCCGAGCCGAGCCGAGCCGAGCCAGACTGAGCTCTATCAGAAACGAGCCGAGCCCGAGCCGACTCGCTATTTTTCCGAGCCTCAAAAGTGGGCTCGGCGAAACACCTCCGAGCGGAGCCGCGAGCATAAATAGAAGTCTCTGATCATCACATCACTGCAGCTCTTCAAGTCTCTGATCATCATCACATGCATCGTCAGAGCTGGCCGGATCATGCATGAATGCCGGTTGCTACTAGACACACACCACATAGCGTCAGATTGGACAGGTGCTGCATCCGTGCATGTAGTGATGGACAGTTCAGGTGACGCGTGAGGTACGTCTCGTTCGGTCACTCGATCTGGGCCGTGCAACGCCGATCAGATGGCTCAGAGCAAGCAATATGCAGCCAGGCGTTACGTGCTAGTAATGTCAGTAATCCCATGATCAACCTTGTTTCTCTTTGAAGGTCTCGTACAAATTCAGAATGCCATATTGCCATCCTACAGTATCCGCACTCTTAGGATCTTCAATTTTTTTTCCCCCTGTCGTTGGACTTGTGGATTTGGAGCTCCTTGGTTTAAATTTGTATTTGCAACCGATCGAACAGCTCAAGGATGATGCCCTCTGCTATTAGCTTTCTGTTCATTCATCCCGTCTTTTAATTTTCACTCCGCCCTGCAGCCGTGAGCCCAGAAAACTGTCAAACATAAGACATTTTTATTAACCCCGAGTGCCTTCCCATGCTACTTCGGCGACGATGTTTGTGCCTTTTTGCTGATGGTTCCAGTACAGTAAGTGGAGAATCCAAGTGGAGTTGGGGATGAAGGAAACAGTAGACCTCTCTCGCCGGGTGTGATTTTCTTTTCGTTGTGCGCCATCGATCTCTTTGTTGGTAGGCTGTTTTGGACAGAAATGTGTGGTTTCTGCTGCATTGGCGAGATCCAATGGCGATGTGCTTGTTGTCGATGATGGCTATCAAGGCTGGTCCTAGCAATTTGAGGCCTCGGTGCGGAAGTATAGCAAAGTTTCAAATGAGGCCCTAGCCCCTAGATACAATATTATATAAAACAATTTCATTTTTTTGGTTATTTTTTGCTGCTTACATAAATAGAGCGATCCTTCTAGAATTTCGAGAAACAAAATCTTCCACAAGATCTTCATATCTAATATGCTCTAGATAATCATTTTCTATTGCAATTTGAGCTAATCTATTGAGTTGGCTGGGGGCTGGGGCAATCTGCTTCTTGGGCTAGGCTAGCTGCTTCTTTGTGCATTGAAATGGTTAATGGGCTACTAGTAATAGGTATTGCCTGGCTGGAATTAGGGCCCCATTAGTTTGGGGGCCCTATGCGGTCGTCCAGCCCACACAGGCCCTGGGCCGGGCTTGATTGGCTATGGTCTACGGCGATTGCTCGATTTCCTCTTCCTCAAGTGTGCCAATGATGGGTTTTCGGGCTCCTGTAACTATTATTGATCTTGATCCTGACTTCCATCTCCCTCAATGGTTCTGGCCAGAGGTGATGAACACTGCTTGTGCTTCTCGTTCAAAGCAACGATGGTTGTTTGTCTCGAGTTGCATGCGATACTTATTTTACAGTTGAGTCCTATAAGCTTGACTTATCTGTAAATGGCTTACGATGATGAATGAATTATTCACACCACCTAAAAAATAGACATCTGTGTTCTCTTTTCAGCACAAATGGGAGAATTTCTGGCTTGAAGTCGCCGTTTTGTAAAGTTGTTTTGGGTTTTGTGGAGAGAGTGCAGTTCGATAAGTAAGTGGAGTACGTGTTAATACTTACCGCCGACCGTACAAGTCAACAGAAATCCACATCACATACTAATGTACAAGTGTGTATAAGAAACCCCTCAAATCCAAACAAATTTTATAAATTTGCTTAGATGATCCAATCAGCCTACTAGCATTCACTACAACTATTTTTTTTAATCTTTGTTTATCATGCAAACACATGTTTAATTTGCAATAGAATTTGTGCTTCAGCGTCCTTTATTCATGATAATGTAGTGACATTTTTTCCAAGTTATGTGGACAACCTAATTAATGGTCATAGTGTGATTAATTTGTTTTAAGGGCCGGCTATCGGCTATGTGCATTCCTTATGCAAAGACCGCGATAATTTTATTCCAATATCTAAAAACCATTCAAACAGTGAACCAAGAGCGATTAAAAAGGTGTTTCCAAGAACTGGGAAATCACTGAAACAAACTCCGTCTCTTTTATTCTTCACGTAAACATCTTAGTTAAGATGATCCTAATAAACAACTCACAAGCACATGTATAAATATGCACGATCAAATTTTACATATAGTAAAATCGACGAGTCGAAACGACGCCTATCATGGTCCAAGTAAGCAAAGAGAAAATTGTGCCTGTTTTTTCAGAGATGATAATATACAAAGTGTTGTGTTGTTTTCGGGGTGTCGTCGCCTCAACTTGTTTTATTTCTTCATCGTGTAGCTGTATATAACATTCATCCTGCATGCACTATGCACTATGCACTATGCAGATATCCAGACGAATATGTTGGTCAAATACCAATGGCTTTTATAGTGAGGCAACCAGGTTCAAACATTACCGAGCAACAAGTCATGGATTATGTGGCCAAACATGTATGTTCTTTCTGGCCAAGACCATAGCAGCACATCAAGAGTTGATTAGAATCCGGAAGCATGTAACATCACTCCCACGTTAAACTTAGAAACCTACATTGTACAGTAGGCATGACTAGTCCTTTGTATGCACGCACTCAACAAGAATTTTGAAGCTTAGAAATGAAGCCATGTTCTTCACTTCATGTTTTACCATCTTTCTTTTGGTACACAATGACAGGCTGGGTATTGTACACCATGAGATCGAGCAGCTCAATTTGTTGTGTTATGATATGTTATAATCTTGTCTCTGTTCAAGCATAGCTTGGTGTATTAATTAATTGCACTTTTGGCATGCAAAAAATGTTTTTAAATTTGGGCGTCTTATTTTAAGCATCCATTAGTATCACACAGTGTATTCCACTCAACGTGTTTACCCGTTAATCGTCCTAGCTATGATCGTACGGTTGATGATCATGGAGCCTAGGCTCCATGGAGCCTCGGAAGCCTGTTCGAGGCTCCATGGAGCCCCGGCCCGACTACTAGGCTTCAGATAAAGGCTCGAGCCCAGTCCGATGCGCTGGTTGGGTCGAGTTGAGCTTGCCGAGGCGGGCTGCCCATAAGCAGGTCTAATGGGAGAAGAGAGGCAACAATTTGATAGAGGAGGAACGATGATGGCTACAGTAATGGCACTACTTTGGTGCAATATGACCTGGCTGTCATGACCATCCATCGACAACATTTGGAAGCCGCTCTTCGTGACCACCACATCGACATCGTCTAGAAGCTCTTTGTGACCACCACATCAATAGCTTCTGGAGCTTGCTGAGTCATCGACTCATCATTCCCCATGGCCACACTGCTCAATGCTCCGTTTATGGAGGTAAACCTAGTAAACTCACCCGGCCCGACCCAACCCACCTGCCATGTAAATACCCACAGAACCAACTCGACTAACCCACCTTAAACCAAATGAAGCCACACATGAACAGTCCTAGCCCTAGACACGGGGATGAGAGGGCCACAACATGTCATGTAATGTGATAGCTTTGGATGCTAGGTCAAGAGCATCAATATCTCTTGCTCCTTAAGCGCGAGATGAGTTGAGGTGGGCTCCAAGGCATTAGTGGGGCCCGACGATGTGGCGGTTGTCTAGCTTGACATGTGTTGCATAGGTCATCGGCCGTGCAATTGCGCCACACGTCACCGATCATCCAGAAGCATGTGTCGCACAGTTCTCCGAACGAGCATGTGCTCTGCACGGCTCACTGGTCGTGTATGGTGTACTCCCAAACATGAACTTGAGCTTCGGCGAGAGGTGGCGGCACTAGGTGTGCAGGAGGAGGAGGAGGAGAAGTGTGTGATGTGTGGTTGCGTAGTATTTAGAGTCTTTTCAACAGGCTCTCCATAATACTATAACAGATATTGAGGGACTAGTAAAGAAGCATCATCAGCAGTCCCTTTATAACTTCTCTTAAAACACTATTGACGCTCTCTCTATCTATTTCTCTAAAAGTCCTTCACAATTTATACCACACTCTAAAAAAAAACTTTCTCTGCAACACTCCCTCTATATCTACTAGATAAAATAGTAGCGAAAGAATTTTAGAGCAATGGACATATAATATATTTTAGAGAGAACAGGGACGGTCGGTGATGCTACTGTCCATTCTTCTATCCCCCGAAGGAGCGAAGGGAAAACTCGACACCTGGTGGGGTCCGTAGCACGATGACATGGAGGGCTAGTGGGCTACGGTGATCGCGCAGTCGACATCTGGTGGACCAGACGTCGGACTCCTGGTCTTCCCCCCTAAACAGGCCAAAAAAGAAGATGAAAAATCTGGGAATCTTCCAGGACGGCTCGCCGATGAGCAGCGTTAATCAGTTACCGACACGGCGACACGCACATCATTAGCAGCAGAGTAAACACGGTCCACGCCATCACACACCTGCAAGGACTGGATCCCACGGCGGCAGGCCAAGTCCTCCCCGCGCTCCGGTGACCTCCGCCGGTCGCCGTCCACCGCCGTGGTTGGGGACGTTAATTGCTTCTTCCTTCGAGCCTTGCGGCCACGCCATGGCTGCGAGGGATAGTCTTGTTCAGGGGGGCGGCGGTGCCATGGCCGAATCTTGTTCACATCACGCCGGCAGCTGCTTTCCATAAGCCAGGATCAGAGAACAATCAGAGAGTAGGATGCTCGGAGAAGGATTTTTTCAGGCACTTTTTCCTTGAATTTTTGCTTGCTTGCTCGGTATCTTTCTTTACAAGGACTGATTTTTTGCGTGGAGGACATATCCGCCTTGCTTGGCTACGTGCCCACGCACTGACACGCACGCGTCTGTATCTGCTAGTACTCTGCTACAGTCGCCGACGCGGCGACGCCACCGGCGGGACAGCTCGCGTATTCGCTGGCCCCTTCCCGCCCGGCCGCCATGACGGCGACGTCGCGGCTCCATTATTGGGTGCCTCCGAGCTCATCCGCATTTGACCGAACGCCTTGCGCGCGCGTCCGCCCGTTTGGCTTGGCCCTACCTGCTTGTTGTTTACTGCTACTGCTGCTACAAGCTAGCTAGCTGCTGCTGCTGCTACTCTCGCCTGGTTGCCTAAGGACTAGGAGCTAGATGGTGGAGGTGGAAGACGCCAAAATCAGCAGGGTTGTTTACTCGTCGTCGTCGGTGTCCGGGGTGGGCTCGCGGTTGAGGTCGGGGTTCTTGCCGCGGCGGCGAGGGGGAAGGCGCGGGGGCGGCGGGGCTCCGCCGCCGCCGGAGTGCTGCGCGTCGACGCGGGCGCCGACCTCGGCCGCCTTCTTGCGGATGGCGGCGGCGGTGAGCGCGGCGCCGCCGCCGTCCCTCCGTCGCCGGCGCCCCCCGCGGCGGCGGCGCCGTCGAGCTGGTCGGGGAAGTTGAGCCGCGCGGAGCGCCCCGGAGGTAGAACACCGCCGTGTCGTACGCCCGCGCGGCGGCGACGGCGGTGGAGTAGGACCCGAGCCAGATCCGCGACCGCTTGTTCGGCTCGCGGATCTCGGCCACCCACTTCCCCCACTTGCGCATCCGCACCCGCGGTACTGCCTCCCCTCCTCCCCGCGCCCGGCCGCCGCAGAAGCCTTCGCCGTCGCCGGCGCCGGCGCCGACACGGCCGCCGCGCCCCTGGCGGCGCCGGCGGCGGGTAGAAGACGGCGGCGGCGTCCCTCTCCATCCCCCAACTTCTTCTCCCCACCCCCACCTACACTGCACGGCGTCTGCGCCTGCGTGCTGGGCTGGGCTGGGCCTGTGACTGAGAGGTGGGGTCTATAAATAGAGGGGATTAGCGCGGGGGCGAGTTGTTGGGAGGGTGATTAGGGGTGGGGTTTCGGGGTCGGTGCGTGCGCGCGGTTTTGGGTTGGCTCATGTCATGGCGACGGCGACGTGCGGGCGAGCTTATCTCCGGGAGTGGGGAGTTGATCGTTTTCGTTTTCATTTCTCGTTAGGTCTCGGCGTGACGGCCGGTTGCTAATTGCGGGGGGCGCTTGGAATAATTAGTGGTCGGCGCTCGCCCGTCGTGGAGTGTCAGCCTCGTCGGTTGGTGATTCCTCCGTTTTTATACAAGACCCCGTGTCCTCAAGTGTGTTTTAACCTTTGATCTTTTTTATCCTATATTATTCGTCGTAACAAAATTACGATTATTAAAAAATACTTTCAAATAGGAATCTAACGATACTACTTTGTATCACAAAATTTATATATTATTAGGCAGAAAATTAATTAAAAAATTATAAAGTTTGAAGGTAATAAAATATATATTATCGCAAAGATTTTTATTATTAGGGCAGTAGGTAGGTAATAAAATATAAGAGAGAGAAATGTAGAAAGAGATAGGGTAATAATAGAAAAGTGGATGAATAGGGATGAGATAGGGAAAAATAGAAATTGTGTTGCCCGTTGGGCATGCCCTAATAAGTTGCTAGGTGTGTTTAGTTTAGTTGTACGTACCAACTAAAGTCAAATTTATATGGGATGATACAAAATGAATAAAATAATCTGTATAGGACGTTTCATACAAGTTGATGCAAAATTTTGTTGTGCTTCTAGAATGGATCTTGCGTCGCATGGTTTGAAAAAATTAGTCTAATGGAATGGTGCAACACATAAAAAGAACAATTCTGTTAAGTTTTTTTTCCATAAGGGATTACATCCCGATTTCCATTCATCAACAGATAAACGAAAGCAAAACCAGTATTTTACAACTAGTGACCAGCAACCAGAAGCAATTAACATGCAACGTTCAAATGAAACATTAAACTCCTAACGATAAACAAGGGAATTCACACGGCGTTTTAATTTTTCCCACATATGAAGCAACCCAGAATGACATTACAAGAATAGAAACGAAACTACATAGTCTTTTTTGCACGCTTCACTTCCTTCGGCTCCTTTTGCACACCCCCCATCTTTGCTGAACTGTTAAAGGCCCTCCTCCACCAGCACAGCTTTTTTGTGAAGTATTTGGATTTCCAGCCCCCTTCAGAACCTTTTGATTTGACGTCACCAAATTCTGTTAAGTTTTATCCCACCGTCCCGCGTAAGATGACACTGTTGAATAAAATAAATACATATGATGTAACCATATCACGTGCCATCTTATATAGACTCAACCTTTTACGGTGAACTAAACACATCAACTATCGCTTTGCTAATCGTGCAAAAGGCAACAAAATTCCTGTTTGGTTGCTTGGAGCCACCCTAGATTTCATTGTTGGCGCAGGTTCCCCATCTTCCTCTACAACTGCCTTCTTTTCTATCGGCGCCGTTCTACAGTTTTTAATTCATCCCGCATGATCGTCGTTTTCTTTACCCCGCCGTAGTCGTTACGATTTTGGTTCGCTGAGGTTAGGGTGTGGGTTCATGCGTGCACCTCAGCTTAGAAGAAGACCGGAGAGGTGGAGGCCCAATGGTGGAACTGGAGGGTAGCGCCAGTGGTGTTGGAGCCGTGGGTTCATCGAAGGGTAGTGGGCTCTGGTTGTGGAAGGACCATGGGTTTCAATTATAATATGACAAAGATATGCATGCCCTAATACTCTGGATTCTTGAAGCCACTTTAGAGCATGGTACTTGGTAGACAATCAACGGTCGATAACCTACAAGAATGACCATCGACATGGTTTCTTCACAACCAAAAAAAGTCATAAGATATCAATAGGAAATTGCATATTTGCCCCATAGTTAATGGGTCTTGCATATTTGGCCCATAGTTTGCAAATATGCGTCATTTCAAATATTTGAGCAAATTTCACAGGTCTGTATAGGAAAAACCTTTATGCTTCTCCTATATTGTGTAAGGACATCATATTTTCTGGCATGTGCCTTTCCCAAATCCCTAATCTCCACCGTACATGTGTCATCGGGTGGGAGTCCCGAGCTCGATGGCTGCGCATCTAGGGTGATGGCAGTGCTTACACAGTAGATAAGAGACATAATGGTCTTTTTTCCTATCCAAATTAGAGAGTTGCTCAAAATTTTGAAACGAGACATATTTGCCCAAAGTCAAGTAACTGTGGGGTAAAGATGCAACGTTACGGAGGACACTGTCAACTATAGAGCAATACGCGAATTGCTCTGATATTAAAATGAACTATTTGTTGGGCTTTTGCCCTTTGCACCATGGGCCGGCCCATCTAAGAGAGAGATGGATAGGGGGCACAGCACTGCCCCTGTTCTTCAGTTCGGGGTTTGTTCGAACCCTAAGGGGAGGAGCAGCCCTGCGAGCTGCGGCTGGCGGCGCCGCCATTGTCGGGCGCACGTGGGCGTGAGCGATGTGGCCTCGGCATCCTGGTTTCTTGTGATGCCGGTTCACTTCCCTCGCTTATTTGATGGAAGCCACAGCTCTCTCTCTCTCTCTCTCTCTCTCTCTCTCTCTCTCGGTTGATTGGTTTTTGCTGTTGGTTCATCCTCTCTCTTCACCCTCTGTTTTAGCCGTCACCCTGCTGCTCGCCGGTGCCTTAGCGTCCTCGGCGGGCAGTGCGTGGTGTTGTGGTGGTGGTCTTCCTCGACTTGGTTCCCGGTGGCCACAGGGTGGTCGTTGTGTGCTTACTGCTGCTCCTCTCTACACTTCGGACTCCTTCCGTGGCTTTTGGCCGTGGTGGGGGTGACGGCATAGTATCTGATTTCTAGGACAACGATTTCATCGTGCTTTGCCTCTACCTACTGGCTTGAATCTTGTGCTCAGTAAGACCTTCGGCTTCTTCTCTATTATTGTGTTTGTGCACTGTGCCGATTGAGGTGGATTTAGGGACATTTACCGTGTGCAAAAGGGCTGATTCATCTCAATTTGGGTGAAGTGCATTGTGTGGGAAATACTTGATTAGCTCGATGATGATTGCTTATTGTGAGGTGTATTAATTTGTTGTTAGGTGTACTTGATAGACCTAGAGTAGCACTGTTCGTTTAATTCTACTTTGGTGACTCAATCTGTATGGTATAGCACTTGGTTTTGATTTACGTTATCATATCTGAAAGGACCGAGATGACGGCTAGATGGGGATGAATAGGAGTGATACCAAATTCAAATTTCAGCTACGCTGCGGAGGTAGGTTCGGACTATCCGTGACACCCCTCGGACAGTCCGAGGTCAACTGTGAAGAATCCTCCCCAAAATCTTCGGAAACGTCCTGCACCACTCAAACAACAAGAATACCAAGAGCAATATCACAGGAGCACAGGAGAGGTCTCCCTCAAGCACAAGATGGAAAATAAAGTGGATCTAGCAAGAGAGAAAACTCAAACAAAATGTGAAGTGAAACACGAGGAGTTTTATCCCGAAGTTCTGATCTTTGCGGAGATCCTACTCTCCGTTGAGGTAGGCTCAACACCTTAGAGCCCGAGTCCCACTTGACTCTATTCCTCTCGGATTTGTGCTAAAGCACTCACCGAATATCACCTGATTCCTTTCCTTGCGGAGGGGGAATCACACCTTCACAAACGATCCGTCGCCAACAACACCGCTTCGGTGGCTCACGGCGACGCCTAGCCATCTAGGAGTCCACAAATGCCTAACCACTCACTTGGAGGTGACCAAGGAGCTCACGAGATGAACCAAGCTTAGATCTATCACCAATCTAGTTTCTTCACCCTCAAATCAATCTCACAAGAGGCATTAGGAGGGGAGATGCTTTTAGGGTTCTTGGGTGAGAGAGAGAATGAAATAAATCTGAGTTGTGCGCACAGTGGTGCCTACTGGGAGCAGTGGAATGGGTATATATAGCTCCCACAGATCTAGCCGTTAGGGTACAGTAAGTGAGATTCGGACTGTCCGTGACACCCCTCGGACAGTCCTAGGTAAGCTGTAAATAGTGACCCAAACAAAAGTTATATTTAAGACCTGCAAGGTATGTGGATCAGAGATATGGGTTTAGAATCTCCAGATGTGGCTAAGTGATTCGGACTGTCCGAAGATCTCTCGGACAGTCCGGTAAATCGAATAAATAAAGACAGAGAGCTCAACTGAAGGGTACCTCGGACAGTCCGGATCGGACAGTCCGGTAATTCCAATAATTCAAGAGAGAGAGCACGTCTGGAGGATGTCTCGGATAGTCCGGCAGTTCGGACAGTTCGAGCCAGGGCATGGACAGTCCGAACACAAAGAAGTAATTTGGGCTTGGAAATAGTGGAGAATCTATTGGGTGACTAAGATTTGACCTAAGATCATCTTTTGAGCACCAGAGTCACCTCATACTAGATTTCTCGTCGTATCTCTCTTTATAGTACGGTCGTCCTTAGACTTAATAGAATAAAGATTACAAATAAATAATAATTGAGCCTCCAAATGAATAAATCTTCAAGTCCTTCGACAATTCTTCATAAATATGATTTCCAAATTTAAATTTCTGTCCACAACTCAATTAAATGGTTAGTAGGAGTCTTTAGTGGTTAGCATCAATCACCAAAACACAGTTAGGGGCCTAGATGCCTTTTCAATATCACTGTTGTTCAGTCACTCTTAATCGAAAAGTTAGTGCTGTCAATAATGTCTATTATTGGTAATCAGTGATTGTTTTGTGACCAGAGCAGTGCTAGTATTCAGCATTGTTTTTTAGTTGTTTCGGCTAGGTTGCAATCTAAGTTGATATGTTAACTCCTGGTTTACCTAGCTGCTCATTGCCATACATATTGAGTAATGGTTTATCCATTTCTTGGTGCAAGAGCAGTGCTATTCTAGAGTATAAACCTGATTTCAGATTTAACAACCTGTGACATATAAAGCTCAAATTATTTGTTAAAAGGCTAATTTATTTAGCAACCCATAATTGGCAATCTGAGAGCAATGCCAATCTAAACCTGAGCTTTATGCTGTTTTGATTGGATTAGTGACTGCCATGTATGTTTTTCAAGTTAATATTGATCATGAATTTATTTGTTTTATTTCTTATATTTGGAGAATTTATGATTCTGAATTTACTTCATGGCTTATATTATTTTTATTATATATTCAATGTGATATACCTGTTCAATCTAATTAAACCGTAATATTTACAACACTATTCGGCTCTTGATGTTGGTTTAGGATTTCAGTTTCCACTGTAGAAAAGCCACCGCATTAACAGGCCCCGAACAGCTCCTTGCTTCCGTCCGCAACAATTTATTTGGTGACGAGTCATGGCCGTTCTAACCCTGCACCTGAACCCGCCGCGATGGTCTACTTCCACCGCACCTGACCCCGCCGCCACCGCCGCCACCGCCTCGCGCCCGCGCCGAACCAGTCGCTGCCAATCGCGAATCAGCAAGTACAGATCACCTGGCCGCCGCGGTAGCGCCTCGTTTGGGCCACCACGACCCGAGCCCAGGCCCCGACGGCGGCGACCGTCTAACCCCCCGGCCACCCCATGTCGGCCGGAGGCGGCGCCACGTGTGCCAGAAGCGCGGCCGCCGACATGCGCGGGCGAGGTCGCGCGAGCGGCGCGGCGGCCACGTGGGGCGTGGGGAACGCGACGGGCGGGCGGCCGCCGACGTGGGCTGGGCGGGGTGCGCGGGGCCGTGGACTCGCGGGGGTGTCGCGACAAGGTGGGCGACGGCGACGGCGACGGCGTGGTTATCCGTTCCGGGTGCGGTGCCCTCGAGCCGAGTCTCGCCGCTCGTGTCGTGGTGCTCGTCAGCGCGGCCGGACGGGTTGGGGTTTGCTCGGTGCGTGCGTGCGTGCGGGGTTGGGTTGGGTACTTGGCTGGGTCCTGGGTGGGGGATGGGGTTGGGCCGCTGGGGTTTGTTTATTCGTTGAGCGGCCGGCGTTGGACGGTGGCCGGGCGGCGAGGCGAGGAATGGGAGGCGCGAGCTTCTTGGGTGGCTGCTGCTAGGACCAGTACATTTTTTATCTGGACAGAGGAGACCATTGACCTGTCACAGTGTCACGTGAGGGGAGCTGCGACCAGGGCTCGTCTATGTCCGTACGGATAGATACCGCCGTAATGTTTTTTTTTTCACTGCGGCTATTTCACTGGCGCTCGTAAACGATGGAACATGCACACGATTTTAAGGGGGCGACTAGCTAACGAGATCCCGTCGGGAGCCCACCCCAACGGGATCCCTCCCTCCACTCGCCTCGCCCGCGCCTCGCCTCGCCCGCCTCCTTCCTCCGCTTAGGCCTCCCGCCGCCTGACCTCCCACCGCTGCAGCCGACGCCGCCACCCTAACCCGACCTTCGTCCCTCCACCTAACCCTGAGACTCCGACACCCCGCCCGCCCGTACCGCCCTCGGCGCTCTCGTGGCGCCACCGCCTCGACGAGCCCCACCCACCGCCGGTCCGCCACCGCCTGACCTCTCTCTATACCCCGAGGAACCCACATATTCCTAACCCAACCCAAACGGCAGGGCGAGCTCGACGGCGGCGACGGCGAGGTCGTCGACGGCGTCGGTAGGCCTCCTCCTTCCTCCTCCTCCTCCTGCACACAGAGTGCGAAAGGAGGGGGCCCTGGCCGCCGCCGTGGCGAGAAGGGGCTGGCGTGGGTGAGTGGACACGTGTCGCTAGGGGAGGGGATCCCGTCCGGGACGGGATCCCGTTGGGAGGAATTTCTGCGATTTTAAACGACGGAACATGCACACGATTCTGTGTATACATGTTTGCTGCCCTGTTTGATTTGCGGTTTGGTTCAATTTTGTTCGGTTGAGTCAAAGCTTAAACGCTTTCAAAAAGAGGTATAAAAGGATCAAAAATTATTTTTAAAAATATTTTTTAATTATTTGAGTAAAACCCTACAAAGTTCTGAAAACCATAATGTGTCGCCACCACAAGGTTAGAGTTTGATTGGTTTCTTGTGCTCTAGGCTTTAAGGGGAGACTGGGATGACGGTGACCTGATAGTTAGGAGGAAATCATGGAAGCCTAGGAAACGACAGCGGCTAAAGGAGCGGTTGAAGGCGGGGGTGGTGGCGGCAGGCGAATCACCATACGATTGTTGGATTAGGGTGGACGGGATGACAAAGCAGCAAGAAGGCAATGGCGCCGCCAACCTCAGGTAGGTGGTCTAACATTGAGCGAGGGAGGCGCGTGTAGTAGTCAGATAGGGAGAGACGACATTGACGGCAGAGGAGGGTTGGAGCAAGAAAAGAAAGTGCGACTGTGTGGTGATCCTAATTGGATTAGAGTGGAAGAAGAGCGAGGAAAGTAATAGGGAATGAGGAGTGTTTTGGGTTGTTGGATTTCAATCCAATGTCCAAAAAAATTGACTGCACTTGTAGGCCCTTGTAAGTTAGTCTATCTTATAATTTTGTTACGTACATTTCTCTTTTTAACCCTGTACTTCCTCGGTTCTTCCCCAATTTAACGTATAGGGCTAAAATCAGAAACAACTTTTTAGCATTTTAATTTCTCAAGTTTCTAGATATTTCACTTGTGCTTATGGCGCTTAATTTGTTATGGAAATGCCCTTTCGCAAGACAGGTGTGGTGTAGGATTTTTCAATAATAGAAATTAATCCAGTCTCTATAACCGAATGTATACGACAATGGTGTGGTGTAGGATGCAGCCCATCCTGTGACATTCTGATGTTCGTGCGGCGGTCATTCACTCATTGGCATTTGCCGGGATGATCTTCATAGGACGGAAAGATGAGCGTAGGGGCGAGGATGGACGATCCTATATTCACTCTCGAAACTTTAGGAAAAGCATAGTGCCAGGATTTGTCATCAATGTTTCATATGGCCAAGTGAGGTGGTGGGACTGATTTCAGACGATATTCATAGTACACGTTTTGTGCTACTAGAGGGTTAGAGGCATAGGATGGCGAGTTATGTTACTATATGTTTGGTAAGGTTTTGTGGGTCTTCCATGGCCTTGTTATCTGTTTGTAATTCAATTTTTCTCCTTTCTCAACGAATGAACAGGCACGCCTTTACCTACTCTAAAAAAAACCGTTGTTGCTCTCAAAAAAAAAACGTTGTTTCCCTCTCCTTAAACCGGCCACCGACCATCGTCAGCGTCGTGGCAGGCGGCGCTCGTCATATGAAAGGAAATGGTCAAATGGGCCGCCGTCTGATACTGCAGCAATCTCTCGTGGGCTGGGATGCACAGTCATAGACATATACACGGCCATCCCAGGAATAGAAACAACGCGTCTCGCATCTGCGTGCACGAGTTTTTCCCAAAAAAAAGGGGAAACGGCCGCGTGTTTTTTTTCCCCTTTTTTTTTTCCTTTGCAATTGCAAGCATAGAAGTTGGAGCCGAAAATTGTCCGTTCCTGACAGATTTTGTTCTTAATGATAGTAGACTAGTAGTAAATCCTTTTGACTTTTGGGAACCATTCCTTAGAATTTTTAAGTCACAAAATGGTTCCGTAGAAATCTAAAACTCTCAATCCGGTTTCGATTCAGTGCCGGCTTCTGGAACCCACTTTCTGAAACTCCCAATTTCAGCTGAAAACAACATACAGGATGCCTGCATATAAACAGCAGCACAATTGACAACCAGCCAATTAATTACCTTCGGTGCCCTGCTGCTTTCGGAGTTTCTGATTAATCAAGATCAGAAATTCTAAACAACGGGATCCCGTCCCATACGGGATCCCTCCCCATGCGACACGTGTCCAATCTCACCTCGCCACACAGGCGCCCCTTCGCCACGCCCACCAGGCAGAGAGGAGGAGGAGGCCTACCTCGAAGCCGTCGACCTCGCCGTCGCCGCCATCGAGCTCGCAGCCGCCGGGTTAGGGAACATGTGGGTTCCCCGGGTGTAGAGGGAGATCGGGGAGGCGGCGACCGACGCGGGTGAGGCTTGTCGGGGTGGCGTGAGGCGCCACGAGCGGGGAGAGGCCGGCGGGGGCTGGCGGCGGTGGAGGGGATTCACGCCGCCCCGTCTGTTAGGGTGGGCGGGTGGCACGGCCGGTGCAGGCGGGCGGAGAGGCCCACGGCGCCAGGCCCAGTGCCGAGGTGGTGGGCGGCGGCGAGGCGGTGGGCGCGAGCGGCGGCGGCAGGCAGATCTGGCGGCAGGAGAAGGCGGCGGGCGGGCGCCATGGCCTTGAGGAGAGGCGGCGGGGAAGAAGAGGTGCGAGTGGCGGAGTGGGAGCTATCCCGTCGGGTTGGGCCCCCGACGGGATACCGTCCCCTAGTCGCCCCCAATCAAGATATATGCGAGTGCATTCACATTTAGCAATGTTATCCACGCATTGTTATCTGATACTCATCCTTGGCAGCACTTGCCACACCATGGCACACTCTTCAGGCTACGAACCTACGATGGGAGTTGCCCTTTCTTGGGGCCCAGAAAAGCATCCACCCGTGCCCATGCATATCTGTACCTGTACGGCATGGTAAGACTGGCCTGGCTATTGGCTAGCAGGTTACCTTCTCCATCGATGGGCTTCCCCAGTTTCGATTACTGCCTTGATTGAATGTTGCTATCCACAAACTGCATCCTGAATGTCGAAAGAAATGGCCAATCTCCTTCAGGCTTCAATATGACGATCTTTTGAGAACAACAGGTCCTGAAAAGCGAAGCAAACAGATGAATGAATGCTCTTAATGGGACTTTATGGCCTAACAGATTTATTTTTCTTGTACAACAATTGGTACCACCACCAGGCGGCAGGCGTTAAAGGGCTGTCACTACGACTGGTTCAATACTGGAGTAACTTGGTACGGAAAGGACTGATAAATCCTTGGCTAAAAACAGAGTATAGCTGGAATGCGGAGTATTTGGCTGGAGTATTGGGTTTGAACCAAATCCAACCAAATACTTCTCATCTAAACAGACCAAGACTTGAATAGATAAGACATGCAATTCTAACAAAGAAGCTTTTGGGGTTTCAGATAATTACAGCTGCAAAAACCCTGCCATACTGTTCTTATTTCTCCAATAATATTTGCAACTTTTTGCAGACAAATGCATTGAATAGATTAGTTACAAAAGGGAGGTTTTGCCACATCTTTGAACAAATCAAGGACATTCTCGTGGTGGGTGCAGGCCGATGGGCTCCGCCGCCCAGTGAAGCGCTTTTCATCAATCAATCAAGCAAGACATAAAAATCCAGTCCTAGACTGTGGTTTACCTATCTCCTACCTTTATCCTTGTCATGAATATAGGTTCATGACAGATATTAACAGCTGAATATTAGCAAAGGCCCGGTAAATGGCAGAACAGCTGCTTATAGAGATGTAGAGGATAGGTAAGGTTGATGTGATGATCATAATGGAAGGGATCAATGAAATGTGGAGCATGCGCAGTTTGATGGAAATGTTGTGAGAAGATGGAACTGGCAAAAGGGAAAGCTGAAGCTATGATCTTCAGCTCGGCAAATTTTCAAAGGTTAAGTTACAAGCCATATAAAGGAATGATATTTAGAGATGAAGCCACCAGAAGTAGGTTGGGTGATGTTGCTATTTTTACTGAGGTGCTGGCAAGTGATGTTTTGACACCAAACAGGGAAAATTCAAGTGGCAACAACCAAATTCTAAAAAATAAGGAATCCTAAATGTTGGACATACTTGACTGCAGAATGGCACTGAAGAAAGGAATTGAGTTTGTGTACAAAAGTTAGTTCAGTCAGACTGCTGCAGCAGTGACAAGAAACCAGTATTGACATGTTCATCAATTAATCATGCTATGGAATGGAGTTGCCACTCCTGGTACCTGACTAAAACCGGCAGAGCAGCAATGAAGACGGTGCCAAGTTGACAACATTGGGATTTGGGAGTGCTGATAATGACTTGACTGATCTATAAGTTTTCCTGATATCCATGAGAATGCTTTGATGAACAAGTGTGATCACTAAGTTAACAAAACAGACAATTCAATTGTCAAACATATTTGTGATTCTGCAGAACCACAGCAAATACTGGAGGCTGAAGTTTAAGTGCGTGCAACTTTCAGCATCCTTTGCCTAAATTCTTTGCTACAATATTAACTGGTCAATGCAAATGCATGGAAGACAAAGAAATCTGTATATATCAGTTGTTACCTCTCAGTCTGTCTGAACCTCACAAATAACCATCCTCATCCTCATCATCACCACTCCAAAACATGTCATCCCCGTTGATCCCAAGCCCCAGGACGCCATCCACAATGTCTTCATCAGCAAATGCCGACATTGTTGTAGCACCAAAAATTTTGGTCCTCGTTGCAACAATGTCGTCGACAACATCATCCAATTCACTAGTATCCCAATCCACAATGAACTCATCATCATCTTCCACTTCGTGTCCAAATTCTTGACGTGTCCCACTCTGCAGCATCTCCTTGTTAACCTCCCCATTCTCCACGGAATCCCATGGCAACCAAATGTCAGCGACAGTACTGAGAGCACGGCACCCGTCTCCAATCACGGCCGTCCTCAAGTCCGCCTCGTGTGCCTTGCGCACTGTGTCGGTGAAGTCAGAGTCATCGGAGACGAGCACCACCCAGTCGACGCCGCAGGAGACGGAATGCTTCACCTGGCGCTTGAGCGCATGGTCGGCAGCCTGCGGCTTGTCGGAGACGGTTCGAACGTCCACACCAGCACGTCGGAGCTCGGCGGCGAGCCCGTAGCCGACCTTGGGTGTGAGGAGCTCGCGCGCGGCCTCGTTGTACTTGGTGTTGCCGGAGATGAACCGCTCGCGGAACTTCTGCCGCTTCTTGCCCTTGAGGGAGCGGAGGCGGGCGAGCTTCTTGTTGCGCTCGCGCTCGTGGAGCTGGCGGAAGTGGCGGGTGAGGTCGGGGCGGGTGGGGAAGCGGCGGCCGCAGACGGCGCAGGAGTACGGGACGGGCGGGGCGGCGACGCCGGCGCGCTCGGCGCGGTCGAGGGCGCGGCGGTCCCGACGCTCGGCGGCGACCCAGGCGGGGAGGTGCGAGAACGCGTGGCGGTTGGCGAAGGCGGAGACGGAGACGACGCGGCCGAGGAGCGAGGCCGCGTCGCGGAGGGAGGCGGCCGCCGGGAAGGGCGGCCCGCGCGGGGGCTTGTTGTCGAGGTCCCAAAGCACGACCACCGTCGGGGCCCGCGCCGTCCACACGCCGTCCCTGCCGCGGACCATCTCGACGTCCGCGGGAGGGGCGGCCGCCGCGGCGTACGGGTTCTCTCCCGCCGCCGCGGCGTGCGGGGGTGGGTGTCCGGCGCGGAGGGCGAGGCGGTGGTGGAGACGGTGTGCCCGGTGGGGGAGGGGAGACGGGTGGAGGGGAGACGGGCTCGGAGGGAGCTGGAGGAAGGAGATGGGAGGCGGCATGGCAGGCGAGCGTGGCTGCGTGGGAACTCGGGCTTCGCTGGGGTTAATGGATAGGAGAAGGGGAGGGAGACGAGGGATCAATATGCATTTCTGGCAGATGGCTGCGGCTGAACAGTCCTCCTTGTGGTTTTTTTTTTCTCAAACAGTCCTTGTGATTTCATCTAATTCTCTAGCCGGCAAATCCCTTTAACTTGTGCTCAAGCCTAGCTCAGCGTTTCCTCCGAGCTCCGGCACAAGCCCGACAGGGAAATGCTCGGCTTAGAGCATCTCCAATGGTGCAGCTAGCTGCTAGCTATAAATAAATATCATGTCATCTATAGATAACATATAGTCTCGCTGGCTCTCCTCTCTCTCTCTTCTTTCTCTCCCCTCCATATCAGCAAATAGTCTAGCTGGCTCATCTTATAGACAGTACATTAATTAGCGTTGTACATGCCCTTAGCTTCTCCAATGGGACTAGCTATAACATTGACTGTAATATTGAATATGGATCCATATGTAATAGATAGTAGGTGCATTGGAATCAGCTATAGTCTAGCTGCAGGTTAGTAGCTAGCACACCCTTCTTCTCTCCTCCACATAAGCAAAAGGTTGAGTTGAAATCCTTATGTGCAAGTTAGTAGCTAGCACACCATTGGAGATGCTCTCATCGAAGACCTCGATGTGTTGCTGCCTTGAACCCATGTCCTCCCTTGAACCCATGTCTATCGTTTCCAAATCATTGCAAAGTCCTATCTTTGCGACATGGAAACATGTCATATGCACATGGAGCACTTGTGCACATGTGTAAACATTAAATCTCAGCTCTCAAATCTGCATCCAACGGGCATTGGCCTTTTGTAATTTGCCCCTCACACCTCCCCTACCGTGCAAATAATAACCCCTCTCCTCCATGAATGGAGGTTGGACGACTGAGATTTAATGTTTTCACATGTGCAAAGTGCTTTATGTGCACATGATATGTTTACTTGAGACATTTGTCCATAGCTACATGCCTCCAATCATTCACTTTCGTTGGGTCATCTAGGCCTTCTTTTTCAGCGTAATTTTGAATTAAAATATGCCACTAAATATTTGGGTTTTTTTACATAAATCGGACAAGGTAGAATTTTATTGTCATTTTTAAAGGCTTTTAGTGGTTTTCTTTTGAAAGCTCCAAACCAAAGTATTTAGGAAAAAATAAAACCCTTATAAAAATGGATACAAAGTACTGCAACATCTAGCTTGTATAGGAATAATAAATTTGCAGTGGTAGTTTTCAATTTTAATGTAAATTGAAAATAACAACAATATGACAAGCTGGTTAGGACGATGTCAAGGGTTCACCACGTGGTCCACATCCCCTGGTGCCACAGGATTATCCAAGTGCGGTAGGCGGTAAGGAAGGTAAACAATGACCATAGTTAGGGTGTGTTGGAACTTGCATAATGGTGGGAGGACAAGTGAGTGGAACAATACATAAGGGGATACTCTAATCTCTAACAACCTTATGCTACCTCATCTTGAGCTCGACCTTGGTTTGAACCATTATTGTGCTCAGGATCACGCTTGAATCTTGATATCAGGCTCAACCAGAGAATCCAGGAATACAAGTTTTTTGGATAATCGGTGTCATTTAATCTTAAATCACTAGTTTTTACCTTCAACTATAGGTTTATATGTATATATACTAATAAGATAGCAATATACAAGGGTTTGTCCGAAAGGCACCGTGGTCACTCGATCTCGACGCTAACACTCTAGATCTGCCATAGGTTCGGTGGAAGCTTTGGTAGGATTGAGCTTGTCTTGGTTGAGCACGAATAATAATGCTAGATGGGTGGAAAGAGGTCTATATGCGCTTGAGCTCGAGCCCATGTTGAGTTGGTGTGTTAGGTGGTTTAAAGAGGGATAATTAGTGTAATGATGTTTGTTTGGTTCTGTTGGGATCAACCTCAAACTCGTCATCTTTAGTTTTTGAGCTTGATCCAAGCTGAGATTCTATCTCAGGGGCCCTTGGTGAAACCCTAGCAGTAGGGTGGTAGGGTGACAATTCAAATATTCACATCATTTTTTCATCCTTCTTATTTGATAGGACACAAATAGGGAATATATATTTTTTTCTTAATTCATATTCTTATATTTCAGTAATTTACAAGGACCTTGTAAAAATATAAAAAACTACACCCGCTACGGATTGCAGTGGCTGAATAGTTGTGGGGTGAAAAGGGGTGAAAATAGACAAAATGATATCCTTGACTTTAAATTGTGTTGGCGTCATCCAAATGAAAAATACAAATTAAATTGTTGGAGCCATCGATACTATTTGCTTGGTTGGTTAGAAGCCAGAAAGTGATGGTGCGACAGGAAATAAAAGCAAGTCAGTACATAATTTTATGTAGTAATGCTTGTACATGCATAACAATTAATAACGATGATGATATCCTTGACTTAAATTATGTTAAACGTATATAGGTACAAGGAGAGTTTGGTTTGGTTGCAGATTGCTGCCCTTAAGGTTTGGTTTCATAAGGATAGGGCTATGTTCCTCCCATGCATGTTACTACTATATATGTAATTACGTTTCGTGGTTGGTTGCGAGCTATACAGCTAGGGCATATATATATTGACTATTTTTGGTATCGAGTTAGTAAAAAATGATATGGTTTTAATTTTCTCATCGTAACGACTCCTGTATGTAATACTAGGGCTACACGCTACAAGTAGCGACGGTGCAGCCGACAAGGCAGCCTCGATCGAACGGCTGAAAGGACGAGGACGACGTGGGCAAGCCGACATGCGACAGCGCAACAAAACAACGCATCGCGCGGAGGCTGTCGCAGTGGCGGAGCTAACCCAACTGAGGAGCCTAGGCCCAGGGTGGCTAGGCCTTGGCTCCGCCCAGTTGGGCCTGGGCCACTTGCCACAAATATGCTGAAAAATGAGCTGGGACGGAAGGAATATATGCCTTGCTATTGGGCCGGAGCCCGGGCCTGGGCCCAGGCCGCCACTGGGCGACGCTAGCACGTTGTATAATAGATAGATTATTTTTATTATCCTCAACTGGCTATTATTTTTTAATACAAATCTAATGCACATAATAAAAAATATCATGTATTCGTGAAACCGGTTTCAAATAATTAATGTATTCCTCGTGAAACCTCTAGAGAGAAATACATCTCACTAGCAAGATCCATAAAAATAGAAAATTAAATCGAGTATTCTATAGGCTAGACGGTTTAAAAGCATCCACAAAATTTTCATTGTCATCTAATTTTAGTAGACCCAGAGAACAATCTAACAAGACAAAGAAACGGCTCTCCGAGGCGTTATTTACGTTGAAATGTAAGCGGTGTCATCACCGTATATATATTGTTTCCTTAAATAAAGATCTATTTACGTGTGCTATTATATTTTCTAGGAATTGACTCCCTCACAGGTGACTAGGTCCTTATAGGGTTGCCCAGTCGATTTTCTGGGCCTTCAGATTGAGATCCATTGACCCAGATCTCTCATCCCTCTCTCTTTTCTCCCCCTCCCTCCCCGCGTCTCTCTCCCTTTCGGTCTCGCCCGTGCCCCTCCTCCTCTACCCCCGCCGCCTCGGCGGGCGCTGCCGCCACAGACCACTCCGCCTCTAACTCCTCCCGCCCACTGTGCCGCCTCCCCACTCCTAACCTGGCTAAGCGCCTTCGCCCAACCAACCGCCTTCACCCCCTCATACGGTTCCGGCGGCAGTCGAGCAAGGGAGACAGAGCAAATCCGATTTTATAAATATGTTTTCTTTTGCAACACACCTGATGCTGGATCTCGGAAAAATGGGGGAAAAGATTGCCCCGAATTTGCATAAGATGTGAACGAGAGATTTCTCTAGAGAAGAGAAAAAGGACGGGCACGCCTGCATAAAATGATGAAGGGGCCACACCACGCACACCCCATCCGCCGCGCCCACCCGGGGTTCACACACACCGCGCTTACCGACCCCACCCGCTCCATCCCCGCACCGAAAACCGCACCCACTACCCACTGCCATAGGGCCCACCGAGATCAGTCCCACACGGCAGAGATAGGGACACAGTCCGGCGCGGTCGCGGTCCCCGCCGCGGCGGCGGCCGCGGCCCGGTTGACCGCGAGTATAAAGCAGCCTCACGGCCGCCCATTTCAAAACCCGCCCCCTGCCTGCGCTCCGCTCCGCTTCTTCACCTCGCCTCCCTCCCCCACCAAATCCCTCCTCATTTTATTTTCTCTCTCTACCCCCCTCTCTCTCTCCCCGGCTCGGGGGAGAGCGCGCGCGCGGGGGGCGCGGGGCTAGGGTTTTCGCCGCCGGCTCGCCATGGAGGCGTCGGCGTCGGCGTCGTCGGCGTCGGGGTCGCCCTCCGCCTCTGCCGGCCGCTCCCAGCCCTCCGCAGGCGCCGCCCAGGTCCGTGCCCCGGCTCCTCCCTCCCTCCCTCTTTCCCGCCGCCGGCGGTCTTGTGTGGTGCTCGGGTGCCTGCGCGTGGGTCGAGGGGGTAATGCGGGTGGGAATTTGGGGCCGCCGCGGCGTGATCGGCGGGTTCGAGGGCCCGGGGGAGAGATCTGGCGCGGCCCGTGTGGGGGCGGTGAGGGTGTTGGATTGTGGGATGGAGCGTGGAGCTGGTTGCTTGAATTTCTGCTGTCGCGCGTGCGCGCTGGCGGGGAGTTTGTGGTGTATGCGGCAATGGCGGCGGCTGCGGGTGCTCTTGTCCTGGTTTAAGGCGACTCGGTTTTGTCCCGGATGATTTTAGTTGTAGATAAGGGGAATATTTCGTTCTTTAGGACCTATAGCCTGGAACGTGCTTTTGATATTGCATGGTCATGCTTTGCTGGCCTAAAATTGTGGAGTTTCAATTCACCTTTCGACTGTTATATTGTATTTTCGTCCTATTCAGGGAATGTGTCATATAAAGGATACCTCCCTGCAGTTTCACGAGCTAAAAATTGAGTTTTGCAATGTTCTGTTCCTTTGTTTTAAAAAAGCTGCCAATATTTTGTGAAAACTATTATTTTTTGGCCTAGAAGGGGATTCTGTATTACATACATAAGCTAGTTGGGCCCTTTTTTGTTTTGGCTTTGAGCTTTATACCTTCAATCATATAATTACTATGTGTTTTTCTCTACACACGTTTTTAATAAAGTTAATACACGCTTGCTTAGGTTACTCACAATAATCAGGCTATGTCAGCTGAAGAAGGAAGCAATGCCCCCCGATATGTTTTATGCGTTATTGACTCGTTGAAGAAGAAAGTTACAGCAGATCGTTTTACTTACATTAAGGTTCTTCAAAGTTGCACATTATGTACTTCTCTAAGTAATTTCACCAGATATTCCCATCGTTTACTATTTCTTATTGCTATAATCTTTTTCCAGAATAGGTTAGAAGAGAACAGGATTAAGCTCAGCACCTTTACACAGAACAATCACAATCTGTCAAAAATCAGGAAAAATAATACTTCAAATGGTACTGATCTAGTCTTGAATTTGCTCACAAAAAGGCAAGACGATGCACTGTGTTCCCTGCATAGTTTTGAGGTGTCTTCTGCTGAGAAAGATGGTGGCAGTTGGCAAGAAGAAAGTTCATATGGTGCATCGATGGTTATTTTTGGTGGAAATCTCGGTTCGAAGAATGCCATTCGGCCAATTAAACTACAAGAAGTGTCAAAGCTTCCACCTTATACAACATGGATATTTTTGGACAGGTCTGTTTGTAAGCATACACGTTTGTAAACATCCCAAACTCATGCATACCTTCTTTAGGTACTGATCACAAAAATACATCCCCCAAATCTGCTGTTTGCGAGATGTAAGTCTCATAAGTTTCCGTGAGATGTGAGGTTATCTTGGGGGGGTTTGATGCAGGAATCAAAGGATGAATGAGGACCAATCTGTACTTGGTAGACGAAGGATTTACTACGATGCAACTTGTGGTGAAGCCTTAATTTGCAGTGATAGTGAAGATGAAGCTATTGAGGATGAAGAGGAGAAAAAGGAGTTCAAAAATTCTGAAGATTGTATTATCAGGTAAATAAACTTGTGCAGCTGTTATTCTATTTGATTTTGTTTACCTTTGCCTTAATGTGCGTTACATTATGCTTAATTTCTGCATTGTTTTGTGATTGACAGATGTGCTGATTTTACTATCATATTTCCTGAAAAAAAATGCTATTGCACGTGCTTCTCTTTGAAGTAAATGTTCAATTATATTTTCTTTTGAAACACCATATGCGATAAATGTGCTTATTTTCCATGTTTGTATTTGAAATTAATAAAATAATAAATGTAACGCGATATGGAAAATTAGTTGGGCTGATATTTATGGCGTCAATTCATGTTTTTTAGGTGAACTAATAAATTAGAATGGTTAAGTACACTATATACGAGGATAAAATATCATAATATCTCACAATCTTATAAATCATGAGGATATTTGTATCTAATTTGAATCGAGTGCACATCCGATTCATATTGTATTTGAGAATATCTGACAATACGGTAAAGGCACGATCCACACCGTTTCACCCTTAGATTTGCCAAATTACCATCATTGTTTCTTGAAAAAATCTTAGTGCCTCATGATGCATAAGCAATACAGCTATATAAATATGGTGGTAAAGAAACTAGCGCATTCAAAAAAATATATATGCGCTTGTTGGACTGTAATGTATTGCAATATGATTAATTGAGAATTATTAGAGGAAAATGATTTAAATATTAAAAGATAAAATATCACTGAGATGCTATATTGCTATGGTCTTGTTCCTTTCTGCCTAAAATTGCCAAAAGTTTTAATCTGAAAAGGTTGTGATCTCTTCTCTTGAGAGAGCCTTGGAGAGTCCAAAAAAAAATATATAAAACATTATTTTAGTAATTCTGAGAAGAACTATTTAAAACCCCACAAAAATGACTACATCATTTGGCTGGTACAAAAATAACAAATTTTAATTTTATTTAATTTAAGCCGAAAAGAACAAGGCCTAAGTTTACACTCGGCAATAAAAAAGATAAAACTGCTATTTAAATGTATGCCATCCATCATAATTTGCATTACAAGAAAAATTCTGCCAATACACTTCCCAAACGATAAACATGTACACACGCATGCACTATATAGATATTTCCAATTGCCGAAAGAACTGACACAAGGAATAAAGACACATGGAGAGAAATTTCACCAAAAGCAGCAAATAGTCAGACTACATCAAAATGGAGCTTATCCTTGAATTATTTGTTAAGATCAGATTAAGGATTCTGTTATTGTAAAGTTGTAGATGATCCCTTATTTTGAAAGTTGACATTCTGTAAGGTTTGCTCATAGTGTATCACGTTTCTTAGAACTAATAGATATGGAGTTTGAGGTCTTGTTCATAATGATTGTAGCTTTAGTTTTTCAGATAACGTGGCTTTCCAGCTACTCTTTAGGGCTGACTGACTTTGGATGTTTGGCTAGATAGTATAGTTGCCGACTTTGCTGAGAAATATCTGAAATACCCTTGCGATAAAATTAAAAGGAAAAAGGGACATATAAATTTAAAATACATGGGGAAATAAAACTAAAGAAAACAATGGGAAAAAGAAAACTCTGGACTGGTGGGCCATAGTTTTTTTTTTTTTTTTGGGGTGTTGGGGGCTTGCGCAATCTTGCCCCCCAAAAAAAAACGACTACTTAGATATTGGTTTCTGCTTTGTGTTCTTCTCCCACTTCATGGTTGATTTTGTGTAATTAATTGCCTTCCTCTGTTAGGATGACTATTCAAGAATGTGGCATGTCTGATGCAGTGCTGGAAACACTAGCTCAATGTCTCACGAGGGCTGCTGCTGATATAAAGGTTATTTTCTGTTCATATGGCATCACCTAAACCCACTTAAACATTTGCTAATCTGCGCATTTTCTTTTGATCTTTTGAAACTGACCTTGTTCTATTTTACAGGCCAGGTATGAGATCCTACATGGGAAAAAAGCTGAGGATTCTTTTAACAAAGTGGCTGCAGTTAATGTGAAAGTAGAAGATGTGTACCATGATAAAGATTTGGATGCAGCATTGGATTCATTTGACAATCTATTTTGTCGACGATGTCTAGTATGTTCATCTGTAAACTGTAATTTGTTTTTGTAATACCTCTGGGTTTCTTATTAACATTCTGGCATTCTGCTCATTTTGAATTTTGCAGGTTTTTGACTGCAAAGTACATGGGTGTTCTCAAGATTTAGTATTTCCTGTAAGTGTCCAAGTTAAAGAATTTTTTGCAAATTGCATATTCTAATTTATGCCTTGTTTGTACAGATAGAAAAGCAGCAACCTTGGAGCAGCACCGATGATGGTATACCATGTGGTATTCATTGTTATAAACTGGTTTGTATTTTATGGTGTATGACTTCTGAAGAGTGGTTTGTTTTGTACTGTGACGATTTAAACTTCGAAAACTCAAGAAAAGCATGATTTTGTGCTGATATTTCTTTTGTAAACCATATTTTTCAGGCATCTAAACCAGATGCTGCTACTGCTATTGGTTGTGACATGCTTCTTGATGTTGAGGAGCCAACTCACTCATCGGACAACACAAAGAATCAGCTAGGCTCAAAGAAGAAAAAGCGTGGTTCTAGTGGAAGGAAAACAAAATCTCAACAAAGTGAAAGCTCTTCAACTGCAAGGGTTGCCTCAGAAAGTAGTGAATCAGAAGTACATCCACTTAGCAGTAAATCTCCGCAACATTCGCCTTCGTTATCGAAAGTTAAAATTGGCCCAAAAGGTGGAATCAAGAAAAGTACTAATAAAAGAATTGCGGAGCGAATTCTAATGAGTGTGAAAAGAGGACAAAGAGAATTGGCGCCGCCAGACATTAACTCTATTGTAAGTGGATTTCTTTGGCCAAGGGATATGAAGCTTAGATCTGATACGCGGAATGAAAATAAAGATTCACCTGTATCCTCGCAGCATAATGCTCCAAGCACAAGGAGTTCTAAAAAGAAGGGCGCGGCTCATATGGCGGATAACTCTACTCTTGTGGAAGCTCCGAATAATTTGATGGAGGAAACAAATAACGAACATTCAGCAACAGGTGGGTATGGCAGTTCAAGGAAAGAGGAGTATGTTGACGAGAATCTATGCAAGCAAGATAATGGTAGATCTTGGAAGATGATTGAGCAAGGGCTTTTAGTGAAAGGTTTGGAGATTTTTGGAAGGAACAGGTTGGTCCCTTCTCCTAATGATGAACTTTATATCAATGATTTCCTTAACCTTTTTGGGAAGGTTTGATGAGGGGATTTCTTTTGGAATTTTTGGGTTCTAGTTGGTCCCTTCTCCTAATGATGAACTTTATATCAATGATTTCCTTAACCTTTCGGGGATGGTTTAATGAGGGAATTTGTTGCGTGCACGACGGCGAAGATCGTAGTTGCGCACAGGACGTCAAACAAGGGCCTTAGGGCGGTGTTTAGAGGGCGCCGTCGATACCCAAGCCACACGGCTAGGCTGTGCCACACGTGAGAGAAGAGGAAGAGGGATAAGGTTGAGAGTCAATAGAGATAATGTGCCGCTTAATCTTTATTTCTTCTTGACCTGGCTATTATATAGCCATGCACAGATAATGCTGGCCGAACCTGACAGGGTTTCTTTTGGAAATTTTTGGTTTGAGTTCAAATCTCAGTGTTATCCTAGACGCTAGACGTGGCTCGACGGCCACCTCCACGACTAGCTATTAATCTTGAGTCTCATCGTCTAGACGGTCGTCTAGACGGTCTAATCGTGCATCCATACCGTCTAGACGCTAGACTTGAGGCCTCCGACTAGCGTCTAGACGTGTCTAGACGGACGTCTAGACGCGTTTAGGCGAACATTGTCAAATCTCAACTATGCACTAAGGATTTGAATCCATATCTGTCTACTGTGTTCCTGGATATTATATGGCCAGTCAGTCAGAATATCCTTTGTAGCTTTGTATACGTGAACACTTTTTTGAAGTCTGAACAGAGTAAAGTTGCCGTGCAATTTTATGCCCTCGTTTACCTTACAATGATACATTTATGGACGCATATTTATTGATCAACCAGAAATAAATCTTAATGGATCGGGATCTCTGTTCTTTACAGTTTATAATCAGATTATAATCTGAAGGGAAGGGGGATATTTATTATTTTTGCACAAGCCAAATGTTTTAGCATTTTCTAGTATATTTTTTTAGGATCCTTTGTAGCTTTGTATATGTGCACACTTTTCTGAAGTCTGAACAGAGTAAAGTTCCTGTGTATTTTTATACTCTTACCTCACAATGGTACATTTATGGATGCATATTTATTGAGCAACCAGAAATAAATTATAGTTGATCGGGATCTCTGTTCTTTTCAGCTTATAATCAGATTATAATCTGAAGTGGGATATTTATTATTTTTTGCACAAGCCGAATGTTTTAGCAGTTTCTAGTATTTTTTTTAGGATCTCAGTGTTTCTTCTTAAAACTCAAAACAAAATTTTAATGATTTTTTGGCCCCTCAAAGCTCTTTTTTGAGGGCCTGCAATTTTTCAGATTATAATCACAAGCAGATTTTCAACTCAAAGAAATAGAGGGGACGCAAATTTTAAAAAATGAAATGAAATGTGAAACATGGGCGAAATAAATATTAGTTGTTTTTCTTGACAATTTTAAGTTATCTATGATTCTAAATACCTTTTTAAAAAGAGTTGCAGTCGCATGCTCTGCCGAAACAGTTTTAAAAGAAAATCCTCAGAACCGCCCTTGTGACCAGTTAATGGAACTAGTCAAGCCTGGTTTTGATACTTGGGGGACCGGTCAAAGGGCGGTTTTGGGTTTAGGGATCAATTTGGTCTGGTGGGCATAATTGAGGGACCAAATCGGTATTTTTTTTCCTTTTTTAAAAACCACCTAGTTTTTAAAAAACAGAAGTTTTATAATGCATCACAATACAACACCAGAATATTAGAATTCATATTGAGAGTGTAATGCCAATGTTTTAACATGGCGATGCAAGTCTGCAACTATTGTGCAGAAGTATTGTAATATATGCAGGGAAAAAATTTATATATCGAATGTATCATGGCTCTTGACATGTTACAACAAAGTACTGACTTTCAAGCAAAAGTAGGTGCATCTTTGTTAGACACACAAAACCTATGCTGTATTATGCTAATGAATTTTTGAGACTTTCACCCTTTATAGATTTTTTTTTTTCTCACAAGCATGAAGATATATTGGTGAAGAATTAGCAGAGTCATTGATTATCTGAATGTGGCGTGGGAATATTTCAGCAACATTTAGCACATGTTTGTGTTGCAGCATGGTGTTCCATGTAGAAGTACTTTTCATCTATACTACCCTACCCCTTGGGATATGAACTTCATTATTGTGATTGTAGTAGTCATTTACCTTGCTTTTCTTAAGTTTAGTAGGTGAACTGATCCCATGATTACTTTCACACAGCTGTTTAATTGCTCGGAACCTTCTTGGTGGAATGAAAACATGCAGAGATGTTTTTCAATATATAAATAATATTGAAAACAGTAGTGCATCTGGAGCCCTTAGTGGTGTTGATTCTCTTGTTAAAGGATATATAAAGGTGGGTTTTGCTGTAGTTCTTTTTTTTGTTAGTATTTCCTCCAGGTGGTATCTTATTTTGTTGTTTTTTTAATGTTGAGATCCCAGGGTAATGAGCTGCGTACAAGAGCAAGGTATGTTAGAAGACGAGGAAGAGTCCGTCGTTTGAAGTACACCTGGAAATCCGCAGGCTACCATTTTATAAGGAAAAGGATTACAGAAAGGAAGGATCAACCTTGTCGCCAGTACAATCCTTGTGGTTGTCTGTCTGCATGTGGGAAGCAGTGCCCATGTCTCACGAATGGGACATGCTGTGAGAAATACTGTGGGTGAGTTACTTGCTTTTTTTTCAACATTTTGCGCTATTATGCATACATTTACATGCTTGGGAAGTTTGTTGTTTGGATTTATTTAGTTATTGACTATGCATCAATCTCTTCTATGTTTCAACCTACTTTTGCTGGTGCCAGGTATACTTTCCCTGCTCTGCTAGATAGCCATTTTTTAGACTTTCCTTGGTTAGTCTTATTGAAGATAGTGAAAACTGAGAATGCTATCCTGGTTCTGAATAGCATTGCTTATGAAAAACCTATGGTATATTTATAGATGCACTCTGGTTTTATATGCTATTACAATTTTTAGCAGAATATTTTATTTCTTTTCTAGTGTTGATGACTTGATGTGCTGTATCATTACCATCATTTTATTTCTTACACAAAACATCTATTTTGTTGGTTATTACTTTTGAGAAATAATTGGTGTTGACTAGGATGTACACACACACACACACGCTAATAATCTTTTACTCATCCTGCTGTCATAATTTAGTGATTGCTCATGTTACTTGTGTCAACTTATGCCTTCTTTCCAGGTGTCCTAAAATGTGCAAGAATCGTTTCCGAGGTTGTCATTGTGCAAAGAGTCAGTGTCGCAGTCGTCAATGTCCATGTTTTGCTGCTGACAGGGAGTGTGATCCCGATGTGTGCAGAAACTGCTGGGTAGGGTATGTATTTTGAGCCTTCAAGGATTTGTTTGTTAAATAAAATTTATGTTTTGTTTAAACAAAATTGCATATTCTTATTACTTACACTTCATCACATCACAAGATACATTGTAAGATCATATCCAACTGCAATGTTTGATTACTGGTGTGTAAGTGTATTAACTGATGACAAAACTATTGTTTATGGTTATCTTGCCATACCTTGTGCTTGAGGCACTTGATTGAGAATGCTAATTTCTGCTAGTGCATTATTCAAAAGGGGCCGAAAAAAGGTACGGTTTTCCAAATGACTATTCATTTTATTCAACTCTGAACTCAAACATTAAAATAGTTACTTTATAAAAACTTATATGATCAATATCTGATTCGTACATGAGTATTTTCATAAAGTTGCCCTATGATAAATTGTATCGATGATATTAAATGTTATAAAATTGATAATAATTAAAAGGGAAAAAAGTTGTGCATTACATGTATCTCTGTACCCAAAGAATTAGAGTGAATTCTTTCTATCTGACTGCTGCCAAAATCTCATTGTCCTTTTACATTCCATGCATACTTAAAGGTTGCACCATTAGAACTTAGTGGAAAAAGTTTGCTTTGTTGTTCAAACTTCAAACGGTTGCTTTGATGTACATTAACTGCTTTTCACTCGTATTTTCAACTTAAAGGTTGCACTGGAACTTAATGGAAAAAGTTTGCTTTGTTGTTCAAACTTCAAACAGTTGCTTTGATGTACATTAACTCCTTTTCACTCGTGTTTTCAAACCTACAGGTGTGGTGATGGTACATTGGGAGTCCCCAACCAAAGAGGTGATAATTATGAATGCCGGAACATGAAACTGCTTCTTAAGCAACAACAAAGGGTAAATGTATTATGGTTTAATGATATTTCCATGTTTCTTAAAATTTAATTGAATGATATAGTTAGTACTTGATTCTATGGGTCTTTTTTTATTACGAAAGGACAAGAAAGAAACATAAGTTTATTTTATGAAGAGATTGGTCCAATTGTTTCCTCAATTTTACTTACAGATGGTTTTGTTCGACCTTTGTCTCGTATAGTCTAGGTGTGATTAAAGGGCCTTGGTCTCAACTAACTTTGCCTAATTCTGCAGTAGCCATAATGTAAGCGGAAATGTCTAGATCCTAACTCTGCAGTACCGATAATGTCAGCTGAAAGTTGACCCTCGGATAACTGATTTTATCAGCTGGCCCCATGCCCAGCCAATTCTGGGTCAATTAGGAGATCAGACACCAATATGTTAAATTCAGAAAACTATATGTTGCTGCACACTTCTCTTTTTCAAGGAAAGATCATATGGAGCATCATTTTAAGTTCACCGAGCCTCGTGCCACAGAGAAAATTTTCTAAACATAAGTGAGCGTGCCACCCCTTGTAAATTTGTGATTAATAGATCTGGAGACAAATATTCCATTAATTGGAAGAGATGTGGATCGTGGGTCAAAGCATCCCGATAAAATAGACTTGCACTGTGTCGTTTGGGGTACCCACATTTTCCATCAACAGTTTACTTGCTCTATACTTGTATGTCAAACAAAGTGTCGACTTAGCCATTACTTCTTTTCAGGTCTTACTTGGGAGGTCTGACGTTTCTGGCTGGGGTGCATTCCTTAAGGTATAGTTGCTGCTTTGACCCTCCCATTTATTACCCGCCCTCTAATTTGTTGTTTCCTCAATCTTCAGAATAGTGTCGGCAAGCACGAATATCTCGGCGAGTACACTGGGGAGCTTATCTCCCACAAGGAAGCAGACAAGCGTGGGAAGATATACGATCGCGAGAATTCGTCATTCCTCTTTAACCTGAATAACGAGGTAGGTCAGCAGAATGCTGATTACGCTGAGATCATCTCCTGATCAGTTCGATTTGCTAAAGCTCACTTGGCTTTCGATGCAGTTTGTTCTTGACGCCTACCGAATGGGCGACAAGCTCAAGTTCGCCAACCATTCCCCTGACCCAAACTGCTACGCCAAGGTGATCATGGTGGCGGGTGATCACAGGGTAGGCATATTCGCCAAAGAACGGATTAGCGCCGGTGAGGAGCTGTTCTACGATTACCGCTACGAGCCGGACCGGGCCCCTGCGTGGGCCCGGAAGCCCGAGGGCTCCGGAGCCAAGGACGACGCGCAGCCTTCCACTGGGCGAGCAAAGAAGCTGGCCCACTGAACCTCAGCCAGTGCGAAGCTTCACCGATTCTTTTGAGGGGCCAAGCCCATCATTCTTTTGGCCCCTGATTTTTCCCAATTTGTAACCCCAAGTCTGTCTCGATGAATAGCATTGAATCAATCAGGCGTGACACCTCCATTGCCTTCTTTTCCTTTATGTTCTCTCCTTTTGATATTACTGTAGCGTCTTGCACGGTGAAGGTAGATCGGTGGTGTCTCTCGTGTGACGCCTCCACGTTGCAAAACCAAATGACTATGCCCATTGTGTCGCAGGCGAGTGGAGGACAATTTTGGCCAAGGGAACACACTCCTTACATCACTGGATTCAGATCCTGTTAGTAGATGACCTCACAGTCGCAGCTTAAAATGCCTAAAATCGCGGAACAAGCTATACAGAACACAAGACATCGCGCAGCAAGGGCAGCAGGCGCCATGAGGCCTCCATGATGGCTCGCAAAATCTACTCTTGCACTTGGTAGCAGCCATTTCATAGCAGATCTCCAAAGACATCTGGAGGTTAGGAGTAACAAATCTTAGCATAAAAGTCGCACACACTTTATGATGCTCCACATATTTGACAAGATGCAGCAGAGATATCTCTGGTCCTACCACCCTATGTCCCTATCTTTGTGCAAAGTAGTAGCCCCTTGCCAGCAGTGGCAGTAAAACAAAGAAAGCCAACGACAGTACTATCGTATGGTAGCATGGAAAACCCAAAAAAAAAAAAAAGAGAGAGGAGGGGTAATTGTATACCTGTGTCCTTTAGATGTTCTTTGCACCACCAAAATTTGAATTGGGGCGCATTGCAGGATAAGCTGAGAAGTCCTGTTGGCCATGGATAAATGAATGGAGAATAAGTTTGCAAAGCGTTAATTGTCCCCAAGTCCACAACACCGCTTATCTTAAGCCCATCTACAATGTTTTGTAGATTTTGCATGGATTTGGATTTCATTATCATCTTGGAACAATTCACGTCATGTTAAAGATGTTATATTTGTTACGAAGTCTTAAGCTGTTATAACATGACAATTGGGGTATAAGTTTGCACAGTTTACTATACTTCTTTTTAGCAAAACTGTTCAAATTTATTTGCTTTACCTTATTTCCATCTGTGAAGCAATATTAATATTGCACAACTTGAATAACGGATGAAAAGAATGTACAGGACTATATGCTAAACAAAATACCTGTGGTGCACAAATAGGCATCGTGTGCAAATTCGGATGCATGTAGATCTGGTTTGGTTGCATTGCGGTAGTTGGGAAACCCTGTAAAACACAAATCATGCTAGTATAAAATTGGTTCAATGCCAGAAGGAAAGAAAAAACTATAAGTAAATATTTCTGTGTACCTGATAGTAAAATGGTCTTCCAATTGTTGCATTACCCTGTGCATCTTGTGCAGATTGAAAATGATGTTCATTAGCTTGGGCAAGCAGTTCAGGGACAGCTGAGGAAGATGGTGGGGCTTCTTTTGCTTTTTCTGCACAGCAGAGAACTTCTTTTTAACAAAATTGTGTTTACTAATCATGAATGGACTTAAGTTGGTACTTACTGGAGCTTGGACCTTTAAAAGATTTTTTCTTCTTTTTATCCCTTTTACTGGAATCTTTTGCAGCTTGAGCGCGCAAACTTCTCATTTCAAAGAATACTTCCACTGCTCTCTCTCCTGTTTCAAGGGAGTCCCAGAATATTTTTCTTGATTCTTCAAGTTCCTGACTCTTCATTATAAGGTTATATGCGTATTGCAATGCTCGATTGCGGTATGCAAGTTCAGCCTCAGTACATTCCTGTTGTGTTGAATCTTCTTGACTAAGCTTATATGTGCTTCTCCTGGCATCTTTTGTCCATCGTTTTAAAATGTACTTCTCAGGAATTGTATCCACATTCTGCAGGCTGAAGGCTTTCAGAGAATGGGAGCAAAGAAGACCCATCCTTTCAAACTTTCTGCAACCACAAGATATTTCCATCGTGGAGGTATCAAGAAGAACAGTCCAGACTTTTGAACCCCTCCCCTGCATCGTTATTTCAAACCTCAATAAGTTTCCACCACAAGAAGTTTCATGGCATGAAGTTGCTCCACATCCATCTAGAAATTCAGTCTCAAATAACTTGTAGATCCTGTGTGTATAGGATTCTGCAGCTTGCTTCAGAACTGTACTATGCTTAATTGCACGAACTGGAGCAGTCTGGCTACAGCGGAAATCTTCCTCAGATTCATTCCTGCGTAGAGCCTTGACAACCTTTTCTAGCAAGAGGGAAAATCGTGTAAGAGAGGTAGATTCATCAGAAATTCCAGTGAGGATATTGTTTGATACCTCCCCCCACTGAGAAGAATTGATCCCACCATCAAAAGTATCTTTGTTAAACGCCGAGCACCATCTAGGATGGAACCTGTAAAGGTTATTAAGCCAGTCATTATCCTGCAATTTGTATTCGTGAAGCATAGCAGCCCAAAATTCCTCAAGCTCCATTTCCGAGTCAGATCCTTGCATGCACTTCATAAACATATTTTGGAATGCTTGAGAAGTGTTTACTGTGCCTAAATGAGACTGTGCACTCCTCAGAATGTGCCAGTAAGAAAAGCAATGCTGTGTGTTGGGAAATACTTGCTCAATGGCCTGCATGATAGCCTCATCCTGGTCCGTGAAAATTGATTTTGGTGATCGGCCACCCATCGACTCCAAGAATGATTTAAACAACCAAACATAGGAAGCTGTGGACTCATCTAATAAGAATGCACAGCCAAAAACAACATTCTGCCAATGATGGTTAACTCCAACAAACGGGGCACATACCAGGTTATATTTATTTGAACGGTAGGTTGTGTCAAATATAACAGCATCTCCAAAACAGTCGTAATCATTTCTACTTTTACCATCCCTGAAGAAAAAGTTTGTCATGCGGCCTTCTTGATCAACTTGCACATCCCAATAAAACATGCCTTCCTCGTTAGTTCTACGCTTGAAATAGCTTACAAGACTTTGGCAGTCTCCTGCTTCAATCATTGTTATACCCTGCATGTTCACATGATTGTAGCAATCTCTTATAGTGTACCCTGGAGGCTCAGCAATATCACCTTCAGGCATATCAGAGAAACCATTTATTGCATGTGATTCAGCAGATGCTGCTGGATCAATAACACCTGATTTTCCAACAGCAAGTGATTTTGCAGATCTCAACATGTGCCTTTCCCCAGGTTTAGCCAACTGGTGATTATGATCGGGAAAAAAACGTATGACCGTCCATTTTCCTTTCTCATCAACTCTAAAGCGGATCATTGCTTTGCAGTTAGTCCTTGTATCTGGCCGATTAAAGTTTGCTTCTGTAACAGGCTCATCGTATTTAAGCCCTTCCTTTGAGCAGTAGTAATCTTTTGTCCGGATATTCTTGGTACCAATGAAGTAAGACTGTTTGCCCTTCCGCACACTAAAACCAATTCGATGCCCATAGTCACAATATAGTTTGTATGCCTCTTCCTCACTATAGACAACACAACCAATAAGATCTTCGGTTACCTCCTTGCGACTCAGAGAATTTCCATAATCTTCCTCTTTTTCAGCTTCTTCACCATTTTCCTTCCTTTGAAGCCTTTCTTCTTGAGGATCTTGACTGTTATCCATTTCTACTCGGATAGTTCCATCAGTACTTGCAACATAGCATAGAAGTAGCTACACTTGACTGCTGCAAAGCAAAGATTGGAGTGTTTCTCTTTAAAATGCATATACCTTTGTTTTGGAACATGCTAAAAGAAAATAATTATACCAATAAGAAGGAAGAACTACGCAGAAGGAAATCACAGTAAAATTTCCTATTCTGCATAAGATGTCAGATGTGACAATGGTCGAACTAAGGCTCCTCTGCCATCTACCAAGTGTATTAGTGTTCAAGCAAAATGGCTAAATGCAATAATGAGGTATGGCTCATTCAGTCAGAATGTTTTTTCTTTTCTGACAAAGCAAAGATTTGTTTTCCATTAAGAAAGGCAACATTGATTATGTACAACCGAAAGAACGCAAGTTTCGGAATATAGCACCGGACAATTTCATTACCATTAAATACCACCAAAAGAGTGAACCGTTCCAAATCGTACAATTTTTGTTGTATTCAGCCATCACAAGAAGTTACTAGGACCAAATTTTCTAGGATTATATAAATACACCTTCCAGCCAGTGGCGGATCCACCGCCCGGGCAGGGAGGGCAACTGCCCGGGCTCCCGCGGATGCCAAGCATCATCAACAATGTAGGTTTCAAGTCCAAAATTAGGGGAAATTCACAAACAAAATCCTGAAAACAATACTAATGTTTCTTAAACTTTCGTTGTTATGAAGAATTTCTATTTTTATGAAAAAACAAACTATTAGATCGACTGTGTATCAAATCCGAACTCGCAAAATCGGGAAAACATACCAAAGAGAGAGGGAGGAAGGGAGACGAGGCTGGGGAAGGAGAGAACAGCAGGACAAGGCAGCGCAGCGGTCACGAGAGGGGAGCGGCGGCTAGACACCGGCCTGCCGCGGTCGCCCGCGTGGCCGTGAGCGGAAGGGGAGGCGGAGGCGGAGAAGGAGAAGGAGCAGGAGCAGGGCGGAGCAGCGAACCAGCCCTGCAGGAGGCAGGCAGGCTGGGTGGGCATTCGGTTAATAAGGTTTATTCGGTTCGGTTTATCGGTTTCTAGAAAATTCGGTTTTTGAAAATTAGAGACCGAAATCTCTTGGGAAAGCCAAAAACCAAACCATTTTAACCGAATTTAATTCGGTTCGGTTTCTTGGTTTTTCGGTTTTAACAGATTTTTAGAAGGCCGAGCTGCAATAGCAGACTAGCAATGCACTGATTCAACCAAAGCAAAGAATTTATGAAAAATTACTTCAACCAATAATTATAATCTCATCCAATCGAGCTCACCCAGATCGATCTAATAACTTATCAAAGGCTAATTCAAGAATTACATCAGATCTGTTGAAACTTAACCAAGAATCAAAGGAACAAATTAATAGACCTCTACCAAACAACTACTGTTGAAGAGCTAGTTCGGTTTATTCGGTTAGTTCGGTTTCTGGAAACCGAACCACTTAAACCGAATTGCTTAGGAATAAAATCCAAATAATAATTGAAAAACCGAAATAACCGATAATTTCGGTTAGTTCGGTTCGGTTTTTCGGTTATCGTTTTTTTTCCACCCCTACAGGCAGCGACGTAGTGTTGTGTTGGTGATGAGCAGCACGGCACGGTTTATAGAAAAACCTTTGTTCATTCGGTTCTAGTCTACATTTTGTCAGAAAATCGAATTTGAGGACGATGAGTTTGATGTCGGTGTCGGTGTCGGATACATATACGGATAGTATTGGATAATAGTATATATTTGGATACAGGTCAGATAAATATTCGGACAAATATTCAGTTGATCGAGTCGTGTACAGGTAACTGAGATATTTTAAGAAACTAAGTACCCACAGCCTTATCTCAGAAGGACACCCGCCTATGCCCACCATTCCCGCCCATCGCCCGCCCCCTTCGCACAAATTTCACCGCCCATCCACCGTCGCCCGCACGCGCCCCTCTGTGTATCGTCCCTTCATTGTCGCCCACGCCACCACTTCGTCAAGCGGCACCCCTCCGTTTTTCTTCCACCACCTCCTATCCCTACCCCGCCGCCTCGGTGCACCACCCCTCCGCCATCAACTAAGCCGCCTTTCTCCAAGTCTTGCTCCTCCTCCGTCTGCCGCTTCACGCTTCTTCACGCTTCGCGCCATCTCCGTCGTCGCCTCCGTCGCCACCAGCTGCTCTTTTCGTCGAGCTCTAACCTCCATGCGCCGCCTCTGCCTCCTGTCCATGCTTGTCGTTACCTCTGTTCGTAAAACATTATTTCTTTTTAAGTACCCACAATCATAGTGTTATGTTCTTTTATTGATAAGTTTGAATGCCAAAAATTCTTACTGACATGTAGAAATGCCGATGCAGATGTACCTGCTAATTTGCGTTGCATTTTTTTTACTCTCTTTGTATTCTTCTTATTGTAGTTTGAATTTGGCAAAAATCTAGCATGCACATAAAGTCTGTACTTTTCTTGTTTTATTTCGCGAGCAGAACCGCAACATGTAAATGACAAACTGGTCGTGCACAAAAAAAAGATTTAGATAATGACTAAACCAATGCTGAGGAGTAGATCCTGTGATGCCATGAGGCTGTTTGTTGGGGAGGTGCTCTAATACCAGCAGGCTTATCGCGCCGTCGTCGCTGGCGATGTTGACGTGTGCCAACCTCCGTGTCGAACTCTATTCTTTTCTACCCATATACAGATAAAATTAGGATAAAGTATGATATAGCCTACTACCCTATCCATCATAATCAACCTATTTGTTAACCCCATGGACAAGAAGAGGACTAGGCCATCTATGTTATTCAATGTTTTGCTCAAGCTAAGTCTGAGCATATCCACGCCCGCAATCGACAATGTACTCACTGCATAACTTCGGATTTTTGATTTACCTGTGTCTAACCTCACAACTTCATATGGGTAAACAATTTATATATGTTAGAGATGCTTGTTATAAGTGTGGCCACCATCTTATCGTTTTTCTTTAACTATCTTTATATCTTATACGGTGAACATAATAAGCATGTTCCATTGGCACGTTATAAATTATGATTATTCATGAAGTTTTATTTTTATTAAACATAAATAAAGAAAGTCACGTATGAAAAGTCGATGGATATGAAATAATCGAAAACAAAATAATAATATGATCGGACCCCAATTAAAAAACTAATGCAAAGTATGAAAGTGACAAGAATTAACAAAACATATTTTACAAAATTCTATTAAAATTTTATAATTTTATAATATGAATAATATATATAAAGACGATAGAAAATGTTTTGCATCAAAGTATTAGAACATCTAGCTCTTTTTATCATAAATATTTATCTTTCATAGATAAGTAAAGAATTGTCTAGATATTAGATAATTAGGTAGAAAGATCTAAATTGAAAATATCTTTATATAGATGTTTCTAGATTTATGCCATATGGTGCAGATTTTAACACATGTTACATCACAATAACATTGTAATAGTATAAATAGAACACAACCCTTTATATTATTGGAGAACCTGTTTTAATCATTATGTCCAATTAAAGCTTATTTTTAAGTTTACTATGACATAAATTATACATTACATATTATCTCATAACATTACAATATCTTTGCAACAAATATAGATAGCGATGTTTTCATTTCATAAACCTTCTATTGCAACCATTTTGTGTAATTTGAGCTTACTTTTGAGTTCAGGATGATGTATACATTGAAATGTTAAAAATGAAATATTTTGGTTAGAAAGTTAAATTTTTATTTTTTTAGGGTCACGTATTTAGTTTTTACCCACGTTCCTGAAAATTTCTGTATTCGCCACTGCTTCCAGCCATCACTTGCTAGCCAAAATTGCAAATGTCTATGCACTCTGCCAGACTAATTGTACACAAACAATTACAGCGTTTAGTTCTTAATCATCCTCATCAGTGTAATAAAAAATGAGTTTCTTAATCCACACATACAGTTACAAAGAACAATCAAACATGGATTGGATTGTAAGGAAGTGGCCGAATTGGATCGTGCGTGCCGCACTCGAGGTGTGGACTAGGTGGTTACCTCTTGACGTTGAAAGGGCCCTCAGTCCCTCTCCGCTGTGGATGTAGGTGGCGACGCACTTGGGTGCGGGGGCGCTGCAAACCTTGAGCGCCAGCGCCGCCTCAGCTCTAGGCCGGTGGCGGTGTCTCAGCCCTAGCCCGAGCGGCGTGGATCCGCCTAGTAGGAGGAGCCAGGGACAGGGGCGTCGAGGTCTCGAGGACGATGCACGTCGAGACAGGGACGGGGCAGCGTGGAGGCGGTGCCGACGAAGGACGAGGAAGCCATGGAAGAGACCGGACGCGGAACCAGCGAGGGAGATGGACGGATCACGGATACGGCAGGCGCCGCCGACGGAGGAGACGTGGGAAGGTCGAAGGGTTGCCGGCGACGGAGATGGACGGATGGAAGAGGATCCGGTGAGTCGGCCTACTGGAGTGACGGGCTGAGCAATTTTTAAGTTTAAAATTCAATTTAAGGTCTGGTTCTTTTTAGCGTAATTTTTAGCGTAAAGTTGAGTTAAGTTTTACTGCATCAATATTTGTTATTTTTATATAGCCTATATGTTGTAATAATTTGTAACGATTTTGTCAATACTTTTAGTGTTCATACAAAGATCTTAAAATTATTTTTTAAGCCTCTTTAGGCCCTTTTTTTAGGACTCTCGACTTTTGGTACGTAAAACTCAATTTTACTCAACATCGTAAAGAACAAGGCCTGAATGATCAGATCTAGCTAAGAAAATAAAAAACTAAAGAGGTCAAAGTATAATCAAGTAAAATTCAAAAAAGCTAAAAAAATAATGACATTTTTTTAAGCGCTTGGAATTTGAAAAATGTCGATGCCATGAATAAATTGTCGTATAGATAGAAGCTATGAATCAGACATCTCGTATGAATGCATGATATTTGCCTGCGGCGCTATATAGCGCCTCGCTAAGGCTCACCCTCGCGGTGGCCACGTCGCCCCAAAAATCTCAGCCGTTCGATCTTGCAGCGTGTCTTCCGTTCCAGCCGTCCGATTCGAGCCCTCCCAGGGGGTTCGGTTTGCAGAAAACCCCTCGGGTTTCCCTATTTTATGTTAGAGTCCCCCTATATTTTTGGAGCGACCCCTCTTCAGTGTTTTTTCCTCGATGCACATTTGCGCCCACGCCCTCCAGGATTTCTTTCGCTCGCGGATTTGCCCTTTTGGCCTTCGTAGGTACACCCGGACTTCGGTGGTAATTACTCGCCGATGCCATCCAATATAACTCGAACGCCTCGCGGATTCGCCTCGCAGCCCTTGCCCTAGCCTCCCTGCCCCCTCACCTCACCGCAAGGCCTCCTCTTCAGCTCTCCTCCTCGCCAAGCCGCCTACTCCAGCCCGCCGCCGCCTCCTTCCACGGCCAGCCACCGCCGCATCTGCTCTTCCCGGCCTCCGCCTCCTTCGATGCCGCAGCCCCCAGCCCTTACCCCCTGCTCCTCCCGCCGTGGACGGCTCCTCCATCCTCTTCTCTGATGAAATCGCCACTCCCAAGAACACCGCCGCCACCGCTTGGCCAGATCCGCGCATCCTCCCGCCACCGCTGCCTTCCTCTCCCTCGCCGACGTCGTCGCTTGCTTCCCCGTCATCGGCCGCTGCCGACGCCTCACCACCTTGGGTCGTCGCCGACCCCTTCCCCAACCCGTGTCCAACTCTGTCCCACATTGCAGGCTTCCCTTCTCCTCCGCCCTCCTGTTGGCGGTCGCCGTCGTCGGCTCTTCGCCTCGGGGCGCCGCTGGCTCCCCTCCCCAAATCGAAGGTTGCCGTCCACGACTCTTCGCCTTGAGTTGCCGGCGGCTCCCCTCCCTAAGCCGCCTCCTCAAGCTATACAGGGGATGAGAAGGCCAATGGTTTAAACCCAACCTTCTGGTATTTGCTGTTTCTAGGAATTACTGCGCTTGATTATATAGACTGAATTTTGTTAGTCAAATGAACTTTATTTTGGCTGTAGGTTGCTTTCAACTAACATTCGAATCGAACTAATCCTGCTCTGCAAGTGAACGATCCTTATAACTAGACTCGATTATGAACTGAACTAAGTTTAGTTTATTTAAATTTGCTTGCTTATGAACCTCTGTATGTACACAAGATGTAATTTAATGCTGCGATGGTTTCAAATCGTTTATCAAGAAGAATTGAAAGCAAACACACAATTATGCCTCATCAGCGAATCTTCCTCTTATCTTCTTGTTTTTTCTGTTCATTGGGTGACGTTCATGCCTTTTAGTCCCCTGTTTGCTATCTAACAGTAAGGAAACTCTCAGGTGCTTTCAGTTTTTTTCCCATCCTAGCAATAGCATGCGTATTGCCCTAGCATTACCTGAAGGAAGATGACATAAAAAAAATCTAGAACCTATGTATTTGCCCTGCTAAGTTTTGGGACTGCAGTTATTTGAGAAGCATGTGTCTTGCTAAAACCATAAGACATTTTCGAACTTGTTGCAGCTTCTCATTAGTCATTACCCACAGTTTTTTGAGGTGGATTAACCTTCCAGTGACGTGGGAACTGGAAAATCTCAAGAAGGGTAATAGTGTTTTTTTATTTGTTGTTTTTGTACCATTCCCACTGTGGTTAGAGTTCGTATTATTTATATTGGCTCTTCTATACTGTACTGCTACTTTTTATTTGTGTTTCTACTTTACCATATGCTTCAAAGTGCAATTTCAATCCTGTTAAATGATCCTTGTCGACACAAGATATTAATTGGATTACTATGTTTACCAACATGCGAAAATGAGGCATTTATAGTGTCAGACCATAATTCTTTTTGGCAACAGCTCTTTGTTTGGTTGTGCATAATATAATCTAATTGTTAGTTACAGCTCTTTGTTTGGTTGTGCATAATATAATCTAATTGTTAGTTAAAGCTCTGCTACATGTTTGCATCATTTGTTACCCATTGGTCAGGATTGAAGATACTAATAGAGGATGATGAAGGACGCTATCTATCTGTTACAAAAAAAAAATAGTGTATGTTGAAGTACTGCCCTTTATTTAAAAGGCTCTCCCTCTGTCTTTTCTTTGTTTTGCTCTTTTGTTGTTGCAACGAACACCTATAATTGTAAGAACTGTACTGTTGACATGTACTGCCTTTTCTCAAAGAACCTTCACATGTTTGTTTTTTGTCCATATAGTAGGGTTTTTGATTTACAAGGACTGAGCTTGCTGCTATGCAATTAGGTATATGATAAATATGCATTTCTGTTTCATAGTCCTTTTATGTGCCTTTGGTTTGCAGATAGTCTCTTAGTTGCTTATTCATATGTGGCTGTCATATGTTTACACAGATAAAAACTTTTTGTTATTCAAAAAATATGTTGTATGATGTTTTGTTATAGCCATGAAAATATGATAGATATATACTTCTCTTAGAGTTCTTTTATATGCCTCTGCTTTGTACACAATCTCTCCGGCTGTTTTATTCATTGCTGACTATTAGGTGTTCATAACATAAAAAAACTGTGAACATGAAAAATTGGCAAGTCTGCCTTTCCAGACTATGAGCTGGTCTAAAACATGTGCAAACAATTATATAACAGAGGGAGTCTTGTTGTATAGGTATTAAAGCAATAAAAGTCTATAAAATATATCGTATAGGTGTTCAAAATATGTTCTAGGTATTAAAAGTATGTTCACAGACATCTATTGTAAAAAATAGCCTGTCAATTTCTTTCTTTCTTTTTGGCAGCATGGAAGAATTCTCACCCCAATTAGTTCTTTTAAAAAAATTGCGGATAGTTCAAATAGTGAAATAAATGGTGGCTGAAGATTTTTTTTAAGCCATGTACAACATGACCATCATGGGCTTTTAAGGGGGGAACACAAGGGAGTTCGAGTTTAAAAAACAATACCATTTATTGGGCATAACATCTGAAGTATCTTCAATCTTTTTTAATATGTACGATTTGAAAAAAAACTCATTAGTGTTTTCCAATTAGACAACAGTCCGATCATTTTTAAATGCCGATGATCTTTCTTCGTAAGTATGTTTTACATGGTAGATATTATAGATAAGATCCTAGGTATTTCAAAATAATTTGAGCCAATTCAAATTTTTAGCTATATGAATGGTGTTACAACTGACAAGGTATTAAAATGAAGGTATTGGTTCCATACAAAGTTACAACATAACAGAAAGATACCATCGATATCACACATAACTACTGCATAGTCATATGATTTACAAAAACTCATTGCATAATGCTGACAGAGCACACTGCATGGGGCTTCACCCACGCGCGAAGCGCATGAGCTCCGCTCGTAAGTATAGAAGCTTAGAAAAGTAACAGTTGAATCTTAGAAAAGTATAGAAGCGATTCATCGGTCGGCGACCTTCCTCCCCTCCCTGCTCCTCCCCCGTGTTCCCTTTCACCTTCGTCGCGGCGCTGAGCTTGGTGCGGTGGATCCATGGCGGCGGCGTCACAGGTGGGAGAGCTTAGGTCATCCTCGGCGGTACCGACGACGGGGCCGAGCTCGGGAGCGCGCGGCCGAGGCAAGCACGGGGAGGCCCGTTGGACATGCAGCATGCCGAGCCAAGCATAGGGGCGTCATTGGTTGGCGCGGACGTCGACGCGGAGCTTAGGGACGCACCGCCTAAGCGCGCACAGCGGGGCCGAGCTCAGGGAGGCGTCGCTAGGGGCTCGCGGTGGCCGGGATGAGCTTGAGGAGAGGTCGTTGGGACGCGCGGCAGTGGGGAGGGAGGCGCCGCCAGGGCTCGTGATGGAAGCAGTGGTAGAGCGAGCTCGGTGATGGAGAAGATGGCCGAGGTCGGTGATGGAAAGGGGCAAAACATAAAGTCACATGAGTTAAGAAGGCTAAATCAATAGTGTATTTGAAAAAAATAGGAAGAATGCCACTGAGATCAGGAATTTGCGTGCCCGATGTCATACAAATCAAGGATATTGAATTTAATGTCATTTGAAACGAAGCCGTCGAATTGGGTGTCAAACAAGTCATTCTCCCTTCCTGGAGCGGCGCCATTGGAGATGGATTGAGCTCGGGAGCGCAAAGCTCCGATTCCTCGCCTCGGTTGTGATTAATTGTCGGAAGTAGGAATTAAATTGTTAGGTTATGTGTTGAATATTTGTACAAGTAGGTTAAATGAACTATGTGTTGTATTAGACAGTAATGGTTTAGATTTGGAGTCGGACTCTAGTCAGATCTTCACTATATAAAGAGAGTTAGCCCTGTTGTAACCATGACAACGACTTCATAATAGTAGCATAGGAAAGAGCAAGTCAGTGGCCGGCATGTGGCCGTGAACAGGTTAGCCGGTATGCTGCGGTATTATGGATTGTGGATAAGCGTCCATATTCAGAACTCCGCAGAGGTAAGCGAAACCAAAGTGCATGACCAAACATCGTGTCTCCTGTAATCGTTCGTGATATTGACATTGGCGTAAATCCTAAAAAGTGCTATCAGAGCTTGGTTGGCCAAGTGGAAAATCTAGTGGAAGAAATAAGGTTTATGCATACACGGGCGCCGCGAAAAACGCCTCATCGGCGCAAGGTGGAGCATGACGGCGATCGATGATTCGATTGGTGGTGTTGTACATTTAGGGCAGGAGGCTCGAGTCGTTCGATTGGCTACCGTTGGCAAGGATTAACCAGACATGGCAATCAGGCCGATAAAGTTGCTGGCGAGGTCGGCAAACGACGGCGACGACCTCGGCGTTCACGATCAGGCCGGTAGGCGCGGAAGTATGTCGGAGCGATCAGAACGGTAGAGCACTGATGTGACCGGATGTTGCACAAGAGGCGCTACATCACGACACTACAGGCGAAGCTGTGGCGCGTTTGCGGATGGTCAGGGTGCGACATGTTTCACCGTGTTTGGACGACGTGGTGCGCGGTGGCATTGGCGTAAATCCTAACACGAAAGCTTTTCATCTAGCTAGTTTGGTCGAAAATGGCGAGGCCGCGTGCCCGCGCCATAAGGAGGAGGATATTGGCGGCGCGGGGGTGGGTGTAGTGCACCCGATGATGTGGGGAGAGTCGAGGCAAGGTTGGAGGTACTCATCATCAAGGGCTAGGATTATGGTTGAGGGTACTCACCATTCACCAAGGGTGAAGGGGCCAATGTATGGGGTAGAGGTTGAGAGAGATCGGAGAATGACATGTTTGACACCCAATTTGCCGATATCGTTCCAAATGACATTAAATTCGATAGGCTTAACTCACATGACACCGGGCGTGCGAATTTCTGATCTCGGTGACATTCTTCCTATTCCCCCCACTTTACCCTATTTTTTCAACGTGGTTGGACTATTTTGCTCCTCCCTCCAAGCCTCTCCTTTTAGGCTCGATCACGGTTCACAAAACCATCCAAGCCCGTGGAAAACCGCAGGCTAACCAGTAAACCGGTGGCCGATGGTTTTGAAAACTAGCATTTTTTGCCTAATTGTTTTTAAAAACTTAAATTTGAATTTCAAAACTCTCTCAAAATTTCTAAAAATAGATGGATTTTAGAATGTTTTGTATGAAGCAAAATTTTAAATTGACATTTTGCATGTTCATTTATGACATATTCTTGTTAAGAGCAGTTTTTAAGTCGAAAAGAGTTGTAGCGTTTGATAGAAGGTTTGCGAAAGCCATCAAATTGTAGCATAAAATTTTAAAAATATTTAATAACAACCAATAAAAGCCATGCATAATTGGTAACAAGATTTAACATGAAAATGACATTTGTTGCGGTGTTTTTTTTGGAACAAGCCCAAGTGCCTTGTTATGGTGTAATCAAAACTAGAATGCCCATGGGAGGGTAAAAATACCATTACAATCATTGATTCAACTGTATTGACCACATGAGCACCTGTCCAGACTAGGATTGGTAGGGTTCTATGGTCAAAGGCAGGGAAGGAGGCGAGAGAGCTGCTTGGGGAGGTCTGGAGCAAGTTTTATCACGTTTCTAGGATCCCCCCGTAGGAGAGTCTCTCAGTGCAAAATATCTATGGTATCCGGTTTTGGAAACCTACTCTCCCGGTCTGTAGTGCCCCCTCTGGCGGGTTAGATGACCTGCTCATAGAGTGATCAAGCACTACACTGCTCATATTGTGTTCAAACACAGAAAAGTGAGGATTATACTTTCAGCTGTGACAAAAATTCTCTTTATATTTGACAAACATTCGAAGGTTTATCTCAAGTCAGAGAAGGAATTTGATCGTTGACAACCATCTAGCAGGTTAGATGACTCGCTCGCAAAGTGATCAAGCCATTGCTAGAGAGTCAAGAGAGCAAAATTGATTCGCAAAAGGAGTCTGCATCTACGCAATCAAAGGGCTCAATTTTGATGGATTATTCGAGTAAGTGTCGTACGCACCTTGAGCTAGGTCATGCGTGTTGAAGTATAAGTGAATTGGCATGCAGCTCAATAATGCGAGAGAGTGCGTGTGAGTTTTTCCTTTTCCTCTCATTCCCACATGAACTCCATGTATTCTACTTTATCCATACTATCCATTCTTTTATGTATGATATATAGTTTGAATGATTTTGTTTAAAAATGTAAGATGTTCTTGTGAATTTATTTATGTCTTAATCGAACCTTATTTATCGCACAATTCTCTCTAATGCATTTATGAACAACCTTTTCACATTATGTTTTTTCATATTTCTAATACATTTATAGTATGGATAATATAATTGTTTTTAAATTTTATCTTAATTTTATAAAAAAAAATTATCTACAAGTTAATTCATAATACGTCTAGCATAGGAAAAAAAAAGAGCGAGTAATATGTACGCAGAGCTTACCAACGTGGCCGATCCATGGCGACACGGTGTCCACACGATCCGAGCGCATGTCCGCATGTCTCCAACCCAAGCAAGCAAAGCCGCCGCGGTCGCTTGCGTCCACTCGCACGTCGCGTCGCCGTCGCGCACGCATCAGCTTCACGTGAGTTCTTGACGACGACGACGGTATAAGCCATCCGCGCCGTTCTCCGCACGACGATCCGAGCCAGAGGAGGAAGAAAGCACCGCAACAGCAAAAGAAATGGAGGCGCAGCCGCGCGACGGCGGCGGCGCGGCGGCGGAGGAGGAGCCGCACGTGGAGCGGCTGCCCGCCGACCTCCTCGCTCACGTCCTCTCCCTCCTCCCCTCCTTCCACGACCTGGCCATGTACGTATGCGCGGCGGCGCCGGCGCTCCGCCTTTTGCACGGCCGCTTCCTGCTCTGCTCGCGCTCGGATGGTTGATCGATTTGTGTTTGTGTGTGTGGCTCGCTTCGCTTTGGTCGCCGTCAGGGCCGGGGGAGTGAGCCGGCGGTGGCGCCGGGCGGTGGAACGGTCGCTGGCGGCGCGCCGGCGGCTGAGCTTCGCGGGGCAGCGCACCGGCGACGACTCCACGGCGCGCCTCGTCCGCGCCGCCGTCAACCTCTGCGACCTCGACATGTGAGTCCCCGGTCACCACCAATCGTTCAAATCAGTTGTCCTGCCTCCTTGATTGATCAGGTGCGTGATTCTTACGGCTAAATTTCCAATCTTTACTAACTTTGTGTGCCGCGTTCTTGGAGTTCACGAAGCTGCTGGGGCTGCCACATCACAGACGAAGGTTTGCTCAAGATTTCCTCCGCCGAGTGCGTCGGGAATCTGACGTCCATCTCGCTGTGGGGATTGGCTGGGATCACTGACAAAGGCGTCGGTCCTCTGGTAAAGTTGGAGGTTTCTAATTAGGCAGGGTAAAAGTGATTAGATGTTGACTCTTATTAAAATCCAAGTCAATTACCTTTCTTGAACATACGGAGAAGAGAACACAAAAGCAAATTTTGTGGTGTTAGACTTCTAGAGTAATTTAGCTCATCATGTTAAGTTCTCTCAACATTTTTAGATACCACTGCCTCCATGTTTTTTTGTCTGAAAAATTGATGATGTGGTGATTAATGGGCTGCTGGCTATTGCTTTCATAGCAAATAAGTGATTTGGATAGGAAATTGTGAAGGTGTAGGGTGCCGGCATGTTTATTAAAGTCGTTGCTTTCGGAATAATTTAGTGTGTAGGGTGTCTGAGCAATTCTTTGTTTAGGTCTAACAATTGTTACTCCCTCCGTTTCGTTATGTTTGTCCATAGCACACTATGCACACTGACCAAAAAAGTAGTAGTTATAAAAAAAACATTGTGCAAAGACCATCATACCCTTATTTAATAGCATATTCCAACTACTTTTCTTTTTGCTAGGCATTTAATTGAGGACACTCTTGATATTAGCAATATACAAACATTATGAAACGTATTTTTCAAAGACTATGGACAAATATAGTGAAACAGAGTGAGTACATGATTTCTATTTTGAGAAAAATTTTAGACCAAACCATATTTTTTATTTTCATGAACCATTTGCTGATGCCCCGAAGACTTATAAATTTAATCTACATTACCAAGTAGTACATCTTTACCTTTTCATAATAACAGGTCTGAATTTGTTGTCAAACTTCCTTGCAGGTTTCAAGAGCTCATTCTTTGCAGCACCTGAATATTGGTGGAACATTCATAACAGATGAATCATTATATGCAGTTGCAAACAGTTGTGCAAACCTGAGGGTATGTTTCTCTTTCCCAAACTTCACTGCTTCTTTTCCAAGCAGCTCTCATGCAGCTAACTAGCATATCTGACAAAAATTCCTCTACAACGGTCTGATCCAGCCTACATTGCTAATGTATTTCTAAAAGATAACTTCTGCATTGATTGTATTTAGTTGGTGGTTCGAAGTGAGGCAGTACATGAAGGCCTAGGTTTGTTGGGCATACCATAGAACTAGATTTGTTGGACATATCATAGAAGAACGACCCATTTGGCTACAGCTGGGGAACTTTGTGTGATTGCTGCTTTTGTTTGTGTATGGTGGCTTGCAGATCATGAGTTCACGACCTTGCTTCAGCACAAACAGGGGGCTGTCACCTCTACTGTTTGTATTTATTGCGTATTCCATGCTTGTATGTAGATAATTGAATTTTTAAATAAAAAATGGTAGAAACAGGCCAATTTTAAGGTATAAAAGAGAGAATCAGTTCAGCACCGAATGCGATTACAGAGTAGCAATACGCACCAAACCTTCATCTGATTGAAATAAGAAAAAGGGACTAAGCACTGAAAAATCCCTGCATCGTAGATGATAACTGGATATGATCTCAATGTTCTGGTTCTCATCATACATACATACTCCTATATACTTGGTGCAATGGTGCTGTACTATTTGTCTTTGTTTCAGCCCCACCTCTGTGCTTAAGATATGTTCATGAAATATTTGAAACACAAGTGCCAATAAGCAGGCAATCTTAAATCCAAAACCAAGAAGGATACCACACAAGACTTGCACAACAATCGCAAAGCTATCGCTGCTACGCAACAGGCCAAGTTTTCTAATGCAAATGTCACCATGAGCGTCCTCAGAAACGTGGAAAAAAAGAAACTGCAATATGTTAAGTCATCTACACGTTTGGATCAGCTCAAGTACAGAGACGCACAGATGTTAGAAAAAACTGCACATGATCTCATCGCTCTCCATGGACATTCTTGCCCCTCCAGAGCATCATCCTGTGGAGCTGCCGCCATGTGACGGAGGCCGGGCTGGTGGCGCTGGTCAGCAAGTGCAGGAAGCTCGAGTGCATCAACGTCGGCGGGATGAGGGTGCCGCCGGAGAGCTTCGTCGGCCTGCTCGCCATCAGCCCCGCGCTGCAGATCAGGTCCATTCCGCAGATCCTCAACGCCAGTGTGCCGGTGTCGTGAGGGATCATCACTCATCAGCAAGGAAGAAAGGCCATGCATAGTTCATTGATTCACCAAGATTACCCTTGAAAAGGTGAAAACAATGATTCATTACTTCACAGTATTCCCTTGAAAACAGAAATGGATTCTTGGGAGGGATTCATATGCAGATGTAAATCCTTGTTTTGTTGATGTACAGACAGCGTAAATTTTACATGTTCATGTTACAGAGAATAAATACACATTGCCACCACGCATACTGGCAGAAAGTGTACTGTGATTATGTTCTTTATGTATAGCCAAAGTTTTTTTTTTGGGAGGAAATATAGCCAAAGTTTTTAACCCTGCAAAATTTTAGAAGTTGTTGGATTGTTAAAAAATGTACCCCAACCCAACAGAGCTTGGAATATTATTAACTCTACAAAAAATTACAAATTTCGACAGCATCTCCCCATAGAATACTATAATTCACAAACACAGTTTAACAAATTTGCATATGTATAATCAACAATCATCTTCAAACATATAACCAACTCCTATCATTAAGTGGTCAGGGAAAAAAACCCCAACATCAACAGTAAACCCAAAACCCACTTATGGGACCATCTCAACTGAAGCTATCACAATTAGCCATTTACCGTCATCTTTAAGGACAATGAAAGGATCGCTATGCCGCCTAGAGGGGGGGTGAATAGGCGAATAAAACGAAATTGCGGAATTAATAAATCAAGCAGAACGATCGGTCGGATGTTACGATGCGGCGTCGGATGTTCCGGCGTGGTACAGTACACCCTCCGTCGGATGTTCTGATCCTGGGTCGGATGTTCCGATGGCCGTCGGATGTTCCGATCCGGGGTGTTCTGGAATTTGTCGAAAACCTATAGAAAAACTGATTTCTCGGAAAACCAAGGTTAGATCTATTCAAGAATACTTAGAACAAGCCAACACAAGTAATAAAGACACCAAAACAAGATCAAGACAAAAACACGATGATTTTTGTTTACCGATGTTCGGATCTTTGAAGGGAGATCCTACTCACCGTTAGGGAAGGCACAAAGCCCGGATCACCAAGACCCTAATCCCCCTTATCAGCGAAGCACAAAGCACTCACCGGCGTTCACTAGTTGAATCCTTTTCCTTGCGGAGGTAGATTCGCACCTTCACAAACTCCGGAGACACGCCATACAAAGATCGGCGACTCACCGGTGACACCTAGCCGTCTAGAAGCCCTTCAAGCCTCCAAGAGTAACAAATGCGATGAAGAAAATAGAATCGCTAAGTGCTCAAGAATTGGATCTCTAATTCGCGGAGCACTTGGGTTGCCTTGATCTCTCTAGATCTGAATATCACAAGATGAACAAGAGAGAGACAAAGGCTAGAGTTCTTGAGAAAGATGATCAGGAAGAATTAGGTTCAAATCAAGGTGTAATCAGAGAGTAAACAGTGTCAGCAACCTTTGGAAGGTATTAGAGACGGCTTTAAATAGGGAATCCGAAAACTAGCGTTGTGCGATTAATCCCGCGATCGGATGTTCTGATCTCCCGTCGGATGTTCCGACCCGCGTCGGATGTTCCGATGGAAGTTCCGATGGACCCTTTACTGGATAGCTCTGAAAACTGCAGGCTGGCTCACCATCGGATGTTCCGACCCTCGTCGGATGTTCTGATGGTATAGGTTCTGTATGAGGTGTATTTTAAGTGGAAAACTCACACGAACTTCGAGATACCTATTTTGAGCACTTAGGAACCTTTATAAGTTTCTCCATTGCATCCCTCTTTATAGTACGGCATCCCTAAGACTCAATAAATTAAGATTTATAAATAAATACTAGTTTTGATGCCTTCTTGCATTATATCCATTTTGAGGGGTGCACAATCACATGTAAACATGTACCTTATGGAATTAACCTGTATAGCAACTGTGCACAATTCTCCAATAGAAATATTAGCTCTATAATTGTAGCTCATTAATCACCAAAACCACTTAGGGCCTAGATGCACTTTCAGACAATGACGAAGATATTAAGTAAGGAACAACCCAATTGTCCAACAAATACAATAAACATAAATCTCCACACAAGACAGGAATCGTAAATGGTTCTCTAATTAACTTAAAAAACAAAGATAACTAAATCTAGTGAACCCAGCAATTATATTAAGATACGAGTGCTCTTGTGCCAAATTGAATTGTGCTACACCCTCCTATGCATGTTGCTTTCATCGATCACCTAATAACAATTAAAAAGTAAGGGTGAGTACACGACTCAGCAAGTATATATTAAACAAAGGAATTAACTCAATAATGCCAAATGTCTTAATACCAATCCTCATCCATCATGCTACTGCCACTATAACACTTTCTGTTCTTAAGTGAATGCAATGCAGTGCAATGTATCATGTATCTATATCTATGAGCTCATACCGGTATAGCTAGAGTGCCACCTATCGGTGCACACTCTTGCCCGTCCTATTCAGGCGAGGACCGATTATTCCACTCCCGTGGAGTGCCTACCGAAGTAGGGCTTTCCCTCCCACGTCAATGGGATGCCTACCCGAGGGTAGGTCTTGTCACATATATGCAATGAAATAGATGCACTATGCAAATAAACAAAATCAACAACAGACATATCTCAATGGAACTTGCATTGCCTCAGTAACAATAGCTTCACTTAGCAACATTCATCAACTATTAAACCTTTTGAGTGACATATACTTGTCTTTCTAATCACGGAAGTTAGCACGACGTACAGTTGACAATGAAGTCGCACCACCACCTACAAAAGGTGATGGAACCTCAATACAATACTCTCAAAAGTAAGGCAACAAATAAAGTATATTGCACCTACGCGCATCCCTTCTTTTTCTCTAATTAAATTATCCCTTTCATACCACTAAAACCCTCGAATTTTAATAAATAGATATTCTGGACAGCAACATTAAAACAGCCATAACTCCTACATCTCTCGTCCGATTTCCACGTTCTTATGACCAAAACGAAAATAAAATCAGTACGCTTCACTTTTGTAATAAGACTGGGTGTTGATTTCCACCCTAAACATGCCAAAATATCTATAGACGATGCTGCATAGGTGATCAACATGCCAACTTGCATCCTTCCCCACTAGCCATCACTAATACCCACAAACTAACACCTAATGGGCAGTAATTCCACGGGAAAATTTCCTAATCACACCCTATGTAGCAATTAAACAAGAGTAATGATATGGATGACAAACCCTAATTTCAATCTTTACCTCCCTCCTTCACTATCACCTCTTCCACTTGCCTCTTCCCGTCGATCCCACAGGGCGACGAGCGAGGTGTTAGGGCGGCACAGCGTAGACGGTGGCGCGGCTCAGCAACGGGGACAACGGCGTGGCTCGGCGACGGGGACGACGGCCGCACGACGGCTGTGCGGTGACGGGAAGGCGCCGGCGCGGCATGGCGATGGTGGTGCCAGGAGCTTCCTTGAGCGGCAACAACAAGGAGGCGGTGGCTAGGTCTTTTTCCTAGAGAAACCATCGGATTCCCCTCCCCCCACTGCCTATTATCAACCTTAAGTGGGCCGGCTTGGGCCAAGGCCCACGGGATATCACAAAAAATTCTCACTTAACAACTAGTTAAAATTCTTCACTTGGACTATTTTACCATTATTGGTACCATGTGTTACCCAGGCTATATCCACATGCCAAATCAAATGGTCTTGGTACCTTATTTTACCTTGTGTTGCCTTGAATCAAAGCCACCCTTCAGGCTAAAATCCAACTGATGTTAAGACCTTGTACTGCACGTTGCCTCGTCAAGGATGTTAAAAGTCCTTGGAATTGCTATGCATCTGGCGTTCAATGTGACAAAACCACTAGACGCACCTTCCTCTCCGATTGCTCTCCTACCCTAGCATCCCCCTCTCCCCTCGTCCATCCAGATCCAGGTTCTCTTTTCTCTCATGGTAACTAGAATTAATGCTTCTTTCTCACACCTCCCCCATCGCCAGGCATCACGTTGTTCTCTCCTCATTTTCGAAAAGCTTCATCTCTAGTTACTCTCACAAGCTAATGTCCCTCTCTCCTCTGCTGTTTCCTCTTGATTCTTTTCTCTCTCATGACAGCTAAGACTAGAGGGGAAGGGCATGCACACGAGCATGCTTCCGCTCACGTGATGACCATAAGGCGTTGCCAGGGGTCTGCGCCAGGGAGACTCTCTCTCCCCCCTGCTCTTCAATATTGCCATTGAACCGCTCATCGCCCTGCTCCATCGAGCTACTGAGGCTGGAGCACTATCCCAAATTCGGGGATCCAACAATAGTACCAACTCTAGAATCTCGCTTTTTGCTGACGACGCGGCAATTTTCTTGCACCCTTCCAAGGAAGATGTCTCCACCCTCGCCGCCATCCTCCAGGAATTCGAAGCTATCACAGGCCTCCGCACAAACTTCTCTAAAAGCCAGGTCGTGCCAATCAGATGTGACGAGTTCGATCTCGATACCATCCTGCACGACTTCTCCGTCGAAAAAACCACCTTCCCTATCAAATACCTAGGGATCCCGCTATCCACCAGGAGACTACGCCACGTTCACTTTCAGCCACTCATAGACAAGATCGCCTCCAGGTTGGCTGGCTGGCGAGGACCGCTAATGTCGAAAGGGGGTCGCCTCACCCTTCTCAAGGCAGTCCTATCTGCACTACCAACTTACGTCCTGTCGGCTATTCAACCGCCTCCGTCCGTTCTGAAGAAAATCGACTCCATCCGCCGATCTTGGTTGTGGAAAGGGACGGATTCAACCATCGGTGGGGCGGGTTGATCGAGCACGATGCTGCTCCCGACCTCGCTTGGGGGCCTCGGCGTTCTAGACCTTCCCCGCTTCGCCCGGGCCCTTAGGCTGCGATGGCTCTGGCTCAACAAGTCCTCTCAAGCGCCCCTCTGGGATGGTCGCCGTTCTGACATCGATGCAGCCCTGCTGCGGCGGAGATGTTCAGCGATCTGCGCAATGGCGCCTCGCTTTCCTACGGGAAGATAAATGGCTCTCGGTTGTGCACCAAATCAGATTGCCCCAACACTATTCATTGCGGCATCCGGAAAAAACGGTCGATGCTTGATGCGTGACAAACAACAAGCGGATAACGGACCTAAGGCGCAACCTTTCCCGGACATGATCCCGGTGGTCGATCTTCTCGACGGATTGCTCAAACCACCTGTCCCCAAATGAGCCCGATCATTTGTTTTGGCACTTCAACGCAAATGGGCAATTCTCGATCAAGTCGGCTTATTTACTTCAATTTGTGGGCGGGTCGCCACACCAACTCTCCTTAAGGTCCGGAAGCTTTGGGCACCTTCCAAATGTAAGTTTTTCCTCCGTTCTTCGCTTCACAAACGGGTCTTCACAATGGACGCCTTACTCCGCGACAACTACCAAACAACTATTTTTGCCCCTTTGTACTGCGCAACCTAGAAACCCCGAACATCTTCTCCTTCAATGCGCTTTCGGTTCCTACATTTGGGGCGTGTATACATCTGCTAGAAACACCCCAACCGAACCCGGAGGGCTGGAATTACGTCCACGACTTCAAGTCATGGTGGGCAAATGACATCCTCTGAGTTGGGTCCTCCCGAGTATCTTGTCGTCGTCGTGGCAACCGTCTGCATATCGGCTTGAGCGAAACAATCGGATTTTTCGCCAGATCGAGCGTCCTAGAGCTCTCTTCGACCACCTTCTAGATGACCTGCGCCTTTGAAATTGCGAGGCGCCAATTTTGTAATAGAATAATTTTTTGTTCAAGGCCCTGGGGGGAGGGGCCGTTGTCTCCCCCCGCTCTGTAAACCCTTCTATCTTTGAATCAATGCAAGGCAGCTCTCCTGCCCCTTTGCTTCAAAAAAAAAAAAAGGCGTTGCCTTGTTGTCCGGCCACCTCCCCTCTCTATACTCGGATGCCACACGTTCACACCAAGCTCCAGTGCTCCCCCTCTTACTTCTAAAACACTATTGGCGTTTCCTCTATCCTTTTTTCTAAAATTTCTTCATAGTTTACACTATATTTTAAAAGATTTTTTTCCTCCAACAACCCCTTTAAATCTGATACAATATTATACAGCCACTGCTGGGATGATTTATCCCTGGTCTACATCACTTCAGCTTTGACCAGTAGCCGAGCTTGATGCCACACCGCTTCTCGAATGTTGTTGCACAAAAGCATTATTGTTGCATTTCAAATGATGCGGATTGTTGCAACTATTTTTTTTTATTGTAGCTCGCTTTCTCATGTGTTGCACAACTATTGTATTGTTTAGTTATTGCACATTACTAGTAATTTCGTTTTTGCAGTTTGTATCAGGAATGTTGCATACTACTTCTTTTATTGTAGGTTATTGTAGGTTTTAGCAAGTATTTTGTTGTGCTAATATGTATTTTCCTCAACAACGCCTATTAACATCTAAGAAACCTCTCCATTTGAACGGTGGTATGTTAATTCGTTGACTAAAGATTTCATGACAAATCGGGAACAGGGATATCGATGCAGCTCTTTCTTTGAGTTTTTTTCACTCCTTTTTGTTCATTACTCGTTTGGATAGTTTGGGTCTCACTTAGACCTGGTTTTTTTTTAAAGTGTGCTTAGACCAGGGTGGGTTCTTTCAAGATGACCATCCAGATGGAAGCGTCTCACCAACTGTTCACCAACCTGTAAAGACAAGGACATGAACCCAACTCCGGTAGTTGCTTTCGGTCTAACTGTCATAGGGGTAGATATGCTGTGCAATCAGCTGTTTAGTCTGATTCTTGAGTCTGATCAGCTACAAAAGTTCTGAAAATTCTGAAAAAATTTGTACATGTACTCTTCAACTTACTCTATCTTTGGTTAAAATTTCAAGTTCAAATTCATCCTATAGTCAGAGTTATAAAAAAGAGAAAAAACAGACAGTTTTGATAAGTTCAAAATTGATAGAATTTTCTCTTTTTTGTAACGTTCAATATAGGATGAATTTGAACTTGAAATTTTAACCAGAGATAGAGTAAGTTGAAGAGTACATGTACAAATTTTTTCAGAATTTTGCAACTTTGGTAGCTCGATCGATCGAATCAGACTTAATGTACTTGATTGACAAAGATATCTACCCCTGTCATAGGGCCGGCTCTTATCGATCGATTTCGCTGCACTTGCACGCAATGGGATGGAGAAGATGACAGTGGGCCCACACATCCAGTGATTCAGAAAAGCCTTGTTTGTTTCAGATTAATGTTGAGTTGCGTTTTACTGTAGCAAATTTGTGACCTCTTTAAAATACATTTTAACGAGTTTAAAAATTATGAAAAAATATTTTATAAACTTTAAGAAGAACTATTTAAAACCCCACAAAATGACTATAAAACATTACATCATTTGGCTTATACAAAAATATCAAATTTTCATTTAATTTAAGCTGAAACAAACAAGGCCAAATTCTCATGGAAGAAACCGGTTGATCGACTTAACTACTTTACATGTTAAAAGAGCACGGATACATATCCATAATAAAAATGATAAACTTTACAATACACTGGTGAATCCTCTGAGAAGGTTAGATGTATTGGTTAGTCCAAATCATGGATTTTCATATAGGGTGACCCACACAAAAAAAAAAAAACCGGAATTCATCAATCTCTCGTCCTAAAGACTGGGTTTGAAAAAAAAAATACTTTTTGCATAGGCCACCTTTACGGGACCATACCAGGCATCGTTTAGGATTTGAGAATTCTTTAAGAAAAGAAATAAACCACTTTATCTCCGGACGATGGGTTTGATTTTTTCAAGAGTCTTCAAAGACTTTTATCAATTATTATAGATACAAGCGTGACCCCGCGGCTCGCTCGCAGGCCACAGCCGTCTGATCGCGCGCGCCGTTCAGATCTGGCCGTCCATCCCATTTTTACGTATAAAAGAATTTTTTCCACGCGTACAACAACAGCTTTCATGCGGTGCGGCGTGGTGGCTAGCGGCCGACCTTATTACACGAAGCCACGGTTTGATTCCTACTGGGCGCAAATTCGTCGATTTTTCCTCCGCGGCCGCACATGCCTGCGTTGGCCGTCCCCGCGTTGCGACGCCGCCCGCGCGTGGCCCACGCTTTTTGCCGCCGAGGGCGTGTCGACCACGCGCTTTGCCGCGTGGCGGTAGCGTTAACGCAGCGCGTGCCCAGCGTTTATTACACCTCGACACGCCATGAAGCGCGCCAGTCACGACTAGTCTTCTACATTCAGGTTCTAATGGAATTCAACAAAGACCAAATCTGTTGGCATGTTCCAAGTGATTTAAATTTATTCATCCGTTTTATCTATTTAGTTAGCCCCTCACACAACTAATTTCAGCCAGTCAACTTATTCATTCAACTCAGCCATTTTGAATATGCTCCACTGTCGTTACAACTGATTAATTTCACTAAAATTAAATTACTGTACTACGAAAAGCATTTCTAGCGGTCCCTCTAAAATACTGTAATAGATATGGGCTGCCCGAGGAAAGAAATCTTTTAGGATGATGGACTGTTTGGGATTGATGCTCTAAGTACTAATGATCAAGTGGCCTTGTGATGCAACTAACAGCTAGGGATGGCAAAAATACCCATGGGTGCAGGTACCATGGTACCGACCCGATGGAGTCCGGTTGAGTCGACTTTGGACCCGTGGGTATCTTGTTTCGGATCCGGGTCTAGTTTTGGACCCATGGGTACCCAATGGGTACCCGAAATCAGACTGACATGTGGGCCATCTACTACTGTACATATAAGACTGACTCCTAAATCCCTAATCCATAATCCTCACTCCACACTCCCACCTAGGCCCCAGCCGCCGCCGCCCCTAACCCCACCCCTATCCGATGCCGCCTAACCCCCACCCCATCCAGTGGCGCCACCCCAACCTTGGCTGGCGGCGTCCGAGCGGCGGCGCCCGCCCAACCTCCTAGCGCTGCGTCCGTGTGGCGCCGCCCAAAACCTCTGGCGCGCCCGCACGCGCCCTTAATTCAACCGCCAATGGCGTCCGTGCGGCGCCAATTTCAATGTAACATCCCAAATTTTAAACACAAATTTAGCACGTTAATTTTTTTAAAAAATCATGGCATTAAAATAATAATCATCTGCATCATGTCATAAGTGCATTATTAATTAAATTGTTCACTTGGTAAACAAAAATATTTGTGCATGTTAAACTTTATTAATATTAACTCAGCATCTTCTAAGTATTGTTGACCTGCTGTGTAAATTAATTTGTATAATTTAGGATTCAAGAAGAAGTTTTAATTAAGTTTTGCAAGAGCAAACAAAAAGAGTAAATCCTCACTTTTTCTCTCTGTTGGGCCTGAAGCCCTTTGTCCTCTCTGTGCTGCCTCTGCACGAACTTTCTTCACCACCATGACTCAGCTGTCGCTTGTGAGTTACTCCATCCAACGCTCTTCTGCGCCGTGCTTTGGCCGCGCCTTCGCGTCGCCGCCGCTGTAGAGCAATAGCACCTGTCCATCGTTGCTCCCGGCGAGATTTCGTTCGAGCCGTCTTCGCTTATAAATTGAGCACTGAGCACCGTGTTGCTTCTCGCCTTGCGCTGTGTCGTGCCCTGTACTTCTCCCCGGTGAGCTTTGTTCAATCCCATGGTCTTCCTCCATTTCTTAGTCACTTCCTCACTCGCTTCCTCTCATCCTCCCTACCGTAGCGTCAAAGTAGTCCGAAGCACCACCAAGTTAAGAAGGAAGCTGCCGCCGTAGCGCTCAGTTCGCCGTTGCCTCGGTAAGCCTATGCACACTTCTAGGTGCGCATGGGCATGGGAAGATGATCCAGGAGTAGCCGTAGTCTCCCCTGCGTGTGCCATGTTGAGGTAGAGCTCCCATGGAAGCCATGCGAGCAAGCTAAGAGCATGTCCTGTAGATTGTGTATAAATACGTGCGTCGGCGCCGGAACCAATCGGTCGGTGAAACCGCAACTTTAGGTCCCTTTGGAAGCGCTGAGTCGAGAGGAATCCATTTTTGCAGTCGGTTCGTCAATCGGAGGTCGCCACAGCCGGCTAGCCGAGCTCCAGTGTGCTCCAATGGCGTGCTGTGTGCTGTGTGCTGTGCGTGCTGTGTGCATGCATGCATGTGGCTAGAGCTTGAAGAAGATGCTTTGAGAGTAGTGCTAGTAGGTGGATGGCTAGCCCTTGAATAAGTGAAAACGTATTTGAGCAGAATACACTTTCCAGAGTTCAAAGCGCACACATAAATATAATCCAAAATTCAATAACTCTCTATTTCTATTAATACCTGTAATAATAAAAAACTGAACTAATCATTTTGCATTAACTACAAATAACGAATGATTTTTAAAAGACCTTAGAAAAATATCAAAAATATTATTTTGATGCATACACTTGATTTAATAAAAATATAAAATGGTTATGCACGCATGGCACCTTAATTTGTTAAAGACTTGGTCTATTATTTCATGTGCATGCATCATATTTTCATGCATATTTATTTCGTGCATGATTTTCAAACCAAAATCGCATATAAATGTTTCCCTGTTTGATGGATGGTTGTATTATCTTGTTTGTGTTGTCCGCGTGGTTAGGAGCTCGAGGAGCGTTAGACCCGTCCAGCGCCGCCGGTTGCTCCTACCCGTCTTCTGACCAAGACAAGTCCCCCTTTGATCATATTGTGAAGCCATTTTCGGTTATTTAGAAAATGCTTGCTAGACTTGAAAATATGCATGCTAGTTTAAAAATGATAAATGCCGCATTTACTAGAATTAGATATCATGCCAAATAGAAAAGGTAAGAAATATGGTAGGATTAAACCTAAGACTAAACTATAAATTGCTCATATTTATATACTCATTGTGGTAGGATAAATGCATAAAATCATTTATGCGGAATGATTCAATCATTTGTGTGAAATAAGAATATTGTTGAGAAATGTTTGGGAAAGGGTGATTTAAAGGTAGCGCATCAAGGGTGATGCTTAGTAAGAAATGATTTTCCTCTTACCCCAAAAATCTTCCGACTAGGGAGAGATATTTTGTCGGTCGGTGCGGTGTGGCACCGTTTTGAAAACTGGGCTAAAATATCAACTCTCTCCTAGTCTAAGGACTGCTCATCCTATGATCCTATGAACTGAGCCATAACAGTACGACCTCGAGCCCCGGTTTGGGACGGGCCTGATCGTTGGCCCTCATGGTTGGCGGTCTTGTGGCGAAACACCATCTGGATGCGTAGCCTCTCGAGGGTAAGGCGTACCCACTCTGCAGAGTTAAAACTATCATAATAGCCGTGCTCGCGGTCATGAGCATGCGAATGGACTGTTCATATGGTAGTTCTTCTTTTCCAAAAACTAGGAATTTTTTTTTAAAAAAATTTGAGTTGAGTAAAAGTTGTTGAGAAAGAGCTTTGATCTTAAGATAGGTACTACCGGCTTGCCTCATGAATTGGGTTCGGCCTATCATGAGATGCTTGCGTGGTTTCGACCTACCCTTTGTTCTGAGTTATTCTCCGTAACGGGAAGAGACTGAGGAAGAAACTCGCTATGTCATGAGGCCGAATGGCGAGAGTATTTTGAGAATGAGCCCTAAAAGATAAATATCTGAGTTTACAGCTTTCTTAGAAGTGTTTTTATAAAACTAGGAAAAAGAAAAAAACGCATTTCCGCAAAACTACCCAAGCCATACTTTTGTACTAAACCCCATCTGCATATTTCCTCGACTTGCCGAGTACCTTTGTACTCACTCCTATTTCTCCTTCCCCTCTTCCAAAATTTCAACAGTCGAGGAGGCCCCCTACGACTCGCCATCCGAGGAGGACCCGGACTACGAGGAGGAGGACTTCGAGGACGAGGAGTAGGGCTGTGTCCTACCTGCCGCTTTGCCTGTGGAGTAGTAGTCTAGCTACTAGAATAAATCGTGCCATGTTGGGCTCCTGCGTTACCGTGTGTGTAACTCTGTACCTTGGCCTGCGTGCCGTGCTTGATGTATTAAGTTATGACTTCCTGTGGGACGCTTAGTCCCCTATGTTGTAATAATGTAACTCGAAGGCAATGTACCATTATTGTTGAATTGTGTGTGCTAGCCATGATCTTTTGGGACTAGTACTGTATGCATAATTAGGATTCAGTCAATTAGACTAGGTCCTGACACCCAACCTTCTGGCGCGGCGTCCGGCGAGGCGGCGCCCACCGCCAACCACCCGGCGGCGGCGCCCACAACCAGTCCATCGTCTCCTCTTCCCAACTCCCGGCCAGCATTGTTGTTTGAATCTGGTACCCGACAGTCCGGTGCTGGTCCATGTTTAGACCCGAGAATGAAATCGGGCCTAGGTCCGGATACATCTCTCGGGTCTCGGGTCTGGGTCTAAACCACCTGGACCCGGATGGACCTGACCCGATTGCCATCCCTACTAACAGCTAGCAAGCTGCTCCAAATCTTGAAGACTGTGCTATTTGGTTGCCTGCAACCCAGTAGTTTTGCATCTAGAGATGTAAAAGTAGGGTGTTTGATTGCGTTCTCACCCATCTGGTTCAGGCTCTCCAGATGCAATTACCTCCTTCGGGCCAGTCTCTGAAGTATCGGCCAAATTGGGAGTTTCTCCAGAGCCAGGCTTGCGAGATGCAGTTGAGTGCATCGCGCAACTCCACAAACCCTAATGCACCCAGCCAAACATACTCTCTTCTCGGCCTATTTCAATTTGTGCAAACAACCAAACATCTTTTGCATTCCACCAACCTACATCCACCAGTTTTTTTTTTTTTGGAAAGAGGGGCAGGAGAACTGTCGTCCTATTTCATTGAATAGCAGGAGAAAATAAAATACAAAACCCGTGCAAACACGGGGTAAAACCACAGCGCTCCGCCACAACCCTAGCCAAAGCCAAACACACCTCCGCCATCGCGAACATCGCCACTGAGAGGAGAAAGAAGGAATCTGACCACACTTCTTGCCACCAAGACCAAAGGCCGAAGAGGAGAGAGATACAAGGGGGAGAAGGGGAAACACCACCAACACTCACACAACGACGAGCGACTCCTGAAATAGTAGACCCAGCGAAAACCAATGAGCAAAACGGCGACCATGACGCCTCCAACAAGGTAGCGACGCAGGGAACCCGCCGCCGTCGCAGAACCGCTAGGGTTTTCACCCAGAGTAGGGAAGGTCCGAAAGGTGATGCCTCCAACGAGAGATTGACACCAAAGGTGACGCCAACACCAGCCCGAAAGGGCAGGGCTTTCGCCCAAGATCTGCCCTACTAGCGCACCTAAGAAGACAACCAGTTTGACCGAACTGGTACGAACAGACTCACTTAAGAAGGCAACCAAACACCCTTGTACAGGAACAACTCAACGAATCTTTTGCTCCTTGGGATAAAACTTCAGACCTACTGTACTTCAGACTTCAGAATGGAACTTAATTTAATTGTTTGACAAAGGAAAGGTTTGCAGTTCAGACATCTCTACTCTTGGTGTAAATGCCACTACATTTCTGTACACGCAGACACATTCGTCGCTGTCGTCGAACAGCTGATGAACCTTCTCTGTCAATTGGCGAAGTAAAAGCTCAGAAGTCAGTACCCACTATTCAGACGCTTAAGAACTCGTTTCCAGGGGAAATTTGTCAAATTCGGTTGAATTCATTCGACCAAATGTATTGGAAGAATTAGAGTCTTTGACAAAGTTGCCAAATTTTTTTAGACATTTGACAAGCACAACACCATGAGGAATTCCAATGGCGTGTACAAGAGAACAAAAGGGGAACATTTCAATTCTCAAACGCATAGCATCATCATCCATTCATCATCGATTGGATAATTTGGATTGATTCATCATCGGCGGCGACAGCCGCCATTGACAACGCGCAAGAACGCAAGCTAACAGAAGACAATGTCACCTTGTATATTAATACGAATATTATTGTCTCGACAAATTTTGTACGTATGAACCGAGAATCTTCCAAGAAGATGGCGGGAAGCAAGAAAGCAAGAACGATAATCATTAATTAATCCCTCTTCGGCTGGTATCTACGGCGGGGATCGGTGGGCCGCGGCGCGGGCGACTTGATCACTTGACGCGGCGGCAGAGGGTGATGCCGTCGCCGACGGGGAGCTGGCAGATCTCGACGCGGTGGTCGGCGGCGAGGGCCTTGTTGAGGGCGAGGACGAAGTCGCGGTAGTAGCGGATGTACTTGCGCATGGGGGCGTCGTCGGGGAGCACGACGGAGCCGTTCCAGAGCGTGTTGTCGTAGCCGACGAGGCCGCCGACCCTCACCAGCTTCATCAGCCGCTCGTGGTAGTTGAGGTAGTTGTCCTTGTCGGCGTCGACGAAGACGAAGTCGAACGCGCCGTGGTTGGCCTCGTCGGCGGCGAGCTCGTCCAGCACCGGCAGCGCCGGGCCCTCGCGGAAGTCGATCTTGTGCGCCACGCCGGCCTTCTCGATGCAGGGAAGCCCCAGCTCGTAGTTCTCGCGGTTGACGTCCATGGCCAAGATCTGCACACACGCGCGCGAGCACACCCGCTTAGATCTGGGAGCGAGATCGCCGGCGGCGAGGCGGCGGGCGGCTGAGGAGGGCGGGCTCACCGTGCCGTCGTCGGGGATGGCGAGCGCGGTGGCGAGGAGGGAGTAGCCGGTGTACACGCCGATCTCCATCGTCTTCTTCGCGCCGATGAGCTTGACCAGCATGTTGAGGAACTGCCCCTCGTCCGCCGACGTCGTCATCAGGTTCCTGCACCGGCGGCTCAGATCCAGACCAAAAACAGTAAGAAGGGGAAGGCGAAGTCGAAGAAGAGGAAGAGGAAGACGGCGGCGCACCATGGGTGCTTGGAGGTGACCTCGCGGAGCTCCCTCATGCACTCGTGCTCGCGCGGGTAGACGCTCGTCTCCAGGATGTACTGGTACAGCGCGTCGCTCTGGAGGAGGCTCTTGTGGCCCACCTCCGAGTGCCGCGTCTTCTGCTCGCCGCCGTTGCTCTGCTCCGTGCTCGCTACCGCCGCCGCCGCGGCGGCCGCATCGGCTGTGGCTGCGGCCATTGCTGAGCTCGGAGGAGGGAGACGACGCGAGATCTGAGCAGTCGCTACTCGCTACTGGCTTGGTTGGTTGGCTGGTTGCTCGCCGGATTGACCTTGGCGAGAGGAGGAAGGAAGCGAGGGTGCGGGTTATATAGCGCGAGGCGGCGCAGTGGCCAGTGGATTGAATGAGAGAGACAGGCATGTGGGGCTCGCTCTCGCGCGGAGCCGCGGAGGAAGGAAACGCAAGCAGCATGTGACGCCTGACGAGCGACCAAGTAGTACGGAGTAGTATACTATATATTTTTTCTACAATAATGAAGCAGTTTTACTAGGTAAAAAAATAACTAAATATACTATGTTTCTTCCCCTTTGGTTTCTTCCTACAACAAAAATGATTTATTCCACAATGTAGTTTGTACCGACAACCAAGGGATGTTACCTGAATTTTAATTTGGTTACCTGAATGAGATGGCTCCAGTATAGGATGTTATAAAATTCGTGTCCATCCATATGTTTGGTTGGATGAACTATACCAAATTATTCTAAATGGTAGGTTACAGAAAAATGAAATATTCTCTCAATATGTCGTATGGCTTCGTTCACTCGATTTGGTCGAACGACACCGTACACCAAATTTCAAATTGTTTTCAAATTTGAATTTGGTTTAGATTTAAAATTTGTTTTAAATTTTAAATCGGTTTCTCATTTTTAGATTTTTTATTTCAAAATACGTTTGAATTTTAAAAAATGATTTGAATTTTCAATACACCTTGAATATTGAATTTAAAATCCGATTTGTTTTCAGACTAAAATTTGATTTATTTTTCAAATTTGAGTTGAATTTAAATTTCAAAGCATTTTTTATAACTTGCTAGAATCTTGAATTGAAAATACGACTTGGGGTTTGACTCTAAAATTTAAATTTGCTTTGAATTTTGAATTCAAAATTTGATTTTAATTTTAATTTGATTTTAAAATTCAAATGTTAAATATAGTTTGATTTTAAAATCCAATTTGAATGTTGAATCCAATTTGAATGTTAAATTTAAAATTCAATTTGCATATTTGAATTTTAAATCCAAATTTGAATAGTGAATACAATTTGATGGTATTTGTGTCGGTGTAATAAATCTTAAGGTACAAAGAGTCTGAGAAGGCCAAGAGGCCCCATGCGTCGGTCAGGCGAGCAAGGCCCTGAATGGCAAGGCGAGCCCTCGGGAGGCAAGAGGTCCCAGCGTGCAGGCGAGGCGAGCAAGGCCCGTGGCGTGGCGAGCCCTCAGAGGCCAAGAGGCCCCCACGCGTCGGTGTGGCGAGCCCTCCGGGGAGGCCAAGAGGCCCCACGCCAAAGTGCGTGGCCGAGCCCCTCTGAAGACGAGGCGAGGCCCCACGCCACGGGCGGATCGTGGCGAGCCCTCTCAAGACAAAGCGAGGCCCAGCGCCGGGCGGGGCCCAAGCGACAGGAGCATTGCGAAGGAGTCTTGGACGAAGGCTCCCTCTTCTGAAGGACGAAGCGCATTTAATGACACATCACGCGCGGATAGACAATGAAGAAATGATTCTGCTTCTGATGACCCTACTGTGTCTGAAAGCACACATTGTGTATGAGAAGAATTGACCGTGAGAGAAGGTTTGCTTGAGGAGGCCGCCTGCGTCGGGAGGAAGCGGCGCGGGGCCCACCCGCAGAGCTCACCGGTGTGTTGTCTTGGTCGAGGCCGCTATGGCACGCGAGGCGGCCTTGTGGGCGTGGCGTGACACGTTTTCGTCTCTTCATCGTGTCTTGTCGATTATCTTGAGTATCTTATCTTGCCTACCCCTCGCTCTCTCCGCCACCGAGAGCTTGTATAAAAGGAGAGAGAGAGAGAGAAGGGTACGTGCACTAGCATTCGTGCATTCAAACACCACAGAAACACATTCTCATTCAACCACAATCGAAAAAGAGCTAAGGCTCGGCGAGAGTAGGACTATTACCCGCAGAAGTCCGAACTCAGGTAAATCTGAAGTCGCTCCTTGTTGTGCCCGACGCTCAAATCGAACCGAGCTTGATCGACTTGGCTAGCAGTCTAAAAATCTGACCAGGGGTGTGATCCGCAGTGGTTGAGCAGAGAACACGCCGTCAATTTGAATAGTGAATAGTGAATACAATTTGATGGTATTTGAATACTTGAACCATTCTACTCATCCCAGGCGAGAACCAAACAAAATTTTGTATGATCCTATTGAACCAACCGAACATCTCACTTGAATCATACCGTACGGATCAATTCCATTCAGCTTGTAACATCTTATACAGGTTCAACCTGGTGCAAACAATAAATGTATGATCTCAGCGAGGAAAATGCAAGTCGACTGCTTATGGTAAGTTAGTTTTGTATGCTTTTGTTGTGTTCCAATAGTTTTTTATGGTTGTAATTCTTTGGTTAATGGTCAAATAAAAATGGTCAATGGCCCTTTTTTTCTTAAAATAACAAGTCGTTGATGAGGAAGTTGAAGAAGTTCATAAAAAACCCATCGCTTTTATAAACCTGCCGATGAGATATTGTTTATTTCATACTACAATGTTAATATTTAGTACTTTTGCATCTATTGTTAGATTATTAATATAAGACTATGTTTGGAGGAGCCTAAAATCAAACATGTTGATGGCTTGAGTCTATTTTTCTTTATCCTAGAGCTACTTTTTTTAAAAAAAAATAAAAAAGATCGAAGTGAATTATTTTTTAAAGTAGTTTTTGAGAACCACTTCTTCAAAAAAAAAGAAATCAAACTTTTTACATAATGGAAAAATATTTATGTCTCTACCTTCAAAGATGTATACCACCCAAAAAATTGATAGGTCATCCCTAAACTTAAGTATAGAGAACTACCATGAACATGCCCTCGGACGAGGACGTGGACCAGTTATGAGTATTAGGGTCTGTTTGGATCCATTAGCAGCTAATTGTTAGCAGCTAACAGCTAATAGCTAGCTAACTATTAGCTGCTAATTATTAGCAGGTACCCTGTTTGGATCCATTAGCAGTTAGCAGGTTGAATAGTTGTTTGGGAGTGAAAAATACCCATCCTACCCTTGCTGCAATTAATACCCATCCAAGGAGAGAAAAGAGGAGCAATAAAATAGGGGCGAAGCAGTCTTTTTACCATCTATTAGCAGCTCTTAGCAGTTGTTAGCAGCTTTGGAGGTGCTAGTGGGATAATTGTTAGCTGCTAACAATTAGCAGTTTTTAGCAGGCCTGTTTGGATCCTTACCTGCTAATATTAGCAGCTAATTGTTAGTGCTAATGGATCCAAACAGGCCCTTAGAATGTGGGCCCAGCGGGCCAGGGGTTCTTACTGGGTTGGTGAGAGTGGATGTAGATTATCATTGGCTGCGACGTGGCGATTGCCGATTGGTGGATAATGGATTGGTGTCCGACTCCGACTCCGTCTCCCCAGGGGAAAGGACTGAGGAAGGTGGGGGTGGGCGGGTGCACCGCGTTCACCGCTGGGCCGAGGCCTCGCTTCCCTCGCTGGGCCGGCGGGCGCCGCGTCTGGTGTGGACCGCGCCCACGGCGCCCGCGCGGGTGGCGTTCGGTCGGTCACCGCGAGTGGCGGAGAGTTGGTGGGAGAGGGACACGGGTGGTGACTTCCGTGGCGGTCGTCGGGGAGGGCGGTGGGGCCCAGAATAAAGCCCACGATTAATGCCTGCAGTGGGCCCGGCCCGCCAACCCCGGCCTTTTCAGCGCGTGCATTCAATTCTTTCGTTCATTGTCTTTCTCTGGGTGGCTGGCCGGAGATATGCCATCGAGCACCAAAATTCCGTTTACTTCTGTGGATCTGCAACAATTGCGATATTTTGCTGAAAATTTGGTCTCTTCTTGTTGGCTTTCTGGTTTATTTTCTTGCAAAAAAGATAAATGAAAGATCTGCCATTTGTGCATCTCTTTCTCTTTCGAGCAGGCCACGGCGGTCAAGGTTCTGGCAGTGCCAATTATTGGGCGCAACTTTGGCCACCGGCCAAACACACCTAGATCTGTGTACTGTAGATGGAGGCTGTTGATAGGTTGCGTAAGGTGGGTCTATGTCTCTGATGGGTGCTTCAGACATTGTTTGTTTCAGATTAGATTAGATTTAATTTAATTTAATTAAAACATAACTACAACTCGGCGATGTGTGCTTTATACATTGCTTGTTTCAGATTAAATTAAATTAAAACATAACTACAACTCGACGTCATAGTGTTTTCTATGCGTGAACCAAGGAAGGTTAAACAAAGCATTCCAAACTAGGCCAGGACCAGGGGATCAAGGAAAACATTCCATTGAAATATTTCTATAAAACAAATACGCACTATACAATAGAAAAAGAAAAGTTTCAATTATATAATTTTTGGATATTGCGAAGAACCTAACAAATGTTCGCTCACATCGCTTCCAACAGTAGAAACATTGGACATCCATGGGCTTGGTGAAAACCCCGGCTTTCATCGCTACTCGTTTGGCCGATGATTCTGATGGGCCCATCTACAACTATGTTTTTTAGGCGGACGCCATACAAACTAGCAAAAGTCATGTTGGTTGTTGTAATATCAAAAGGCAATTTTAAATTTCTCTCTTTATTGTACATTTTATTTTTATTCTAGCATTGTCTTGATCAAATCATTGAGCTGTGCAGAAAACTAAACCAGCACCATCAAGACCAATCTTCCCCTGCATCAAAATTGCTAACTTGACGTGACAACTCTCTACCTGAAACTTGGCCATTACGATGTTGACGCAGACCGTACAAAATTAGGGCATCTCTAAAATTTTCTTTTGAAGGGGGCAAACCCCTTCAGCGACACATTTCTGAGATCGGGAGAAGTGGGAACTCCCTGTTCGAGTTGACACATTTCCGCTAAACCCCTGTGATTTCCCTTTCTCTCTGTTCTGAATCTGATCGACATCGACTCGACTCGAGCACATGTTGTTTCTTCAGTCCTTTCCCACGCCCTCCTCTCTGCCCTGCACATGAGCAGTCAGGGTGCCACCCTCCAACCACTTCCCTGCGCTCTTCTCTAGCGAATCAGTGACGCCAGCTCCATCGAGTCAGCGACACCGGCACTAGCCTTGCCGTTGAAACTGTACCACCTGACAATGAGTATTATTGAAGAAGAGGACTACAAAAGAGGCCCTGATAAAGACCTTGTTTGTTTCAGATTAAATTAAATTAAATTAAATAAAAATTTTGTTATTTTTGTATAAGCCAAACGACGTAATGTTTTGTAGTCATTCTTGTGGGATTTTAAATAGGGGAAACGCCAGGACACGGACGTCCGTCCGTTCGGCCTCGCGCGCGGCGCACGCAGAAAACGCGCAGGGAACACTGTGCTGGCATGCAAGTGGGCCCCATAGTATTTTTTCTTTTGAAGACCATATTTTTTGGCTGGATGCTCCAATCCACAAACCTTTTACACCAACGTGTTTCTCGTATTTTTATGAACAAAACAAGATATTTGTTGCCATATAACTCTTCAAACTTACCTGATGAAACTTGGGTTTCGCCTACTGAAACTTGGATTTCATATTCGTTAAACTTACCGAACTGTCAAGTTTCATCAGGTTCAATGCAAGTTTCATCAAGTTTCAACAGGTCTCATACAAGTTTTCATCAGGTCAATTCAAGTTTCAACAGGTTTCATCCAAGTTTCATCAGGTTACATCGAAGTTTCATCCAAGTTTCATCAGATTCCATCAGCACACGGCCAAGTTTCATCAGCACACGATCAAGTTTCAATAGTATAGGGATAAGTTTCATAAGTGCCTTCTCATAGTTTCACATAAAAAACTGAAAAAGTGAAAAAAACCAAAAAAAAATTAAAGTATTTAAAATGGGTTGCTCTCGATTTTAGAAGAATTATGAAATTTATTCCACGCATTTTGAACACTGTTTGAATTTTATACAAAATCAGAAGTTTAAATGGAAAACGATCAACCGACTGCTAATAACTAGTCGCTGGGCAATGCACGGACGCGGAGCCTTGGGCGTCGCGTTGGATTAACATCTTGCGGGCGATCGACGTCCGTGGTTTGTCGGCGTGGCGCCGGCCAACGAACGTCACGCTGGCGCTAAATCTTTAAATATTTCTTCTTAAAGTTTGTAAAATATTTTTTTCATAATTTTTTGAACTCGTTAAAACGTATTTTGAGGGGGTTACAAATTTGCTACAGCAAAACGCAACTCAACATTAATCTGAAACAAACAAGGCCAAAGAGTTGGCGAAGCCTATCTTCCATCTGGTGCATTTAAAGCCATGTTTGTTTGAGCTTCTAGCCAGCTTTTAGCCTCAGAAGCCAGAAGCTCAAACAAACAGTCAGTATTTAGAACCCTTTTAAAGAAGCCAAAAGCCACCAAAAGCCCAATTTATACTATGATCTGAGCTTTTCCTAGAAGCTACTTTTTTTTGCTTTTCCCAGAAGCAACTTTTAGAGAAACTGCAGCTCAAACAAACAGGGCCTAGTTGAAATTTAAGGAATTAGTCTTTTTTTATTTTCAATTTACATAATATACTAAGGGCCTGTTTGTTTGAGCTGCAGCTTCTTTAAAAGCTGCTTCTGGCTTTTAACCCTGAGAAGTTAGCTTTTCCAGAAGCTACATTTGCAAAAGCTGGACCTGTTTGGCAATCACGCTTCTGGCTGTTTTGGTTATCAGCTTTTGAGCTATATTGATGTGTAATGTCTAGAATACCCTTGACCCATTATATTTTCTTTATTTGGTGACTAGTGAGATGCCCGTGCGTTGCAACGGGAGGGAAAATATTTTCACAAAGTAAAAAAAATCTCAATTTACCACACGAAGTTGCAAAAAAAAAAAGGTAACATGGCCTGTATTTGCATATATGCACAGAGTATATACATGAAATTAACTCCATCATCCTCCACAAAACTATAGCTGAGCATCAATTCTGATGTCTCTACAAAATAAAAATACAAGCTCTGTTTGCATTTAGATGAAGCTCACCAATTTTTGCACTTGTTGAATGCTCAAGCTAACCTATTAACAAACAAATCTTGACATAAATTATCAATTTGATTATACATGAACTGAATTGGATGCCCAGATATACAATCTCAGTTACATTCATACATATCCATGGAAAATTATAAATTCATGGGTACTCTTGACTCCTCTTCTTGAACACAACAAATTACACGACAAGATGAAATCACCTCTGCAAAAAAAAATAATTCAAATTGTTCTTATAAAAAAACCAAAAAAATCAAGATTAAATTGCGGGGAAGCAGAGGGGCGAGGAGGAGAGGGCCATGGGGAGAGAGAGGCGGCGAGGGAGGAGGCGAGGCGGGAAGGAGAGGCGGGCGAGGAGGAGGCGGCGGGGGAGGAGAGGGCGGCACGGGAGGAGGGGGAGGCGGGAGGAGGGGTGGTGAGGAGGAGGGGCCGGGGGGGAGGAGAGAGGCGGTGAGGAGGAGGCGGCCGGGGAGGAGGCGGCGGCGGGGAGGCGGCCGGGGAGGAGAGAGGGCGGCGAGGGAGGAGGAGGCGGGGAGAGGGGGCGGGGGAGGCGGGGAGGCGGGGGGTGGAGGAGGAGAGGACCGGCGGGGGAGGATGCGGATGGGAACGGGCTGGAGGAGAGTATATATTGGATGGCATTTGCGGGTAAATAATTAGGACTATAGGGGTAGTGTCCTTTTTCCATCCCGCAAAAGCTACAGAAGCCACAAAAAACTTGCTTCTCAGATCATAGTACAAATCTGGCTTTTGGGGGCTTCTAGCTTTTTGAAAGGGGGTTCCAAAAGCTGGCTGTTTGTTTCAGCTTTTGGCTTCTGAGGGCTAGAAGCTGAAACAAACAGGGCCTAAATAGTGAGAATAGTGATTTACTGATATTATTCTAAATGTATATATGGATGGCTAACGGTGATAGTGAGATGACTTATATTGTTCTAGAATTAATTGCAAGACACATACTACCTGGTGCTCTATGGAGTCCCGTGCTCTTATCCTATGCGCATCATTTGGAAGAGCAATTAATATGTAGTTATTGCATCCACACATTTGGTAGCAAATAATACGTGTTATTTTGCAAAACAACTAATTACGTGGTTATTGCATTGATACCCATTATTTTTAGTATCAACTTTGTTGCACAAATCTTAGATGATTTCATTGGCATGAAGTAATGGAGCACAGTTCTATGGAGTCCCATTCCGGCTAAAATATGTTTTGTCAAAATATTTTGGCTGATGTTGCTTTTCTTTTGCCCATCGATTTGGCAGCTTATTTTCTGAGCAGAAAAATGATGCCCATTAACTGCAATTATCTTACAAGATATGTATATTTCATTTTCTGGTGACTTGGTGAGCATTGCAGTGAATGGACAAGCACCTCCATGGTTTTCTTCAGATCTGTACATTATATTTCTGGTGAAAATTAAAGTGAATGGCCAAAGTCCCTCTATGGTTTTAAATTTTAATCAGTTTTGCTTTCATCCGAATCAAAACATTGAAAGATCATTAGCACTGATTCCTCTGGTACGGTACAATCTGCAAATCACAATTATACAAGCTCATCCAGAAATTCTTCCTAGGAGCAAAGTCCCTCGGTCAATTTCACCTTCTGTGCAAACTACAAGTTGTAAACTCCAAGTTCATCCTAAAAATCCAGAAAACTTTCTTGTTAGCTATATTGCACACTATCAGATTCTTGGGAGCATATGAAAAATCATGTTCAAGGAAACGTGTCTCCTAGAGAGTCATATTCACTGTCTCCGCGGTATCCTTTCTTGGAAATATTAGGAATTTTCTCAATATTTTAATCCACAAAATTATGTAAATCATAATTAGACAATTGCCAGTTTCCAGTTCAAGACCAAAGGCACTAGATATAAAAATATTAAATGAACAGGAAAACAAAAAGGCAAAGGCACGGTATAAACAAATATACCCTTGAGCGGAGCGCAGCCACTCTGTTGCGAGCACGCAGGCGTTAGCGGAGAATGACTTGCACATTCTCGGCCGCCATGACGGTTGATGTAGTCGATCACAAGTTGGTCTTGAGATGCCTTTGATGCAAGGTGGAGAGGTCGGTGCAATCGAGCGTTGGTGCGATGTAGATGTCTGGTGCCTCCTTGCAACGATCGAGGACGAAGAACTCGGCGATCGCGTGAGAACGCTCCCAAAACCTTATCGGCCTTCTATCCCGGCGGGATCTCGAGAAGGACGAGGTTCGGAGGCTGCTCCCTCCGCTCCTTGTCGCGTAAAGGAAGCAGAGCGGAACGCATAAACGCAGCGGCCTTCTGAGATGGAAGTATGGAATGTGCGGGAGAGAGAGAGAGCTCTTGAGGGCGAGAACTCTTCTCACAGGACGAGGTGCTCATGCTTTTATAGGCGCCAGGAAGAGAAGGTTCGTCGAACTTGGACGCCATCAAGTACTAGTAACGGACGTCATTACATCTGGCCATTAAGTCGTCTGTTACGTAACGGACGTCATTACACCACCATTAAGTCGCCGGATTACGGGAGAGGTCGCCCGTGCTCGGGGTGAGGTCGCCCGTGCTCGAGGAGAGCTCGCCCGAGGAGAGATCGCCCGGCTCGGGGAGAGCTCGCCCATGCTCAGGGTGAGGTCGCCCGTGCCCGGGGAGAGCTCGCCCATGCTCAACACGTCACGCTCAAGCCCACGCCTTTCTCTTTTCTTAATTGGGAGAACCACAATCCAACTATTTAAGTTGAGATATTCTCCTCCCAATTTTCCGAACGGTTTAGTATTAAATGGGCCTCTTGGAATTTCTATTAAAATAATTAAATGGGCCAACCCCATAATTATTCTAACATCCTTCTCCATTGCTGAGTAGGAGGGAAATAGTCCCAACTCGATTGCTGGGCATTGATTAGGCCAAGGCGGCGGCGGCGGCGGCGGCGGCATCGTTTCGAAAGCCTCCTCCACCGACGGCGGCAACTGCGCACACTCCCCCGCGGCCGCAGTAACCATCATCGTTGTGGCAACAGGCAAGGAGACCATGATTCCATGCCCATGTTGTTCGCGAGTCAGAAAGATGGCACAGACTTCGGCCTTGCAAAGGATGCGTTTATGGGTGAAAACAAAAAACCTGTGAGGGGCTTCGTGTAAACGAATTAGTGGGAACAGAGTCCTTGACCTGCAATGATCTTAGCTGCATCTGCACTATCCAAACGACCAGGGCCGTTCATGAGTTTTTGGGGGCCCGGAGCGAAATTATAAACGGAGGGCCCCGACATAAGTATCAAAATATTTTTATAGTACTATATATTGACTGAAAGACTTTATTCAATGTATTATAGAAATTGTTAACAATAAAAGTACGAAAATAATATTGTTTTTAAAATATTTTGTAGAGATCATCTTAGAAATGTCTTCTAACATTTCTAGATACAAAATCACCAATAACATTTCTATATACAAAATCACCAATGACGGCCTCGACATTTATGTCATCGAATAATGTCTTCTCACTACATAAAATTGCACGGAGAGCAATGTTTTAACACAGGATAAATGTGTGCTAAGCTATCCCCTTGCTTTGCTGAATTGCTGGAGACCGACTATGGCACTAGGCTACACGGATTAATTGATTGATGCCTTATGTTGCTTCTGCGAATCCATCGCGTGATTGCGTGATTAGAGCCGGCGCTTCAGGCCTTCAGCTTCTGCGGTTCTGCCCTCATAAATACATAACTGCAAAATACATAACCGCAAAAATACATAAATATATAAATGATTAGTGCCAGGCTGCCAAGTATAACAGGATACTAGGCCGTATGGGGGGTGGGGCCCCTAGGCATGGGGGGCCCGGGGCGGGGGCACTGCTTGCCTCACCCCAGGCACGGCCCTGCAAACGACCTGGTTGCTGGTTAGCACCTTTAGCTTAGCACCCGACCTACTTTTGCACTAGATATGTTGTGTAAGTTAAAATAAAACAAAAAAAAGAATATCTTAGAGCATCCCCAGCAGGCTCGGTATTTACTGTAGCTAGTACACGCGGGCAAAAAATTCAAAACCAGCAAGAGACGAGGGCAACGCGGGCAAGCCGGCTAGGCTGTCAAACGCCTAGCCCCTGCTGTTCATGCTCTTACGGTTAAAGACAAAGGAAGTAGACACTATTTTCTAACCTAGGCCTTAGTCAGTTGCCTGCTGGGCTGTCTTCAACAGTATTCCCTAAATTCGGTCCCTATAGCCTCATATACATTCTTTTTTAAAAAAGATTCTCTCACTATATTTCTCCCATTTTCAACAGCGTTTCTATATGTGGAGAATTGTATAGGGAAAGAAGAGAGAATCGTTACATATAGGAGAATGAGAGAAAATCACTACATAGAGAGAAATAATCTATTTTAGAGAACTGAATAGGGAACGTTGTTGAAGCACATAGAGAAATAATCCGTTGCCTATTTTGGGTAGAGGGTGTTTTAGGGAAGCCTATTGAAGATAGCTAGCGCCTAGCATATAGGGGAACACTAGAAGTAGGTAATGGTAAAATGAAGGAAGAAATTGAGGATGGAGCGAGAGATATGAACGCTATAACATATGAGTGAGTGTTAGGTGAGAGTCCAATGTCAGAGGATCTGTATCCCTTTGATTCACCTAGCATTAGAGCTGGCTAAACGGGTCGGGCCAAACGGGATTAACCTGGCCAACGCGATCGTTCATCGAACGGCCAGGCAGTTGATTAATCGAATCGAACACGGCCGAGGCCTCGGCCCGATTCGGTTTGGCCTTGTTCGATTAAATCATTGTAGCATATTTATTTAATTAAATATATTCATTTATATATATTTTTTTTAATGATATATAGTGTATTTACGCAATTTATAGTGTATATTTGTAAAATATAGTGCTTTTTTCATAATTTATTTAGATTTTTTTAATTAAAATAAACCGAACCGGATAAAACCGGGCGCTTTGCGTTTGATTCGATTCTTGTATCGTAACAACCGTTCAAGACAATGAACTAACCAACGGGTCGAATCGACGGCCGTTGGCCACCTCTGCCTAGCATCAACTTGAAAACGCAGAAAGAGTTCGCACAGTAACCGAACCGAACGGGCCCGAACCGGGACGGCCCGTTGGCCACCTCTGCCTAGCATCAACTTGAAAACGCAGAATAATTGGTTTCCCCGTGTTATGGACATGCCAGACGGTGGACGAGTGGTATACACAAGCACCTATTTTCGAGTTGAGAGGGGGCAAATCTGCGAATCCAAACGCACCGGGTCACGCGCTCTTCCCCATTGTCTCCCCTCCCTCACAAAACCTAGCCGCCGCGCCGTCTCGGGCCGCCGCCGCATTAGGAGTCCACGCCGCCCCTGCTGGTAGTCGCCGCCGAGGAGGGCCCGCCGCCTTGGTGAACCGCGCCGCCGCTGGATGAGGATTCGTCGCCCGCGCCGGAGGACGAGGTCGCCAGCACGCCGGACGACAGCAATAGGAGAAAGGGTCGAGTCGACAATGGCCGACGCCGGCGGAGCCTCCGCCTCTGGCTCCGGCTGCCCGGGCGAGTCGATGATGCGCAAGATAGCGCTGGAGTGCGGAGGCGACATTTCCGCCTCCCAGGAGGACCTGCTCGCGCGATCCTCCTTCCTCGGCGGCGGAGGCGGCGACAAGGACGAGGAGGAGGAGGAGGAGGAGGTCTTCAGCACCCCTGTTCATTCCCAAGACCCCATCACCATGTGCACCCTCCCCTTCACCCAGTCCCAGTCTCAGTCGCCTCCGCCTCCGCCTCCGCCTCCGCCCGCGCCGCGCGCCGCCCCTGTTCATCCTCTGTCCCAGTCTCAGTCGCCTCCGCCTCCGCCTCCGCCTCCGCCCGCGCTGCGCGCTGCGCCCGTTCCTCCTCTGGACGGCGACGATGACGACGAAGATGACACTGACACGGCGTCTATCAAGCAACGGCGGAAGCCTAGGGTTTGCACCAGGAAGGTGAGAGGCGCCAGGATTAGGACCCCGACCCCTAGCCCCAAGCAACAGGGGCAGCAACATCTCCACCTCAACGATAACGACGTAGATCCTCTCTACAAGGCCGTGCTCATGATTCCTACCACCACCACCACCACTCCGATTCCTGTGGAGGATTTCCTCGTGCTCGCCCGCCAACGCGGCCTCTTCTAGCTTGCTGCTCTAATGGAGATGAGAGGTAATACAGTGCCAGACGATTTATCTATTCAAAATGATATTTGATGTCACATTCTGAATGCATTCGCACATCTCATTTGACATAGGTGTAGGGATTTGTTGCACTTGCGCACACATCCATGACGCCCTCGAGCTGCTCGATGAAATGCGTGGGAAGGAGAACTGCAAGCTGTGATGCTGCAGGTGTTCGCCGCTCTGATTTGTGGGGATGGGATTGTGAGGAATCATGTGCATGCAAGTCGCTTGTTTGATGAAATAGAGGAGAAGTGGGGAGTGACCTTGGACCGTGGGGCTCACGATGTGTTCATGGGCACACATCTAAGGGCAAGGGATTTGCAATCTAGGATGGAAACAATGCACAAGATGGAGCGCGAGGGGATTGGCCTGGATGATGTTCGCTATAACTCAATGTTGTGCAGGAAGATATATGGCAAGATGGTTGGCTCAGTGTTCAAGCCGAGGACGAGGATGACAATGCTGCTCATGAAGGTCTTCTATGAGAATGAGCAACCGGATGTTGGGCTGGATCTGTGGGATTATCTGATCTGAAAGGGATGTGTACCTTACCGGCATGCATTGGGTGTCCTGGATCTGGTAATTTGTTTTTTAATACCTGTGACTGGTTTATGCTGCAGAGGAGTGGTTGTCGAGGCATATAGATGCTTCAGGGAGATGGTCAAGATGGGGCTGGCACCTACAGAGTGTGATTTTAGGGTTTTGGAACGGTTTTTGAAGCGAAAGTGGGAGCTTGGGAACATTGTGGAGCTCCGACAAACAATGAAGGCAACCCAACTGGAGGAACATCCAATTTGCCCTTGAAGAAGAGACTGCATAAAGGCGTGAACCCACTCGTGGGTACTTTTGAGTGGAACTTATTTCTGTGTAGTAAAATGTGGCTGTAAAATTTGCCCTTCGTGGCTTGCTAAGGTCATGGCAGATGTTTGATGGCCTGTGACGTTGGAGGGTGAAATGTTGTATTTGACCAAAATTTTTCCAACTGAGAAAGGATGTGTTGAAGAAGCTAATGCATTTCCAACTGCCTTTTGAGATGAACAGAGATAAGAGGGGCATCAAATATGACCTGAGTTTGAGACTCAGCTTAGGAATTTTCGTGATGGCAGCTGGCAGGTTCCACTGAAGAAGCTGGCATTTTCAGTTTCGTGGAAAGCTTGCAAGGAAACACACTGAAATGTGATGATTATGATCATTCACTAAAATAAAAAATCTTGAGGTTTTTGTTGAACCTTCAGACTCGCTCGGTTTTGCTCGCTCCAACCCTGTATTGCTGGCTCGCTCCCTTTTATCACTGGCCACAGACGCTCTATTTTTGTGGCACGCTAAGTTGCTAACCTTCTTTCATATGTCGTATTATTATCAGCAAGTTCCACTGAATGAACAAGAATGGCAATGCAAGTATGATGTTAAGGCTCCACGTCTTGTGATGTTAAGGCTCCACGTCTTGTAGTATGCCGGAGGAGTTATCTATGATGTTGCTACTACTGTGATACATATGTTAACCTACGATGAGCTATCTACACTCTAGCAGCATGAGCAGTTGAGCACGAGCCACGAGGACTATAGAGGGATGTCATATGAATAGGAGCCGGGTCGATTTTTTTTTTGAAAAAAAAGGCCATAGGGTTACCCATTATTACTCAAAAGGATGCGAATAAACTGACAAGAGCCAGATAAAAAAAAAAGAAGGTAAAAAACATCGTCATCGTGGCAACCTCCTCGTCATCGATCGTGGATCCAGACGACCGTCACCTCTGGAAGAGCTTCGACTCGCCAACCGACACGCTTCTGCCATTGCAGCCGATGACTCGGCATACAACGTTGGTGTCTGCACCAGCCAAGTGTTTGCTCTACTCAGGCTCATATACTTTCTACTTCAAGCACAGTGACAATGTGCTGCATCTTATCTACAGAGGCCCTGAGATTAGTAGCACACACTGGCCTAATCCTTTGACAGAGATTACAGATGAAGGCTACACAATAATTTCCAGCCAGCTCAGAAGGTTCAGCTACAAGGAGCTGCAGAAAGCAACCGATTGTTTCCAAGAGGTGGTCGGAAGTGGCGGATCAGGATCAGTTTACAAGGGAAGGGAGTCCTTGAGGATGAAAGGAAGGTTGCAGTAAATGATGTGGCCCAGTGGGAGCAGGAGTTCAGGTCTGAGCTAAACATGAGCATTGCTGAACAAGCAAACAAAGGAGGCACGACGACCGCGGCGAGCATGGGGAGGTGGCTAGGTGGTCGCTTGAAGCCTTGAAGCGCGAGAAGGCAGCCGGCCATGGCGAGCGCGGTTGGAGAAGAGGAGGCTTCTCCTCTCAGTGACACGCCGTCCCGCTTGTCCAGTCGGCAGCTACGTACTATCTACTTCCCCCAATGATTTGACATTTTGGAGAAACACAAGACAGAGACAGTAGCTGACTTGCACGTACCCGTACGGCGGCGATGGCTAACGCCGACCGCAACGCGCGCTCAGCCGCCGATAGGGCGGGCGGGGTGGCACTGGCCCGGTGGCGCGTCTAGTATCCAGCGTTCACCGCAGGATCGACTTCGGAGTTGATGGCTCCTGTTCGACGCAGACGACATGAAAATGAACATGAACTGAGACGGAATCGGTGCCCGCTTCATGTTCGTCTGATCAGCTCAATCCACGGTCTTTGGAATTCACGGTCTTTGGGATTCACGTTAGGGCATATTTAGGTTCTGTTCCTTTGAGTTGATCCAAATGGCTGAAATGACTGAATTTTGAGAGAGTTTCTCGAGATAGCGTCGAGGTTTGGATCCATTTTGTTTCTTTCTTTTTAAAGCGTCAAGATCCATCTCGAAACAACGAAAAAAGAACTCAAATAACTCAAAGCATGAATTTTAAAAACGTAAATAAACCGCTAAGTTGTTAAGGTGAATAGAATAGAGCCTTAGTTCCATCGGTAATAATGAAAGTGTGGCATGCAATTGTCCTTTTTTCGGTGATGCAAGGTTGCAAGTGTCAAAATAAACAAATGTATTTTTCGACCACGGAAGATCTTTGAAAATACGAAAATCCTAGGTAATTTCCGAAACACCCCCGTTTCAGCTCACGCCGCCCGACGTCCGGCCGCCAAAGTAAGAGTGAATTAATTCATTGCACAGTACACGAGCGAGATTTTTTTTTTTTCATGGTCGTTTGTTCTCTGTCCTGGCTGCAAATACCGTAGTACAAGATACGGCAAATGGGCAACACAATCCACATGAAAAGTCGCCAAGGCGTTATTGGCCCCTGCTCTGGACGTATGTGACATAAAAACCCATTGTTCATATCGTGCATTGCTCATTTGCTTTGCCATGGCCAACAGAGGTGTCTTCGTTTTCACCACATCCACAATATTGATGCCCTTCCTTGCCATGCTTCCCGTTGGTCTCGCAAACGATCATGGCAGCTACCTTGCTCGAGGCTCCTCCATCTCCACCCAGGATGACACCGCCACCATCCTAGTGTCGCCCAATGGCGACTTCGCCTGTGGCTTCTACAAGGTGGCCACCAACGCCTTCACCTTCTCCATCTGGTTCTCCCGCTCGTCGGAGAAGACCGTCGCGTGGACGGCCAACCGCGACGCTCCGGTGAACGGCAAGGGGTCCCGGCTCGTCTTCAAGAAGGACGGGAACCTGGTGCTTCGTGACTGCAATGGCACGGCCGTGTGGAGCACCGCCACGAGCTCCAGCCGCGGCAGCCGCGCCGAGCTGCTCGACACCGGCGACCTCGTCGTCGTGGATCGAGACGGCCGTCACCTCTGGAAGAGCTTCGACTCGCCGACCGACACGCTTCTGCCACTGCAGCCGATGACTCGGCATACAAAGCTGGTGTCTGCATCGGCCAGGGGCTTGCTCTACTCAGGTCTATATACCTTTTACTTCAACACTGACAATGTGCTGAATCTCATCTACAGAGGCCCTGAGGTTAGCAGCATATATTGGCCTGATCCTTTCTACGTGTCGTGGGAAAACGGCAGGACTACGTACAACAGTAGCCAATACGGGGTTCTTGACCAGGCAGGCAACTTTGCCTCGAGTGACGAGCTTGAATTTGAAGCTTCTGATCTTGGTGATAGTGTTATGAGGAGGCTGACTCTGGATTACGATGGCAACCTTAGATTGTACAGCCTGAACGCAACCAGCGGCAATTGGTCAGTCTCTTGGATGGCATTCGCTGGAGTATGCAAGATACATGGACTGTGTGGGGCAAACAGCATCTGCACATACATACCTAGGCTCGAGTGTTCTTGCATAGAAGGATTTGAGGTGAATGATCAGAGCGACCGTAGCAAAGGGTGCAGGCGCAAGGCAAACATCACTGGCAACCAGGAACTCTCATTCAAGAAGCTCACTGCAACTGACTTCTGGGGGTATGACTTCAACTACTCATCATCGTACCCATGGTGGGTGTGCAAAGCAATTTGCTTAGAGATCGATGATTGCGAAGCTTTTGCTTACCGGAAGGGGACAGGCCAATGTTATCCAAAGGTCTTACTTTTCAACGGCAAGAACTTCCCAGATCCTTATAACGAAATCTATCTGAAACTTCCCAAGGAAAATGTGGCGTTGTCTTTGCAGCAGTTGGATTCTGGATCAACGCATGCTTGTCGGGTCACTGAAAAAGAGGCCTACCCATCATCGCAAATGTTCAATGGTGGCACTTCCAACTTCAAGTTTGGTTACTTCCTTTGTTCTGCACTGACATTGCTTGCCATCGAAGTGACTTTAATAACAATAGGGTGTTGGGTTGTTCACAAATGGGAGAAAAGACCAGAGATTACAGATGAAGGCTATACAATAATTTCCAGCCAGTTCAGAAGGTTCAGCTACAAGGAGCTGCAGAAAGCAACTGATTGTTTCCAAGAAGAGCTCGGAAGTGGTGGCTCAGGATCAGTTTACAAGGGAGTCCTTGAAGATGAAAGGAAGGTTGCAGTGAAAAGGCTAAATGATGTGGTCCAGGGGGAGCAGGAGTTCAGGTCTGAGCTAAGTGTGATAGGGAGAATTTATCATATGAATTTGGTTAGAATTTGGGGTTTCTGCGCTGAGAAGTCACACAAGCTCTTGGTTTCTGAGTTCATTGAGAATGGCTCTTTAGACGGAGTTCTGTTTGATTGCCAGAGCTCATCTCCAGTGCTGCAGTGGAGCCAAAGGTACAATATTGCACTTGGGGTGGCGAAAGGACTGGCATATCTCCACGATGAGTGTCTTGAGTGGATCGTGCATTGCGATGTCAAACCAGAAAACATCTTGTTAGGTGAAGACTTTGAGCCAAAGATAGCAGATTTTGGGTTGGTGAAACTACTAAACCGTGGAGCAAGCACAGAAATGTTGTCAAGAGTGCATGGTACTAGAGGGTACATTGCACCAGAATGGGCTCTAAACCTTCCCATCACTGGCAAGGCTGATGTTTACAGTTATGGAGTAGTGCTTCTTGAGCTATTGAAGGGGATTCGGGTTTGCAGATGGGTGGTTGGGGGCAAGGAGGAGATAGAAATGGCAGTTAGATGCTCCACTGATATTCTTAAGGAGAAATTAGCAAGCGAAGAGAAGCCTTGGCTTCTGGAGTTTGTCGACAATAGACTAGATGGACAGTTCAACTATACACAAGCAACCATGATGCTTAAGATAGCAGTGTCATGTGTGGAAGAGGAGAGGGAAAGAAGACCAAGCATGAGCCATGTGGTTGAAACTCTGCTTTCACTAGTGGAATAATGTCCAGTACAAGAATGGCCTCTGTTCTAGCTAGCTGACGTGTGTAAACTGGAAAAAGTAATGTGGAGTTCTGTTGTTGTATAGACAGATGGTAAATGAGAGCCTAGGCTCATCTTATTCTTATGTGACAAGTCCACATAATTGTATCAACACCCAACCATCTTAGCATGGATTAGAATTTACTTAGTATTACTTCCAATAATCTATTTGTTTGATACTTTGGTCTACTTAAGGCCGATGAATCCACTATCAGTATAAATTTATATTGATTGATGATATAAAACGCTTGGGTTATAGGTTGCTAACAAACTGGATGCTATCATACTGTGATACTGAGATATATCAAATCTAATAGGAACATCAAATTGTCAAACACTCGGACAGGAGTAAGCTGTGTAGACTGATAATTAAATTTCCTTTTTATTACTCGATTTCTTGAGCAGGAAAGAAACTAAAGAACCCAATGGAACCAAATATTCAGCACTGTACAGAATATATGATCCAAAAGAATCAACAACGGCAGGAATTGTCAAATAATCACTGGTGCTAAACATGCCTTCGCCAATCCCTCGTGGTCGCTGCCGCCAAAGCGCTCCGCAGAGCCACTGCACGCCCATCAGCCTTGAACCCTTCGGCCGCAGGATCACCTCTACAGCTCGGCGTTGCCCCCAAATCACTCTCTGCCTCCACCAGCTCCTCCGGTGCCAATGCAGAGTAATCCTCCCTTGTCAGCAACACATTGTGAAGCATTGCACATGTCCCGATGCATGCCACGGCAGCACGAGGGCTCTCCTCTTCCCGGAGCTTCGTGATTGCTCCCCAACCCATCAAACTCCGCACAGCACGCCTGACCGGACGGCACATTGCCTTGTGCGCAGCGTTGAACTCAGCCTCCGGTGAGCCGGGCACCACAGGTCCCGGGAATGGCACCATGAGCCAGGGCAGCAGCGGGTACCCGCCACCATCCCCAACCAAGTACTGTGCGGGGTCAAGAACCCTCCCCTGCTCCAGCTCCTGATGCAAAGACGAGAGCCTGAGCACCTCGAGATCGCTACGCTCGCCACGGAAGCCAGCGGCTAGGGAAAGGATCCGGCAGGAGGCGCCGGCCACGAGCTGCGCGGCTAGGGGGCCGTCCGGGCCAGCGAAGCGCTCGCAGGCAAGCGCGCCTCGGCAAGAGGGGAGCGGGGAGGAGGATGAAGACGAGGGGTTGGTGGGATCGGAGGGGAAGGCGAGCCAGAAGCGGAAGTTGGCGAGGAGGACGCGGCGCAGGCGGCGGGAGGCGGCGCGCGGGGCGGAGGGGGGCACGCGGAAGAGCTCGGCGAGGGTCGGGTAGGGCAGCCCCGTCGCGAGGCGCGCGAGCGCGAGGGCGAGGAGGGTCGGCGACGGGAGGAAGGGGTGGGAGAGGAGCGGGTCGAGGAGGCCGGAGAGGTAGTGGAAGGTGGGCGCGGAGACGCGGAACGCGAGGGGGAAGTGGTCGGGGCTCGCCGGAGGGAGCGGGAGCGGGCGCGGGCGCGGCTCTGGCTGCGGCGAGACAGGGCGGTGGTCGCCGTCGCCGTCGCCGTCGTCGTCGACGCGCTTGCGCTTGCGGGCGCGGAGGGCGGCGGCGGCGGCGGAGGGGTCGAGCAGGTGGAGGAGGAGCGCGGCGACGGCGGCGGTGAAGTGGGCTAGGAGGAGGAGGGGTGGGGGCGTCATCGGCGGGAGGGCATGGTGGTGGTGGTGGTTGTTGCGCGGTCGGCGTTCGGAAATATACGGGGCGATTTTGTATGGAAGGGAGGGGATCGCAGTGACGCGACGCCGATGCCGTGGCGTCCGGCCGTTTCCGTGCACGGTCCTATTCGCCCCCACTCCGGCCGGTATCGTGCTCTCCCCGCCTCGCCTCACGCCTTCGCTTCGAGAGACGAAAGAGACCTCGACTAGTTCAAAGCCTCTTGCATAGTTGCATAGTACAGTACAAGAAAATTTTTACAAAGGGTTGTCTAACCTTCCGCCTTGAATGGACTCGCAAGAAATTTCAAGACCTCACGTCCAATTCGCGTGCCTTGCGACGTATGTCTTTACGACATATGCTTATGGCGTGTAGGCCAATAACAATGGATCAAAGTGACATACAATATTAAAATAAGAATTTTAAAGAGTAACAGAATCTCCCCACAAGGTCAACCCCTCCATCTTGCCTCCTCCCCTAGCTCCACTTCGATGTCTCGAGCATACCATAGATCATAACTCAACCTATTGGGTCCCTACACGACCCAACAACAGGGTTGAGTTCGAGTCAGGGTTGACTCCTACCTTGACCCGATCGTCGGGCCCATATCTTTGCCTGCACGTCGCTCATGACAAGGCCTCATACCCAACCAACCTTCCCAATGCCGTTTTGCTCGCTCCGCTCCTAGTTAAGGTCAAGCCCATCATTTAGGTACTTAATTCCCTTCAGCTCAACTCCTTACTGCCTTGCCCAATGCCTCGATCCCCTACTAACTCATCTCCATCAAGACCCCTCGCGGCTCACGGTCTTGCGCTAGGGTTCCTCCCTTCTCTCCTTTGACCCCCACCCAATGTTGCCTCGCCTCCCTTCTCTCCTCCGACCTCCACCCAGCAGTGCCTCGCCTCCTTCTCTCCTTTGGCCTCCACCCAGTGGTGTCTCGCCTCCTTTCTGCCCATCCAACATTCACCTAATCTACACCTCCAGTGGCGTGACACCCCCTCGCCTCCCTTTTCCTTCTCTGACTTCCACCCATTTCCACAATGACGCCTTCCTAATGACGACGACAATTTGAGCTTTGGACAACGACAGATTAAGGAGATGGCGATGGATCTTCCTCTCCCCAACCCTACGAGGGTGGTGGCTACAGGCTACTTCCTCCTCCCTTGGCGATGGCGGTGGCAACTCCCTCCCCACGACCTGGCAAATCAACAAGACAATGACAGGACGACGACTTTCTTCTCCCCAATCCCACGGTGGTAGTGGCGACATTTTACTCCCATGTTACAACAACGTCATGGACTAGGTTCTCCTTTTCTCTTTTCCCTTATCTCCATTTCTCAGGTCCGAAGTAAGCCGCAGACCCGACGGGTCATGTCGGGTCCTAGACGGGGCAGACACTTGCGATCCCCAATCTAGATCGAGTCATGTCGAGATGATACCCGATCATAGCCATCTAGACCTCTAGCATGCCTCCATCAGCCCGCTATCGCCCATGACATGTGGCTAGTGGTACCCAGCCACCCATTGCCGCATCGACCCTATTTCTCCCATTACTAGCACTTTGACAGTGGTCGCCCTATCGATCTTAACTTTCGTGTAGCATGTATTCACCCTTTGGCCACTGCCCTTTGATGATTACATGGTCATCGCAGCCTCGCTACACCGACTCATGTAACCATTCTCTCATCAAGTCTTCTTCTCTCTAAGCCCAAATAGAGAGTGTGGTGAACCCTAAACCTAATCTAATGAGCCCGAGTCCTAATTTTGTGATGGAGCTCTGAGCCTGCGATGATGGAAGTGTGGCATGACAAGATGTAGGAAGGCTAAGGTATAAACGAGAGGGATATCTCAATCATTCAGTTGACTATAATTAGGGGCGATTTTATTACACTAGAGATTAGAAAAGGCATTTGACAAAATAGAAATGCTAACAAATGGAGGATTGTTTCAACGGATGAGCTAGTTTTCATAGGGATGCATGGCTGAGGTCAGTATGAATCTAGATAAAATTACATGAAACTTTATGGAACTACGACCGTGTTCTTTTCATCGTTACGTACCGTCGCGTATTACTATAGCAAGTTTTGTTATTCTTATATAGACTATATGTTGTGATAATTTGTAATGATTTTTCGTGGTGTTAGTAGTCCTTCCAAAGATCCTAAGACTGTTTTATTTTTATTTTTATAATTTTTAATCTCTTTTCGAGAACTTTCAAATTTGCTACAGTAATATGCCCACGCAACGATACACTGAAAAGAACAAGGCCTACATATAGCTTTCTAAAACTACATAAAGTTCTTTCAGAAACTACATTATACTTTCTGAAACTACATAAAACTACCCGATAAAACTATTTGAATCTCGTGATTTGTTGGAAACAGATCTAATGCGTCATTGCTAGCTAGCAACTCCCTTTGCTTGCAAAAAAACTCTCGTCTAAACGTGGTGATTTTGTATAGTTCTTTTAGAAAAAAAAATCTTTGTAGTAATACGTCAACGGAACGATACGTTGAAAAAAATAAGGTCTAACATTGGCATACCTGTGCCACGTGTGACATTTTTTTTGCAGTCGTTGGATGAAGAGATCCAACACGGAAGGTTGAACTAGAATATTGCGCTAAAAAGATTACAGCATGAAAAAAAATCTACCATAACAACATAAGTTTTTTTAAGAAACAGCCAAACGGTGTTCATTCATTGATAGGTAGGAGAGTTTGAATTACAAGCCAGCCGAGATGGTGAGGCTTAGGAAAAGTGAAAAGAGAAAGAATGAAGAGAGGGGAGGAGGGGAGCAGGGAAATTACAAAGCTCTACAAGAAGTTAAAAAGAAAACCGGTATCCTTGGCATCTGCTGCGCTCCAAACACGTAGCTCGTCTTTGATGAGATCGACAATCTGAAGAGGCGATGAGAGCAAAGCCTTATCGCCAAAGATGCGTCTATTACTTTCCAACCATATGTGCCAAACAGTGGCGGATCTAAGATTTTTCTTAAGCCCGGGCAAACTCCAGCCCAACTACAATTTAGACGTTGTTTATTTCAACGTTGAATAAAGTGGAGTTTTACTGTAGTAAAAATTGAGAGTTTTCAAAATGTGCTCTAATAATTTTAAAAAATAATTTAAAATAGTTTTAAATATTGAGAAAACTACAAATTATTAAAACATGTTGGCTATATAAAAATAACAAAATTTAATATAGTAAAATTCAACCGACAGGCCTAGACTCGGCCGGCCTGACAAACTGATGGGCAGGGCCATGTACCTGGCTGTCCAGGTCTTGCTGGCCTCTTGTGGTCTTGTCCGATGTCCTCCTGCCGATGCCTGATTCCCGATCTGGATCCTCTGCCTTTGGGCACTAAACGGCACCATGCCTTTTGACCTGCAGCGCGTCCGCATGCAGCGGCACTGCTGCCAGCGCGTCCGTCAGCGCACGCGAGCCAGGCGGCAATGGGCCTAGCCGAGCGGGACACGCACTAGTTCGCGTACTCCATTTCAGCCTTCCAGACGCACGCCCAGCAACTTATACGCGGGAAAGGCATCGTATTCTCGCGCTCACGCCACTCCGCCATAATATTGCGTTAGTTCTACGGATCGGCCTAGTCTGGGATGGAGTCCCAACAGATGGTTGAAGGCGCAACTGATGGTACGGATGACGACAAGAGTGAAGATCAAGCTCAGCACCGGTATGAACAACAAGTCTTGTATCCAAAGTTTACAGAAATGTATTGGGGAATTTTTTTAATACAGTGGTCAGCAACAAGTATCCGAATTTTGACTGTGCCTTGTCTAACACAAACACATTAATGCCTATATAGTCCTATTTTTCATCCAAAATTGTATATATAGTCCATGCCATGGCAGTTTTTTTTTCTTTCTACATCAAAGATTAATTGACGACCAAAATAGATTCATGATCGAAATAGATTTCATAACATAGATTCATGTACTAAAGCAATTATATCGATATTATTTTCTTTTTGCAGCCTAAGCAAAAAAAATAGACTAATTAAAAAGAAACAACCCATTGCAAAGGTTTGTGTTATATAGTATATAGTGTTCTATTTTATTCAATTTGATGTTACAATGGAATATTGAAAAAATTGATTGTCACTTGTAGGGAGATGCCAATAAAGAAAACATACACCACCAACAATTAATGGAAAATAGTCAAGATTATTTAGAAGAGAATAATTTTACCGGAAGTTACATGCAACTATTGATGGTAAATACTAATCTCTTAGTATATTGATGTTTTCTTATTTTTCTTTTCAATACTAATCACAATAATGCATTCTCATGTGGGGGGATTCAATGATGGTGATCAATTGTGAGGTGATACATGGGTTCAAGGTACTATGCCACTAAGAAGTGCTGGATGGAGTCTTTTAGGTCATGCCACTAAGAAGTGCTAGAGGGAATCTTTTGGGTTTTGGTACACTGAATATCAGTTCAGTTCAAAGTGGTGTTGTAGTTACTAGCACTAAGATTGAAGCAAAATTGCGTCTAAATTACTATATTTTTGAACTTTCTGTTTGTGCAAAAAGATTAACAATACTGTTGAGAACCCATTTTGCCTATATTTGTGCTCTTGTGCATCCTAGATGATCATTTTGTGGATCAAATTTCAGCATGCAATATGCAGTTTCTGTAGTCTGTATGTGTTCAGCGCTTCAGTCTGAAAATAACTCTTCAGTCATGGCTCTACGTGGATCATTGGATGTAGATCCAGCGGCCGAAATCGTTGCTTCCTTATTTTTAGTAGAGTCAGCAATTCAGTGGGCCGGCCCATCTAGCGTTCCCGGGAGTTGTTCGGCTCGTTCGGGAGCTGCTTGGCCCATTGCCGCCTGCACCTGGGCGCTCGCGGGCGCGCTGGAGCGCTGCAGGTCAAAAGGCACGGTGCCTTTTGATGCCCAAAGGCAGAGGATCCAGATCGGCCTGATTCCTCGTCGTCGGCTCCTCCACGATACCGCCAGGCCGCCGCCTCTGTCCGCCTCGCTCTCTTGTTGCTCCTCGTTGGCGCCGCCTCGCCGCCATGCGTGGCCTCGTTGGCGCCGCCTCGCCGCCGTGCGTTGCCTCACCAATGGTACCGCTGCCTCACCTCCTCTGGATCCCAGATCCAGTGCCGCCTCTCTCTCTCTCTCTCTCTCTCTCTCTCTCTCTCTCTCTCTCTCTCTCTCTCTCTCGGTTTTCCCCCATGTCGTGTGATCTCGGATTTGATCCGAATTTGAGGGAATAGTTTGTCTGTTTTTTCAATAAATATGATTTACTTATTTTATTTTGATGATGAACCCTAAATCCCTTGAACATTCACGGTAGCCCGGGCAGCTGCCCTCCTGCCCGGGCGGTGGATCCGCCACTGATTTTACCTGCCATGGTTTGATACAAGTGATTTGTGTCCTTTCTTCACATTGTGAATTTATTGAATGGGGACACTTGTTGATCTGGATATTTATGGTCAAATACCAAGTTTGATACAATTGCTTTCTTTAGAAATTAAATGAGCAGGGTGAATTTCAGTAATGACTCTAGTTTTAATAAAAAAAATATCTGGGAGGAAGTCCTTTCTGAGGCTAAAAACATTTGGGCGTTATTCTCAGCAGGTGTCCGTCGTATTGTCTCGTTTGATTGAACATGCTTGTCGATTCTAGTCTATCCAAGCCTATTTGATTCGATTAAAGCATGTTATACAATGATTAAATAGCATATGACATACTTGTCTTCATTGTGCCTTGCATAATGAGTTCGACAATTTCATTCTAGAGTACGCTCAGTACAGTTGTTTTCATATCGATGTTCTCAACCACAGGAAAACCGTAAGGTTTAAGATGTGCATATACAATCTGGAGTAGCATGTCCCATACTGTACCCTTGTTCACAATTTTAATACGAGAATTACCTGTTCCCTCAAAAAATGCTGTGATGCAGACTGTTGTACTCAGGGTTGGCATGCCCTGTGAAGGCTGTGTTGGAGCTGTTAAGCGGGTTCTCGGCAAAATGGAAGGTTGTTTTTATTGCCCTTTCAATTTAGATGATTTTATTTTATAATCTTTTAAATAAATCTTTATAACTAGGATTATTGCAGCACTGTGTTTCATTTTATTCCAATCCAAATATGCATCAATCATTCTCAAGCTTTGTATTGATATATCATGTGTCGAACCATGCTCTCACGGTATAGTTCTCAGGACACATTTGAGATACTTTCCTCAATTTTCTTCTCGACTGCTAGTTGCCAAATATGTATATTGATTGAATGAATTTGTCATCAACTATTGGAAGCTGTTTGAAAGAGATAGCATGCATTTATTTTTTAACTTAGTTTCAAATGATTGCCCGCTGATAAAATCTAGGCATAAATATATTGTTTTCCAGTGACTAAGAAAAGGTCAACTCATATTATATTAAGGTTCTTGAAGCAAACAAAATGTGGGACATGACATAGTAAAAATACTGAAGTGCAAAGTTGTGGCAGCCTAGCTGGACTAGATGCAAAGTATTATAATTAAATTGCAAGATCTCTACTGTCACATAATGCTTTGTTAATCCCAAAAGGCGAAAACACAGTATAAATCTTAGTTAATGCAAACACTGGTTGCGAACTACCTTCGCTATGGCTTTGGTTATTTGTTGATTTCTTGCTCGAAAGGGCAAAGGCAATTGCTTTAATCTAGTAAGCCTGGTCTTCCATCATCAGTTCATCATCAACCTTAATTTGCAGCTGATTATGAACAAACCAATTGATTAAATATACTTGTATCTATTTCTTAAGTAGTGTCTGGTTGAATTTTCTCAACAGTCTCAATTTACTGCTGTATATTAGACCACAATTCTTTGGAATTCAACTAGTATACCTGTGGAATTCCTGCTTTCCAGACATGCCTTTCCTGGATTCCTCCAGGAACTTCAGTATTTGATGTACTCTTCTGGTGTACTTTAGTCTCTGAATCTAAAAAAAATATGCATTGGGCTTGTGGTTGCTTCAGGTGTTGGGTCTTTCGATGTAGACATCAAGGAACAGAAGGTCACTGTGAAGGGTAATGTAACAGCAGATGCTGTTCTGCAGACAGTTTCAAAAACAGGCAAAAAGACTTCGTTCTGGGAGGCTCAGTCCGCAGCCAATCAATCGTCTACACCTGCTACTGCGTCTTGATTGAACCGTCTCGTAACTTCTGAGGTGTGAAGCTTGATGTAACAATTTCCATGGGAAAGTGTTGTGCAGGAACTCAAAATGTCATGTTCTGTCTGTACCATTAAAAATAAAAAAAATACAGCGAACTTCTAAGATACATTTGTACATCTTGTATCTGGCAAAATATTTGGTGCAAACCAATGTATATCTATGCAAACTTGCAAACTTCCGTCTAGAGCCGTCCGATCTGACGTCAGCGGCCCAGATCGAGGCGGCCTCACACCCGGTTTTTTTTTAGGGCCGAACCGCGCACAACTTCACCCAGCCGGCTCCCACGCAAATCCTCCCCCAAATCCTCCCTGTTCTAACCCTAGCGAGCGCGCCATGGCGGAATCCTCCTCGTCGACGCCGCCACGGCGGCCGCGGAGGAGCCCTCCTCCCGACGCGGCGACTCCCTCGTCGACGACGCCACGGCGGCTGCGCAGCTGGCCCTCCTCTCGACGCGGCAACGCCTCGTCGTCGCCGCCGCCACGGCGACCGCGGAGCCGGCCTCCTCCCGACGAGGCAACCGCCACGGCGGTCGTGGATTTGCCCTCCCAAAGCCCTCGTCGACAGCTGCGGAGCCACCCTCCCAGGCTGCCATTCCGGCCGCCACTGCGTCAGCCACCACGCCGTCCTTCCCGACGTCGGCAAGCCGCCATCCATGAAAGAGCTGGCTGGAGCGTTGCTTTCTGAGGGGACTGAGGCTGAGAGCTGCTTCAAGGATTGTCTGTGTGATGTTTTTCATTGAAGAGCCCACCGAAGAAGGATTTTTTTCATTGTGTGATGTAATTTTTTTCATTCCTGAACAGCAAAAATTTGTAATGTATGGATAGCTCATGTACTAGTACACTCTCAGTTGTAACGATTCTATATGTGTATGAGATTTTCTGTTAAGAAGATATTGCTCTGCAAGATGCATCTTGTATCCAGTATTTTTGGGATAGAGGTTGTTGCATGGATGTGATGATGCCTAGATATAATTCTGCTGCTACAAAACTGAAAATATATCTGTGCGGTATTATGGTCATAAAGTTGAGAAGTCTAATTTGAATTTTCATTTGCAGAGGTGACTTAAACATACCATCAGGATTTTTATAGCAATGAAAGTTCTCTTGTTCGAATTCTCACTGATGTTATGTTGTGAATGAGCTGTTTCAGCATCAGTGCTTCACCCAGATTAAAGTCTTGCCGTTAACCATGGATGCTTTCACTTGATCACGAGATTTTTAGATTTAGCTATAGCAGAGCATTGCAATTTAGGTGCTGAAAAGTACTTTGTACCACAAAAGTGCCATAACTACAAACTGTCTGAAAATCAAGAACATTTTTGTCCACTGCAACTGCATGTTTGATATCAACATAACCCGTGTTTGACAAAAATCTTGCTCATACAGGCTACTGGGTAGTGGGTACAAAGGTCTTCATCTTTGAAGCAAAATTTCAGAATTGATGATCTGGTGGCAAACTCGTCTGTGCAAGCAATTCTTAATTACATGCTCATCTGTGCATACACTTTTGAAAATTGATACAATATAACCATGTACAAATTCAGGATATATGAGGCACCGAAGCAAATGGGTTCACTGAAGCAGGAATTAGATCAACAAACAAAGAAAACTTTATTCCATACAAAAGTTACAAGGACACTCCATACAAAACATCACACAAACAATCCTTGAAGCAGCTCTCACCCTCAGTCCCCTCAGGAAGCAACGCTCCAGCCAGCTCTTTCATGGATGGCGGCTTGCAACATCGGGGAGGAGGACGTAGTGGTGGCTGGCGTGGCGGCGTCGACGAGGGCGTCGGGAGGGTGAATCCACGACCGCCGTGGCGGCGCCGACGAGGGTGTTGCCTCGTCAGGAGGAGGCCGGCTCCGCGGTCACCGTGGCGGTGGCGATGACGAGGCGTTGCCTCGTCGGGAGGAGGGCCAGTGTCACCACCACTCAGGAAGGCGACGGCTCCGGTAGTAGGGAGGAGAGCGTGTAAGCGTGGGCTTTGGGCCTGGCGTGTGTGGGCTTTGGCCGAGTGGCCGGTGTCGGGTGATGGCCTTTAAAAGGCAGAGACCGTAGCTGTAAGGGTTTATCGAAAAAGAAGAATCGTAACAACCTTCCTCTGCTTTTCTCTTCTCTGTTGTTCATGCGCCGCCATGGCGATCATACCTAGATGAGCGTGCCTTACACTTGGTATCAGAGCTTGATCGATCCGCTGGTTGCTTCCGCACTCTCGAGGCCTTGATCGGTGAAATCCCAAGGAACAGGTTGGCGGCTACCTCCGGGCGGCTGCCGTAATATCCCGAACCGGGTTCGATCGGCTCAGAGGTGAAGCACCACGGCGCCGGCCAAGCCTAGCGCTCAGGTGAGACAGTTGGTCGCGGCTATGGGAGAGTCGGAGGCTAGAGTGATAGAATCGCTGAAGCAGGAATTGGAAGCCATCGGATTGCGATTGGAGGCGAAGTTGGCGGCGGTAGACGAAAAAGTGGGGGAGAAATTGGAGGCAATGGAACAGAAGTTGGAGGAACAGCAAGCGAAATTGGATCAAGTTCAAGTCAAAATGGATTTGACAATGAGCTCGGTGGGCAAGTTGCAGGTAGAACAAGCACCACCACCTCCCACTGCACTGTCAGGGGGCCTTGCTCCCCGATCGCTATTCCGTGAGGAGATACAAGGATTTCGATGGGCGACCACCACCACTGCTCTGTGTGCAACCGGTTTGCATGGAGTGTGGGATCCCGCCGACCACAGGTGACATTCCTCCCTACCCCTGTCACGCTGGATTTGTCAGAGGCCAATGGCCGGAAAGGATGGATGCCCAAGATGGATTTTCCTAAGTTTAATGGAACGGATGTGAGGATATGGGTGGACAAGTGTGAGACATTTTTTGAGATGTATCAGATTCCTGTTGGGTTCAAAGTCGCTGCAGCAACCATATATTTGGTGGAGGGGGCAGCACATTGGTATCAATCATACAAAGTGAGCAATCCGAACCATGATTGGAGTCAATTCAAGGAGGCGGTGGTTTTGGAATTTGAGGGAAATGTATACAGGAACAAGCTGAGAGAATTGTTGCAACTCAGACAAGTAGGCTCAGTGGAGGAGTATAAGAAAAGTTTTGAAGCTCTGGTGTATCAGATAAGGTTGTATGACAATAGTGTTGGAGGGCTGATGCTGGTAACTAAATTTGTTATGGGCCTTAAGGAAGAACCGAGAGCAAGCGGTGGAAATGCAACTTCGGATAGTGTTTGGAAGGCAGCAACGTTAGCTCATGTTCAGGAGCAGATTTTGACAGGGGCCAAGAAGTTTGGTTACAAAGGGACATACACTAAGACCACCTCTCACATGAGTCCCACAACTGAGTCCATTACTAAGCTGGGGGGAGGAGTAAGACAAGAGAAAGGAGATTTATGGAAGGCAAAGCAATTGAAGGAATACAGACGAGCTAACGGGCTATGTTTCAAATGTGGGGAAACTTATACACCACAGCATCAATGCAAAATCGGTACTGGACAATTACAAGCTCTTCAAGCTAATGAGATTATTGATGATGAGGTGTTAGATGCTCTGGTTCAGGAGGAAGAGCAGGAAGAGGCTCCAATGGCTCATCTGTCCATTCATGCCATATCTGGAGCTGAGAGTCACAATACTATCAGGCTGAGAGCTTTAATTGGGAATCAAGTCATGTTAATTCTTGTCGATTCGGGTAGTACTCACAGTTTTATTGATGAGAAGTTGGTACAAAACTTGCAACTCCATCCTACTCCATCTTTTACTATGGCAGTAAGGGTAGCTAATGGGGATAAAATGATATGTTCCCAAGAAGTTGCTGACCTCGCCTGGTGGATCCAGGGTCATACTTTCAGACATCACATGAAAGTTCTGCCTCTGGGAGGTTATGATGCCATTTTGGGAATTGATTGGCTGAGTCAATGGGGCACGATGCAGTGTAATTGGCAGGAAAAATGGATTGAGTTGGACATCAAAGGGCAGAGGGTCAGATTGCAAGGGATGATTGAAAAAGGGGCTGCGGAATTACGGGAGTTATCTGTGGAACAATTTCTGAAATGGCAATCTGGAAATGATATTTGGGCAACGACGTTGCTTAGGATGCCAGAACAGGAATCAGGTCGAGAGAGTCTTCCCTGAAGAGATTTCATGGCTCTTACAGCAATTCTCTGACGTCTTTCAGGAGCCCACTTCCTTACCACCTCACAGACAGTATGACCATACCATACCCTTACTACCTCACACAACTCCGGTTAATTCCAGACCCTACAGATATTCACCTCTCCAGAAGGATGAAATCGAGAAACAAGTCCACACCATGTTGGAAGCCGGGCTAATCGTCCCAAGCATGAGCCCTTTTGCTTCACCAGTGTTGCTGGTCAAAAAAAAGGATGGTAGTTGGCGATTTTGTGTTGATTACAGGAAGCTTAATGCACTGACCATTAAAAGCAAATTTCCATTGCCCATAGTTGATGAGCTTTTGGATGAACTAGCTGGAGCCAAATTCTTTTCGAAGTTGGATTTAAGGCGTGCTATCATCGATAAGAATGGTGGAAGTTGATGAGGCTAAGACAGCCATTTAAAACGCATCATGGGTTATTTCAGTTTAAGGTGATGCCCTTTGGGCTCACCAATGCCCCTGCTACATTTCAGTGTGTGATGAACTCGGTGTTTGCTGCTTATATTAGGAAGTTTATCTTGGTCTTTATGGATGATATTCTTATCTATAGCAAATCTTGGCAGGAGCATATAGCCCACTTACAAATAGTGTTAGCAATATTGAGGGAACACAAGCTGTATGCCAAGCTTTCCAAATGTGAATTTGCTACAACAAGCCTGAGTTACCTTGGCCATATCGTTTGATTCAGGGGTGGCAACTGATCCAGAGAAGACAAGAGTGATGGAAAGCTGGCCAATACCGTCTAATGTCACTTGAATCGAGGGGTTTCTTAGGACTAACTGGGTATTACAGGAAGTTTATCAAGCATTATGGGTTGCTAGCTAAACCCTTGACTGTCTGCTGCGAAAAAAGGTTTTCAATGGACCATGGAGGCTCAACAGGCTTTTCTCCTGTTAAAAAGGCCATGACACAAGCTCGATTACTAGCCCTTCCTGATTTTTCCAAGCCTTTCATTGTTGAAACCGATGCACGTGATTCGGTATTGGAGCGGTATTCTTGCAAGATGGCCATCCAAAGGCCTTTTACAAGAAAGCTTTGGGCAACACAAATAGGAAACTATCCATCTATGAGAAGGAATTCTGGCTATTATGATGGCGGTGGATAGGTGGCGTCGATTACCTAATCGGGGCCCCATTATAATCGAATGATCATAAAAGCCTATGCCAATTGGAAGAGCAGCAACTCACCTCTGAACTGCAAAAGAAGGCTATGACCAAGATGATTGGTCTGCAGTTTCAGTTTCAATATAAGAAGGGAGTCGACAATAGAGTGGCCGATGCTTTATCCCGAGTGGGACAATTCTTTTATATTCAAGCCATTTCAGGTGGACAGCCAATTTGGTTGCAGGAAGTGCTCAATTCTTATGTAGTGGATCTGAAGGCAAATGCTCTCATGCAGAAATTGGCTTTAAGTGAGTCGTCTGAGGATGGATACAGCCTTAAGGATGGAATTATTTACAAGAAAGGCAAAATTTGGTTGGGGGCTAATGTGGGACTGCAACATAGAGTGATACAAGCATTTCACTCTACTCCTATAGGTGGCCATTCAGGAGCACAAGCTTCATATCAGCGAGTTAAGAAACTCTTTGTTTGGGATGGCCTGAAGACGGCTGTTAATGAATTTGTCAAACAGTGTCAGATTTGCCAACAGGCTAAACATGAAAATTGCAAACTACCCGGCTTGCTTCAGCCTTTACCCATTCCTCAAGGCGCTTGGCAGGACTTGTCTATGGATTTCATCGAAGGGTTACCTCCATCAGAAGGGTTTTCGGTCATTATGGTTATTGTGGACAGATTCACTAAGTATAGCCATTTCTTTGCACTGAAACACCCCTATAGTGCAGTCCAGGTGGGCAAGCTTTTCTTCCACAATATTGTTAAACTTCATGGTATGCCTAGGACCATAGTATCTGATCGTGATAAGGTTTTCACTAGTTTGTTTTGGAAAGAGTTGTTCAAGCTATTTGATGTCAAACTAAGTATGAGCACAGCTTACCATCCTCAATCTGATGGGCAAACAGAGCGGATTAACCAATGTTTGGAGATGTATCTACGTTGTGCATGTTCTCACACCCCTAAAACATGGTCGAAATGGTTATCAATGGCAGAGTTTTGGTATAATACCAATTATCACTCCTCTCTTCAAGCAACTCCTTTCCAAGCTCTCTATGGCACTGATCCCCATTATGGCATCATGCCAGATGTATCCAGCAGCTTGCATATAGATGTGGTGGATATGATTACAGAGAGGCAGCACTTCTATGATTTGCTCAAAGCTCAGTTGGAAAAGGCTCAACAGAAGTACAAATTTTATGCTGATAAGCAGAGGTCAGCTAGAACCTTTCAGGTGGGGGAAAAAGTTCTGTTGAAGCTGCAACCGTATGCTCAGACATCGGTGGTCAATAGGCCTTGTCCAAAACTGTCTTTCAAGTATTTTGGCCCTTTTGAAGTTCTGCAGCGAGTTGGTTCTGTGGCATATAAGTTGCTGTTACCATCCACAAGTGCCATTCACCCGTTTTTCATGTTTCCCAACTGAAACCTTTTCATCCGAATTTCACACCCCGTGTTGAGCTTCGGCACAATTGCCATTGGATATTTTGGAGGTGGAGCTCAAGAAATTTTGGACAAAGCGTTTGATCAAAAAGGGTAATTCTGCTTATTTGCAGGTGCTGATCAAATGGACATCGCTACCGGCAAGTTCAGCTACTTGGGAAGATTTTGAGGTGGTGCGCAAAAGGTTTCCTACTTCAGTCGCTTGGGGACAAGCGGATTCTCAAGGGGGCGGCACACACCACCACTCGAAAGGCGGCGGCTCGGTAGTAGGGAGGAGAGCGTGTAAGCGTGGGCTTTGGGCTGGCGTGTGTGGGCTTTGGCCGAGTGGCGGTGTCGGGTGATGGCCTTTAAAAGGCGAGACTCAGAGTGTAAGGGTTTATCGAAAAGAAGAATCGTAACAACCTTCCTCCCCTACTCGCTTTTCTCTTCTCTGTTGTTCATGCGCCGCCATGGCGATCATACCTAGATGAGCGTGCCTTCTGACTAGTCTTGCAGACCGCCGTGGCGGCGTCGACAAGGAGTCGCCGCGTCGGGAGGAGGGTCCTCCGCTGCCGCCGTGGCGGCGTCGACGAGGAGGATTCCGCCATGGCGCGCTAGCTAGGGTTAGAGCAGGGAGGATTTGGCGGAGGATTTGCGTGGGAGCCGGCTGGGTGGAGTTGTGCGCGGTTCAGCCCTAAAAAACCGGATGTGAGGCCGCCTCGATCTAGGACGCTGATGCCGGATCGGACGGCTCTAGATGAAAGTTTGCAAGTTTGCACAGATACATTGGTTTGCACCCAATATTTTGCCCATCTTGTATGCCTTATATTCCTTCAATTAAAAAAATATGATTTGTATTTCTACTCTGCGATGATTCGATCAAGCTGGGTGGTTCGGGGGTGGGATAAGGAAATGTTGGTTGGGTTCTAACATAGGACGTTACAATATGTGGCAAATAAAATAGCAGTAATACGTAGTAAATAAAATTGTAGAGAAAAAATGTGGTTAATAGTAAAAAGGAGATTTGAATAGTGACTAGGACATTCTAAGTTAGGTTGACATTGGTGATGGCCAAAGAGTTTTGTATTGTTGAATTGTATGCACTAGCCAAAATTCACATTACTAACCCGGGAAATTTAGCTGTACGACACTCTATTTCCTCTCTCGATTTGTCGTACAGAAATCGGGTGGAGAGAGGGAGAGAGAAATCGGGAGAGGAAATAGTGTCGTACAGCTAAATTCCTAGGTTAATAATGTGAATTTTGGCTAGTGCATACAATTCAATAATACAAATCTCCGAATTTGGCGATTCCGGTTTCTACAGATCCAAATATTCCTATCCACCTACTACAATTTTGTATAATTTTTACATTTATTTTATGACACTATATTTATTTATCATTGTTTCTCTTGATTTGCGTGCAAAATGTGGGTCCCGCATGGCCCACATCTGACAACACATAAGTTCTAACCTGGGTAGACAAGTCCACATTAGGGCCTTGTTTGTTTCGGAGATTCCACATGAGTCGCTAACGAAAAATATAATGTCACAAAAAGGACACCCATATGTCGTCATCGGTTTGAATATTTGTGACATTTTATTTCATAGTTTTATGACAAAATTTTCTGATTTGTCACTAAATTCCATTGACCGAGGGGGTGTGATAGGACCCATGATGATTTACAAAAATTCATCACCGAAAAGTTCACATATATGACGATAAATCACAACGTCACCACATTTTTGTCATAGATAAGCACTTTTCTTGTAGTGGCCATGGGAGCCCGGGGGAAGCTCGGCTAGCCGGCGCAAAGGGGCACGACAGCGAGGGAAATACAGCAAAATGGAATCCCCACCCCGGCCCGCATATGTTGGTGCCAACTGCGAGGCGAACCGAGAGCGATGCGGCTTGACGCCCAAACTGGCGGCGTGGCTAAGCTCGGGGAGGTACGGCTTCTACGATTAAAGCATGCATATGCAAGTGTGGAGAGGGGGAAAAGTATCCCTAGGGATGGTGGATGCTCACCGAGGGGTCGCCCAAGGCCGAGGAAGCCCAGAGCGGCCGGTCGCCGATGGAGATGGCAGTGGTCGTAACTGAGCTCCCGGTGCCCGGATTCTCCAGTGATAGTCTGGACAAATTGACAGCGGGGATCGGTTAGGGGATTTGCGGAGGAGCTCTAGCCGAAAGGAATCGAAGAATGGTCACCAAATCGACGAGTATCCGTACGGCGACCGATTTGGGGAAAATGGGGAAATTTTGGGGAAAAGCTTCGAGCGCGGGCATGCGGCTAGGCCATGGTTATAGGATGTCGCGAAGAGCGGAGGGGAGTCACGGGCGAGCTCAGAGCGGCTGGGCGCGGCGGTCTTAATGGTGACATGGTGCGAGCAGAGCATGCCGGGGCGAAGTGATGGCGCGGCGCCGGACGGGACGACGCGACAGTCTAAGGGTAGGCTTTTTGACTTGCAGGGGCGCGGTGATCGCTCGTACGATGCTGGAGGTCCAACGGCTCTAGGTTTCGTCCAGTGGTCCGAAGCCACGGGCCGGGCGATGGTGCAGCACATGGCATGTGCATGGGGCTTGGCGCGGCACGGCGTGACATGACAAAGAAAGAGGCAAAGGCGCGAGCGGGTAGGGCATTAGCGCAATGGAGCTGGCTGGCAAGCGAGCCTGTGCATGACAGGCATCCGAGAGAGGGAGAGAGAGATTGCATGAGAGGTGTTTGGTAAAATGCCCAAGAGAGGAGCAAGAGAGAGATATGATTTTCATTTGCATTTGAATTTTATCATTGGATTTAATTTGGTCAAGATTTGTTCATGTTTTTATTCTTTTCTCCTAGGCTTAAAATGAGGTGTTACAGCTGTGTCATTAGAATTTGGAGAGGCCCTCTTCCTCGCCCACGCCCACCGACGTTGATCACACTGGGCAATTTCATGCCGTCGACGTTCATCGACCAAGACGCCGACGATTCCATTGGCGTTGTTGGCGTGGATTGTGGCGAGCCATCAAAACGGATGCAAGATCAACGATTGATTCGTAATTCGAAAGCCAAAGTTGATCGCGATCGTCCGTTTTTATTAAACGTGCTAGATTATTTGGTCGCTCTAGGGCCGATCTAAATAGCATTAGGGCTTCTACAGCGCCGCCAACTCAACAAATAAAATTTTCATCTACTACCAACTCTCTCGTCCATGCTACGCAGCCATGGCTGCATGTCCTCCTCCATAAGGACGCAGCATGCACCCGGAGGGGAGAGATCCCCCACAGCAGCATCCGCCGCCGTGGAATGCGCCGCCGCCGCAGCCATTGTCGACACGCAACACGCCGCAGCCTTCGCGTCTCCGCAGAGGTTTCTCTCAATCTGCTCATGATGATACTTCGCTGAGGGTTGATTTCTGTCAAGGAGGCAATAACGTCGGAAAACGTTATGGATTTGGTCGAGGCTCGGGACATACTAGCGGCTACTGGCGTCGAGCTCAATTGAGTTCAGGACACTACAGTAGGTAGCAGAAGGAGCCGATGTCTCAATGGCAAGCAGGTACAGCTGATACAGGAGCGATCAAGGCTAAGAAGCCACGACCACTTCATTGCTTCCGGTGCAAGTGCAATGGACACACTTTTCATTCGAGCAACATCAGAAGCATGTATGTCTTCAAGAGATAATAGAATGAGAACCACCTTCTTTTCTTTATGAACAAATGTGTACTTGCTGGAATGAACAAAGTGCACAGAATCGACATCAAACTACCATGGACAACCCAAAAGTAAGTGCCACTCTTGCATATGAACAATGTCACAATCTACCTTATCATGATAGTCCCCAATAGAGAATGAAAATTTGACCATGGAGGAAACCTTCACCGTCCCGGAATTATTGAACCATTGCATATGGTACGGATGAGGATGATGACGAGTTCGTAGACCAACCTTTTCAACAAGCAGGGCGCTAACATTATTGTAGCAGCTCCCACTATCATTTATGAACCAGCAAATCTGTCACTTTGCACCGAGATTGAAACAAGTTATGACATTGCCCTTGCTCAGCTGCAACTAATTCAGTAGAAAGAACACGGCGTACCACTAAAGAATGATCTGGTGCACTCAAATTAGAAGATAAACATGCAGGTTGTAGCGAGCAACAATGGGGCTGGCGTGATTAAATGACTTGCAGCATCTGTAGTAGTGGCCTTGTGGCTACTATAAATGTGACATGGAGCAGCCCATAAGGAAATAGATCAAAATTTGCACAAGTAATTTCCTCCGTACTGCTAGGAACAATAGCTTGCATCATGTGCTTCTCATCAACTTGGTGAATGGACTGGACTGCTAAACAATTCAAGCCCGATTCGTACTCACCATCCTCCGTTTCATACTCACAAATTTCAAAATTTTCATATTGTAAATCTGTGTCATGGTGTACATCCTCCTCTCCGCTTTATGAATCATAAAAACCATCTGCAAGTGCTATAATAACACACCGGTTGGGACATTCAGCTTGCTTATGCCCATGGCCACCACACTTAAAACAGTCAACGTTACTTGTTTTCTTCTTGGATTGAACACTATTGGAGCTTGACTGAATTGAAGCAATATTTTTGCCTGTTACCTCATATTGTTTTGTTGGAGTGGAAACTGCACGAGAAGGTGTAAAAGATGCTAAGGAGGAAAGGGGTGTGTGACCCTGAACCTTGCTGTTGTCGATTATGCCATGAAGTGGTACTGTTAGTAGCCTGAAATGAGATGCGACTCTTGTAAGATTTAGCAAGCTGTCGTTCTGTCCTCTTAGCAAAATGAACCAATTCTGTCACATTTGTGTAGTTAGTCATGTCCACTTTGTCAGCGATTGGTTTATTTAGTCCAACCAAGAAACGGGCCATAATGGATTATTCATACACATTTATTCCTGTACGAAGTAGGCACATTTCCATTTCTTGATAATATCCAACAACACTGTGATTACCTTGCACAAGGTGTTTCTGCCGCAAATGTAAGTCGTGAGAATAATATGCTGGAACGAAACAACGCCTCATTTCCCTCTTCATGTCTTCCAAAGTGATACGATCATTCCCCACACGATAGTAGTCAGCAAACTTGATCCCACCAAGGGCATTACCTTTGAATTCAATTGCAGCCAATTTTGCCTTCTTCTCAGCAGGGTAATCATATAAATCAAATATCTAGTCCACTTTGGTCTCCCACTCAAAGTAAGTGTCATCATTTCCTTGCCGATAAATGTAGGTATCGACACTTTAACTTTGCCCGAACCATCTTCATCTCGGTGGCATTCAAGATCACCACGACGCCGATCACGGTGGCCATCATTACCAACAAAATGGTGGTCCCCAAAAACACCAAAGCGACTAAAGTTAACACCTCCACGTTCTTCATAACCACCATGGTGACCATAGCGGCCCAGTCGGTGCTCGACATGATCATCAAAATCAGCAGCACCATCAAAAGTTCAAAACTAGCAGACGGCCAAAGATGTGTGGCCTCATATTAGCTGCACCAAAATTGCTAAAGCCAGCACCATGGCCCCGACCAGCACCACGTCCTCGACCACTACCGCTTGCAACGACACATCGTGCAGCTTTAGCCTCTAAGGCAGCAGGATCATCATCCTCGACGTGGTCATCATCATGTTGATCCGCATGTTAGGTGGTGCACGCGGTAGAGGATGTTGAAGGACTTGCAGCTGTTGAATCAATTGGCTCATTTGTGCACGCATTTCTTGGAACTCCTCCACCTGAATAGCAACGCCGATGTTCGAGCCATCATGTCCTGCCATATTAGTGTAGGAAAAAAAGGATAATATGTATATGTGGAGTCACTCCCTCAAAACTTACTGAACAAATTCTTTGTCCCCCTAAGAGAGTGAGAACCGTGGCAACGAGCAGTAGTGGAAGAACAATTGTATCAGAGGCGATGGTATACAGCTCGTGCATGCTTTGGGTGTGGCTGGGTGGGATAAAATTATAATGTAGTGAGAGCTAAAAGTAGTGATGCAAAATCGAGTAATAATCTAAGAGAAGCACCCGTCTAAGTTGATATTTGCGAAGAAGGGAATGGATACAAATTAGAAATTCCGCAAGTTAAACAAGGTGAAAAGAGGGAAACAATTTGCACCAACCAAAACACAGCTCAATCCCCTTTGTCTTGCAAATCTGATATCTTTTCCCCATTTCTTCTTCTTTTTTGTGGAACTAAATCTTTCTTCCTTTTTCTAGATGATTTGCGCACGCATATGGATTATGCGAAAGCAACTATTGTCGCCAGATCTTCAAAAAAAAATCCTCAAAATTTGATAACTATCGCCGCGTGACCTGACGAAGAGGCTGCGCACCGCGAGATCTTGCACACGCGACGAACAGACATGTCAATTGCCCTTCCATGTACCGATGTAGCCAGCCCACGCAATCACGTCTTGTAGATGTGAAAGCACAAACTGGGTGAACCGTAGTTCGGCGTTCTACAACTCCCTTGGAAACCGAAAGAACAAGTTTGCAAGCCTCTCAAGACTCACTTGAACTGAACTCAAAGTGAAGTATTCTGAATTGGCAGCCAAAAGGCCCCCTTTCCATTCTCGTACATGGGTATATATTTTACTAGTTGAGTCTTTTAGTTTACGTTACATAATAAATTAAACTAGACGGTTGGAAGTTGAAGCAATCCTTGCATTCATAACCTAGTTGAGCTCTCTTGATGGTTGGACTTCATTTGCATGTAGTTAGGCGTGTGAAACAATAATCTGGAGGTTTAATTATCTTGGTAATGTCATTTGCGAAGTAATTATTCTGCATGCATGGTACGTTGCTGAATGGTTCTTCTATTTTTATTCTCCCTTGCACATCGAAGCAACATATTGCTGCAATTAACATGTAGAACACGGTATAATAATTTTCGATAGAAAATAGTAATTAATATTTAGGGACAGCTTTCACCGATCATTCTTCCTCTGAAATTTGCACCTCAATCTGAGCACAACAAATAGCAAGCTGATCACGACAATTTTGGAGGGCAAAAATCATCGTCGTCCCATGCACTCTCACACACTCCATCATTCCTAAGAATATTAAAACAAGAACTTGAAAGCATAGAATTATCTGAAATATTGTGATTAACTAAAACAAGGTTAGCATCGACCTGAGAATGAATTTTCTTCTCTAGTTGTTTAGCCCGCTTTCGTGTAATTGGATCAACAATATTGGATGCTCCCTTATTCATTATTACATTGGTGTCGATGCTAGGGATGTCCTCATCACTTCGTCTACCTACCATCTGAACTACAAAACCAGGTATTCTGCCCCCAAAAATCAGAGAAAATGTGCAAATAACACCTTGCACTAGTTTTGAGCGTGGTTTTTCCCGCGTGGAGGATTAGGTGGAAATTCGGTCAGAAAAATTAAAATTAAAATAATCCATCTCTCTCCTCCCTTCCATTCAACTCGGTTCCCCCTCTCCTCCACGTTCCTCCCCGCCCCTCCCCCCCACCCCAAGTCGGCCCCTACCTTACGGGGGCCCGCGTCGGTCATTCTCTGCCTCTCCTCACCACGCCGACCATCATCCCTGCGCCGGCCGTCCCCAACCGCACCGCCTGTGCTGGCCCCCCGCCGTTCCTCCTCCCTGCCCTCTTCCCACGGCTCATCCTCCCCACGCCCTCCACCCTGTGTTAGCATCTTCATCTTCATCACCACCGATGGTGCCCGATATTGGCAGCGGTGGTGCAAGCGACAGCACGCGTTCCATGGCACAAACATGCAGTGTTGTTGGTGCTCTTCCCGTGGCCTCCAGGCGGCGGCGACGAGCTTTCCCTATGGCTATGGCGCATGACCAGCTACAACGCGGCGCATGGCCTGGAGTGAGGCGGTCCTAGCTCTATGCGCACGCTCCCCTAGCTCCACATGCCCTTGCTCTGTGCCCCTACTCTGCGCCGCCATCGCTCCAAGTGCCACCACCACCCGCACAGGACCACTGGTCTCCCCTTAATCGACCATCATTGCCACTGTCACTCGCCAGACGACCCTACTGGGTTGCCATCATCGCCGCCCTTGGCCCTGCTGAAAGTGCATCAAGGTACTAAGTGATTTTGGTGATTAATGAGTAACAATTATAGAGCTAATATTTGTATTGGAGAATTGTGCACAGATGTTATACAGGTTAAATCCATGAGGTTCATGTTTAAATGAGATGGTGTAACTCTCAAAAGTGATATATTGCAAGAAGGCATCAAGACTAGTATTTATTTGTAAATCTTTAATTTATTGAGTTCTAGGGATGTCGTACTATGAAGAGGGATGCAATGGAGAAGCTTATAAAGGCTCCTTAGTGCTCAAAATAGGTATCTCGAAGTTCGTGTGAGTTTTCCACTCAAAATACACCCTATACGGAACCTATGCCATCAGAACATCCGACGAGGGTCGGAACATCCGATGGTAATTCAGTCTGCCAGTTTTTCATGCCATCCAGTAAGGGGTCCATCGGAACTTCGATCGGAACATCCGACGCGGGTCGGAACATCCGACGGGATCAGAACATCCGATGCGGGATTAACTGTAGCACCGGCTAGTTTTCGGGATTCCCTATTTAAAGCCATCTCTAATACCTGCCAAAACATTACTCACACTGTTTACACACTGATTTGAGCCTAATTCATATTCTCCATCATCTTTCTCAAGAACACTAGCCTTTGTCTCTCTCTTATTCATCTTGTAAGATCTAGATCTAGAGAAATCAAGGAACCCAAGTGCTCCGTGAATCAGAGATCCAATTCTTGAGCACTTAGCGATCCTATTTTCTTCATCGCGTTTGTTACTCTTGGAGGCTTGAAGGGCTCCTAGACGGCTAGGTGTCGCCGGTGAGTCGCCGATCTTTGTGTGGCGTGCCTCCGGAGTTTGTGAAGGTGCGAATCTACCTCCGCAAGGAAAATGATTCAACTAGTGATCGCCGGTGAGTGCTTTGTGCTTCGCTGGTAAGGGGATTAGGGTCTTGGTGATCCGGGCTTTATACCTTCCCTAACGGTGAGTAGGATCTCTCTTCAAATATCCGAACATCGGTAAACAAAAATCGCTGTGTTCTTTGTCTTGATTTTGTTTGGTTGTTTTTACTATTAGTGTTGGCTTGTTCTGAGTATTCTTGAGTAGATCTAATCTTGGTTTTGCAAGAAAATCAGTTTACTGCAGGTTTTCGACGAATCCAGAATACTCGGGATCGGAACATCCGACGCGAACATCCGACGCCGTCAGAACATTCGACCCAGATCAGAACATCCGACGGAGGGGTTACTGGACCAGGTCGGAACATCCGATATGCATCGGAACATCCGACGGGCTGGTCACAGTTTAAGTTGTTTTATTTCTGCAATTTCGTTTTATTTGCCTATTCACCCCCCTCTAGGCAGCATAGCGATCCTTTCAATTGGTATCAGAGCCTAACCTCCTGTTTTGAGCTTAACAGCTCGGAGAATCATGCCTAACAACAAAGACGAGATCGAGACTTCAAGTGAAGGCAACAAAAAGGCCACTATTCCTTATGTTTATCCTGATTAAACATTCTCATCTCATGTCTCTGTTCCCACTGGGCGTGCGCCTCACTTCGATGGCACATACTACCCACAATGGAGACATAAGATGAAGATATATCTAATGTCTATTCATCCTTCTATTTGGAGAATTGTAGAAACAGGTTTCAAACCCAAGGAACCGGAGAATCTCACTGCTGATGAGAAAAGAGACTCCTTCCGCAACTATCAAGCCGTCAATGCATTGTTTGGTGTTTTGAGCCCAAGTGAGTTCAACCGAGTTGACGGACTTGAAGAAGCTAAGACAATTTGGGATACCCTCAAAGTTGTTCACGAAGGCACATCAAGTGTGAGGAAAACCAAGATCGAGCTTATCAATGGCAAGTTAGGAAGATTCATCCTAGAAGAAGGAGAAGACTATAAGACAATGTTTGATGGACTTATGGTGTTAGTAAATGAGACCAAGGGGCTTGGTTGCAAGTCTCTAACTGATCATGAGGTGGTCAAGATTTTACTCTGTGCTATTACTCCAACCAATCGATATTTAGTGCAAATGATTCGAGATAGAGACAACTATCACTTAATCACACCGCATGAAGTGCTTGGAAGAATTCTTAGTGATGAGTTGATGGACCAAGAGGCATCTAATATTAAAGAGATGGCTCAATCATCAAAGAAGAAGAGCATTGCTTTGAAGGCGAGCAAAGTGTCAAAGCTAAAGGATGATAGCTCAAGCAGTGATGAAGACAATGGACAAATGAACATGAAAGAAATGGCGTTCTTTGTGAGAAGATTTAATAAATTTCTCAAGAAGAATGACAACAATAGCAAAGGTAAGAAGGATTCCGGAAAATCCAACTCTTCAAGAAGTTCAAGAAGAAAATGTTATGAATGTGGTGAAACCGGACACTTCATTGCTGAATGCCCACACAAGAAGGATAAGGACAAGGAAGAAAGAAAGAAAGACAAGAGTTACAAGAAGGACAAGGAAAAGAACAAGAGACACAAGAAAATTTCAAGAGGTGAAGCTCACATTGGTGAAGAGTGGAATTCCGAATCCAACTTCGAATCCGACTCCGAGTCCGATGATGAGAGTGTTGCTTGCATTGGGATGGCTCTTCCAAAAACGACCTCATCTCTATTTGACGAATTGACGGATGACGATGATGAACCTTTAATGTGCTTCATGGCCAAGGGCCCTAAGGTATCATCAAGATCTTCTAAATCTCTAGTCAATTCTTATACTAACAATTCTAGTGATGATGAGGATGATATGAGTCATACTAGCTTGATCAAAATGATGAGAAATTTTGATATGGGTAAGTTAACCGAGCTCATAGAGAGAGTTGAGCAACAAGAGGACCTTCTTGAGAAAGGAGAAGACTTGCTCATCATTGAAAAGGAGAGAAACCTCCAACTTGAGAAGGAACTTGCATTGGAAAAGAAGAGGGTTGAAGAGATGACCAAAGAATTCTCGAAGGTCACATCTAAAGCAAGCTCTCTTGAGATCAACAATGTTTCACTTAAAGAAGAACTCATTGGTGCAAAGAAAGCACATGAGACTCTTAAGGTGAAGTTTGATGATCTTTTGAAGAGCACCTCTACTCTTTCAAATACAACTTGTGACTCACCTTCTTCCACGAGCAATGGTTGTGCAAGGTGCTACAATGTGGATGTGAATGCTTGTGCAACAAATTTTGCCACTTTGCAAGATCTTGCTAGTGAGAATGAAAAACTAAACGGTCTACTTCAAGATGGTATTCAAAGATCTTACAAGTCGAGTAAGGGACTTGATGAGATACTAGACAAGAGAAGAGGAAACTTCATAAAGACCGGACTTGGCTATGTTCCACCTAAGGGCAAGAAAGCACATGTTGTGGTGACTCCGATCACTAAGCCAATCCATTTCGTGAGAGAGCAAAGCTCAATGGCTCATATTTCTCACTCTACTTTTAATGCCTCTTACATTCTTAAAAAGAATAATTTTGGTAGAGTGCTTGCTTATCATGTTGGACCTAAACGAAATAATGCACTTTTGGTGAGATCCATTTGGGTCCCGAAGGCTCTTGTGACTAACCTCAAAGGACCCAATCAAATTTGGGTACATAAGACCAAAACTTAAACTTTGTAGGAATATCACTCCGGTGGCCCTAGTTGGGTACTCGACAGCGGTTGCACTCATCATATGACCGGGGAGAAGGCAATATTCTCTCAAATTAATTGCTACAATCAACCAAGTGAGAGCATTACTTTTGGGAATGACAGTAAAGGTGATGTACTAGGTCTTGGTAAGATTGCAATTTCTGAAAATCTTTTTCTTACAAATGTCCTACTCGTTGATTCATTGAAATACAATCTATTATCGGTACAACAATTTTGTGCTACCGGTTACGATTGTATCTTTTCTTGTGATGGTGTGAATGTCGTTCGAAGGAGTGATGGTTTAATAGCCTTTAAAGGTCATCGTAAGGGAAAGCTCTATCTTGTGGATTTCTCCACGGATAGGCCAAGCTCTGGGATATGCCTACTGGCTAAGTCTAGCATGGGTTGGTTTTGGTATCGCCGACTAGCCTATGTTGGTATGAGAAACCTTTACAAACTCTCGAAAGGGAATCACATCATTGGACTAACAAATGTGAAGTTTGAGAAAGACAGGCCTTGTAGCGCATGTCAAGCGGGAAAACAAGTTGGAGTACCCCATCCTTCGAAGAACGTGATGACCACAACAAGATCTTTACAGCTACTTCATATGGACCTCTTTGGACCGATTGCATACATAAGTATAGGAGGTAACAAATATGGTCTTGTTATTGTTGATGATTTTTCACGCTTCACGTAGGTATTCTTTTTACATGATAAGACAGAAACGAAAGGAATATTAAAAAAGTTTATGAGAAGATCTCAAAACGAGTTTGAAGTGAAGATTAAGAAGATTCGAAGTGATAATGGGAAGGAATTCAAAAACACCGATGTTGAAGAGTATCTTGATGAGGAAGGCATCAAGCACGAATTCTCGGCTCCCTACTCCCCTCAACAAAACGGGGTGGTCGAGAGAAAGAATCGAACCCTCATCAAGATGGCGAGAACCATGTTGAATGAATACAAGGTTTCGGATATATATTGGGCGGAAGCTGTGAACACCGCCTGTCATGCCATCAACTGACTCTATCTACACAAGTTACAAAAGAAAACTTTGTATGAGCTCCTTGCCGGTAACAAGCCAAATATTTCATACTTCAGAGTTTTTGGCAGTAAGTGCTATATTTTGAATAAGAAATCTAGAAACTCTAAGTTTGCTCCTAAGGTTGATGAAGGTTTTATGCTTGGTTATGGATCAAATGCCTATGCGTACCGAGTTTTCAACAATACCTCCGGTATGATTGAAATCTCGCATGACGTGACATTTGATGAGACTAACGGCTCTCAAGTGGAGCAAGTTGATTAATGTATGTTAGATAAAGAAGAGCCACCTTGTGAAGCTATCAAGAAAATGGCTATCGGAGATGTCAAGCCACAAGAAGGTGTTGAAGACGATGATTTATCTCCTTCATCAATTCAAGTCGAACCTCCAACGATTATTCAAGAAGAAGATGATGACAAGTCAAGTGAAGGTGATGATGAAGACACTACACCACCGAATGCACATCCAAGAGTTCTTCAAAGTGTTTAACGAGATCATCCCGTCGAAAGCATCATTGGAGATATAAACAAGGGAGTAACCACTAGATCTCGTCTTTCAAATTTTTGTGCATTTTACTCGTTTGTCTCCTCTCTTGAGCCACTTAATATAGATCAAGCCATCAAGGATCCCGATTGGATTATTGACATGCAAGAGGAGTTAAACAACTTCACTAGGAATGAAGTGTGGGAGTTGGTGGAAAGATCGAAGCAAAATATCATAGATACAAAATGGGTCTTCCGCAACAAACAAGACGAACATGGTATAGTGACAAAAAACAAAGCACGGTTGGTTGCACAAGGCTTCACACAAATCGAAGGTTTGGATTGTGGTGAGACTTACGCTCCCGTAGCAAGAGTAGATGCTATTAGAATCTTAATTGCTTTTGCTACACATCATGGCTTTAAGTTGTGGCAAATGGATGTCAAGAGCGCTTTTCTTAACGGTCCACTTTCCGAGCTTGTCTACGTTGAGCAACCACCGGGTTTTGAAGACACAAAGTATCCAAATCATGTTTACAAACTCAATAAGACGCTCTATGGGTTGAAACAAGCACCTCGTGCATGGTATGAGTGCCTGAAGGATTTTTTGGTGAGAAAAAGTTTTAAAATGGGTAAATCTGATCCTACACTCTTTACTAAGTTAGTAGATGGTGATATCTTTGTCTGTCAAGTTTATGTTGATAATATTATATTTGGATCTACTAATGAGTGTTTTGTGAGGAGTTTAGTAGTTTAATGACTAAACGATTTAAGATGTCTATGATGGGAGAGTTGAATTTCTTCTTTGGACTACAAGTAAAACAAAGGAAGGAAGGAACTTTTATTAGCCAATCAAAGTATGTGAAGGATATGCTTAAGAAGTTTGATATGAGCGACGCCAAACCAATTAAGACTCCTATCCCAACAAATGGACATCTTGATCTAAATGTAAAAGGTAAGGACGTCGATCAAAAGGTATATCGTTCTATTATTGGCTCTCTGCTTTATCTCTGTGCATCTAGGCCTGATATTATGCTTAGTGTGTGCATGTGTGCAAGATTTCAAGCTGCACTAAAAAATTGTCACTTAGTGGCAGCCAAGAGAATCTTGAGATATTTGATACACACTCCCAACTTTGGCCTTTGGTATCCTAGAGGGTCAAACTTTGACCCAATCGGCTATTCGGATGCGGATTATGCCAGTTGTAAAGTGGATAGGAAGAGTACCTCCGGTACTTGCCAATTCCTTGAAAGGTCGCTCGTTTCGTGGGCGTCCAAGAAACAATATTCCGTTGCCCTATCCACAGCCGAAGCTGAATATATTGCCGCGGGACATTGTTGTGCTCAACTACTCTGGATGAGACAAATCTTGAGAGATTATGGCCTTAACTTTAACCACATCCCACTTTTATGTGATAATGAAAGTGCCATAAAAATAGCCAACAATCCTATTCAACACTCTCGAACCAACATATCGATATTCGCCACCACTTCTTAAGAGACCATTCAACCAAAGGTGATATCGATATTACTCATGTGAGAACCGAAAACCAACTGGCTAATATTTTCACCAAACCCCTTGATGAGAGAAAATTATGTGAGTTGCGGAGTGAATTAAATATCCTTGACTCTCGGAATGTTGCTTGACCTATTGTACACATTGTTTGGTGATTGAAAAGGTTTTCTTTATCTTGTAATCTATTTTGCAATAGTTATATAGGTTTATATATATAAATAAATTGATTGATTTGGCTCTTCGGATATTCATATCCTATTTATTCACAGATGGCCTTAGTTTGATTGATTGATATGCTTACGGCTCATTCATGGGTAAATTCAAATCTTAGAACTCCCCTCTATCCTCCCGGAGCTATCTTATCTATTCTCGAGATGTCTGGAGTCCAAAACTTTCAATCCAGCAAGAGGGGGGTCGGATGTTCCGCTCGGCATCGGAACTTCCGATGTGATCCAGCAAGGGGTCCGTCGGATGTTTCGACCGGCGTCGGAACTTCCGACGCTGTCCAGTGAGGGGTCCATCGGACCTTCCGTCGGATCTTCCGTCGGATGTTCCGACGGCGCCCAGTCTGTCCTCTATTTCCTTTTAACCGCGTGGGTCCTGTTCCTCCTTTTACCCTACGGGTTTTACCCTCAGCTTTTACCTCCTCTCTCTCTCCTCTTGGGCGGCGACGGCACAGGGAGCTTCGGATCTTCCGGCGGCGGTGCACTGTACGGCGACGGCTCTTACGTGCCGCACGCCTCCCCACTGCCTCCACCTCCTCCCTGCGCGTCTCCTTCCTCCTCCCTTGAAGGTAAAGTCCCAATCTTGAAAACTTCTAGAACGTGCAATGTGCGTCGTTTTGATTCGAGTTCGAGGCTAAATATGCTTCTATCTCGTTCATGGAAGTATTCCCCACTTGTTGATGCCTCGGATTTGTCATTTGATGCGAGATTTGTCAAACCCTATTTCGAGCAGGTGTTGTACCGCGTCGGATGTTTCGACCCCGGTCGGATGTTCCGACGTGGTACCCACTGACCTGGATGGATTTTGAGCACTCGTTTTCAATTCTTTGATTCCATCATATATATCATGCAGATGTCTTCTTCCAAGCGGCAACGAACCTCAAGTTCGACTGTCGGTCCTCCTTCCGCCGAGCCAAATGAGGACCCTTCACTCTTTCACGAGAGGTTGGCTCAGTGGAAGCGAGCAAATATCCGTGATCCCATTGGTCCTTTGATGATCAAGAAGACAACAAGAACATTTGCTTATAATATCACTCCGAAGATCTTTGGCTTTTATGTCACGGATGTCAAGGAGATCCAACACACCTGGTGTGAAGATCCTCTAAAGTATGAGAAGGAAGAAGGGACTGATGAGAGATTCTGAAACTTCTTTCATCAAGATTTCTATGATGTTACTTTTGTGAAAAAGAAGAATCCTGTTATGCGCATGCAATTCATTGATTGGGAAGGCATGGTTTTGACAGTCAATCCAGTCATCAATGAGGTCATCTCTGTCTGTGACACCATGGGGTTGACTGATATCTTGAGCTTTCAGCATGATTGGAACGATGAAGTCATTTGTCAATTCTATGCTTCATTGTACTTTGCTGGGGGTGCTGCTGGCGACTTCTTCTGATTTATGTGCGATGGAGTTTGGTACAACTTCTCGAAGAGGGAGTTTGGTCAGCACTTGAAGCTGTCCACTAGAGGCAACATGGAGGAGCTCTATGATATGGATACCCTAAAGAATCAAGACTTGAAATTCTTGTATGATGGGCCTATTCCCACTAAGGCTGGAGCTACTGAGACCATGAAGTCATTCTATCAAGTGCTCAACCGCATCCTTCGCAAGACTCCCTGTCCCAAAGAAGGTGACGCTTCTCGTGTTCTCTCCTATTCTCGCAACCTTCTGATAAAGATTGGGCTGCTAGAACGTCCCTTTGATATTCTGGACTTCATCTGGTGTGAGATCAAAATCGGTGCTTGTGATCCAAAGAGGAGCTGTCCCTATGCTCCTTATCTGATGAGCATGATCATTCATGTTACTGGTCTCAAATTTATGCTAGATTGAAGCATACCCCCATACCTTGTGACCACCCGTGGACTAACTTCTCCTGGTGGGACTTTTGCGACACCACCCAGAAGGGGTTCGGCTACTCGTGATAGCGCGGGCCCATCGTCAGCTCGGTCCAGTCCGTCATCTTCTGGAGGCTCTATCAAGAAGATGCTGAAATCCATTTTCTGCATGTGCCGCAAGACAAATGATCGGGTTCAAGAATCCATTGTGCGTCTTCGCGACAACCGAAAGCAGATTCAAGACATCAAGAAGCATCTTGGTATGACTCTCTCTTCTGATGATTCCACGTCCTCCTACTCCACCATTGACACATATACTCGAGAACTGTTTGGGCTTCCTCCTTCTGGTGGCGGCAACAACAACGACGATGATGATGAGGTCACCGGTGGTGGTGGTGGTGGAGGTGTTGGTGCTGGTGGTCAGGGTGGCAGCAGCAGCAGCGATCCAGAGTGGATTGAGTGATCCAGTTTGTTTGTCTCTTTTTGGCGTCTTGATGCCAAAGGGGGAGAAATGTTCTGGGGGAGAAAAGTTATCTCATTCCTATCTTAGATTCCTTGTTTGAAACTTGAATGTTTAAGTGCAAAACTATGTTTTAAACTTGATGTTTTATGTGGTACGCTGTGGCTGTAAGACTTCAATTATTCTGTGATGATGATGTAATGGTGAATTGCTAGTTATTTAAGTTTTTCGCAATTGTGTGATATATCATGTCAGATTGCATTTAGATTCAAATCTGTCAAGGATATAGGGGGAGCTCTTGTTATTATTATTGCCATAGTTTCAGGGGGAGCTCTTTCCTATATTCTTGTTTATAAATGTTTTTGTGAGCTATAATTGTTGTCATCAATACACCAAAAACGGGGAGATTGAAAGTGCATCTAGGCACTAAGTGATTTTGGTGATTAATGAGTAACAATTATAGAGCTAATATTTGTATTGGAGAATTATGCACAGATGTTATACAGGTTAAATCCATGAGGTTCATGTTTAAATGAGATGGTGTAACCCTCAAAAGTGGATATATTGCAAGAAGGCATCAAGACTAGTATTTATTTGTAAATCTTTAATGTATTGAGTTCTAGGGATGCCGTACTATGAAGAGGGATGCAATGGAGAAACTTATAAAGGTTCCTAAGTACTCAAAATAGGTATCTCGAAGTTCGTGTGAGTTTTCCACTCAAAATACACCCTATACAGAACCTATGCCATCAGAACATCCGACGAGGGTCGGAACATCCGATGGTCGCCGGTGAGTCGCCGATCTTTGTGTGGCGTGCCTCCGGAGTTTGTGAAGGTGCGAATCTACCTCCGCAAGGAAAAGGATTCAACTAGTGATCGCCGGTGAGTGCTTTGTGCTTCGCTGGTAAGGGGATTAGGGTCTTGGTGATCTGGGCTTTGTACCTTCCCTAACGGTGAGTAGGATCTCTCTTCAAATATCCGAACATCGGTAAACAAAAATCGCTGTGTTCTTTGTCTTGATTTTGTTTGGTTGTTTTTACTATTAGTGTTGGCTTGTTCTGAGTATTCTTGAGTAGATCTAATCTTGGTTTTGAAAGAAAATCAGTTTACTGCAGGTTTTCAACGAATCCAGAATACCCGGGATCGGAACATCCGACGCGAACATCCGACGCCGTCAGAACATCCGACCCAGATCAGAACATCCGACGGAGGGGTTACTGGACCATGTCGGAACATCCGATATGCATCGGAACATCCGACGGGCTGGTCACTGTTTGAGTTGTTTTATTTCCGCAATTTCGTTTTATTCGCCTATTCACCCCCCTCTAGGCAGCATAGCGATCCTTTCACCTGCCATCATCGGGCAATGACCAGAAGACAACCGCCTTAGCCCTGCTCGCGACGTGCTCGACGGAATGACTAGAAGGGTGCCAGACTGCCAGGTAAGAAGAAGAACAGATGTGAACCTGGCGTGTGGGTCTTGCTGATGTGTAAATTTTAAGTTGACCGTAGTGCCACATGTGATGCCATAGTGGCAAATTTATCCAGGTGGACTAAGATCGTTATACCGCTGTTCAAAACCGCCTCAGGTGGTTATTTGCCCCGATTTCATGTTTTTGTGGGCTAGCCTGATTTCATAATTCATGGGAGTATATAGACGAAGGGTAATAATTCAGAGGGTAATATAGACTTTTTTCCTTTAACTAAGGCCTTGTTTGTTTCAAATTAATGTAACATTGCGTTTTACTGTAGCAAATTTGTAATCCCCTCAAAATACATCTTAACGAGTTCAAAAAATTATGAAAAAAATATTTTGCAAACTTTAAGAAGTACTATTTAAAACCCCACAAGAATGACTACAAAACATTACATCATTTGGCTTATACAAAAATAACAAATTTTCATTTAATTTAATTTAATTTAACCTGAAACAAACAAGGCCTAAAGCAAGTAGCACTACTGTGGGCATGGAGCCCATATAGCTACCTATGATCTAAAATTAGAAGAAAGTTTTGTCGTAGTCCCTACCCGTCTTCACATAAAACTAATGAAATGTCGTTACAGAATATTCGCAGTGGCTTAATCTTAATTGAGAAAAATAATTTGGATTTTTTATTATTTTTAAATTAGAAAACAACATAAGTCCCTTAAAAAGTTGTGTCCAAATCTCATTTAACTTTTGCATGTTGAAATTACTTTTCAGCCTTGAAAGTTGTTGCCTTTTGTATTATTACCCCAAAACCATTAGTATTTGCCGTTAAGTGCTGATATGGATTTCTAGGCGACTATTAAAAGCCGGTTTGTATGACCTTCTAAGAAAAAAAACGTAATTTTCTCTTTTTTTAATTATGAAATCACATGCTAAAAGCTTTCAAAAATAACATATACAAAACGTACCGAACTTGAGAAGCAGATTTAAAACTCTCAAATTTTAGTTTAACATTTTGCTCACCTCATCTCGTCAAGCATATAACTCAGTCACTCCGAGCATGTTTTAAAAAAGTCATCTTTAGTTTCTAAACTATGCCCATTGTCATTATTCAAAATGAAAATCGGGTTAGCTTCCCTTGTTTTCTCGGTGGGTAAAACCGGAGAAAAAAAATCCTTTAAACCATTTTTGTTGGCATGCAATTTCGTAGACACGACAGTTTTTTCATTAACAAACACGACCACACGAACTGCCAGATAAGAAAAACTAACCGTTTGACTTATCAACGGAACATTTGTGCGACCGAGGGAGCAAACATAAATAGGCTTTGTTTTTTAACCAAAACAGGACAAATAATGAGTTTAGGAACCACAGGATTAACTTTTCTCATGAAAACAACAAAAAATAAATTACTTAAATGAGTTTGACCGAAAAATAATGAGTTTATAGCCGATGGGTTTGACCGGAAAATATTAGGTGTTGTGCTGGTTTCTTTTACTCCCTCCGTTCCAAATTATAGGTCGTTTGACTTTTTTGACACGTACTTTGACCATTCGTCTTATTCAAAATTTTTTATAATTATAATTTATTTTTGTTATGATTAGTCTATCATGAAAGGTACTTTAATAATGACTTGAGTTTTTTTTTTCATATTTTCACTAATTATTTAAATAAGACGAGTGGTCAAAGTACCTGTCAAAAAAGTCAAACGACCTATAATTTGGAACGGAGGGAGTAAAAAACTTCTGCACCATAACTGTTGCTCAAACTATAACCTATTCACCGACTGTGTCGGGCTTGAAAAAGCCCGCTCCCGTCGAACAAGGCCCAAGCCCATCTAGGCCAAACCAGTTGGGCTTCGAAAACGGGGCCAACTCCAGCCCAACTACAATTTAGGTGTTGTTTATTTCAGCGTTGAATTAAGTGGAGTTTTGATGTAGCAAAAATTGAGAGTTTTCAAAAGGTGCTCTAATAATTTAAAAAATAATTAAAAATAGTTTTACAATATTGAGAAACTACAAATTATTAAAACATATTGGCTATATAAAAATAACAAAATTTGATATAGTAAAATTCAACTGACATGCCGGCCTGACAAACTGATGGATCGGGCAACTTCCCGGCTTGACCACATGCCAGAGACAGACATCTGAGCTCAATGTCGGGGTGTTCATCTTCCCCATGAGAAAATTTAGATACTTTGTTAAAGTATGCATAAATCATTGACACGTCGCACATCATATCTTGAAACGTCAACTTCGATGTGGCTTCCCTAAATCATTTCTCCGTGGAGGACCGGAGGTACGGCATCACATAACTTGCCCCATTGAAATGGATGGATTTTGTTGAAGTATAAGTGAATTGTCCTTCTTTTTTCATAAGCTTAGGTTTTTGGGTGAATTGGTTAGGGCATGCAGCTCAATACGGTATCAGAGCCAGAAGTCTCGAGTTTGAGTCCTGGCCGGCGCAATTAAATAAGTCGCCCACTATATTCCACGTTTGAGGCCACTCTATTCCATGTTTGGAGCCTGGGGGAGCCTGCACGTGCTGAGGAGTGTTGAAGTATAAGTGAATTGACATCCTTTTCCCATCAGCTTACGCTTTTGGGTGAATTGCTTAGGGCATGCAGCTCAATATGGTATCAGAGCCTAGGTGGCCCATCTGGTTCCAGACATTCTCGACCCAATGTGTGAGGGCCCAATGTGTGAGGGGGAGATTGTTGGAATAGTCCCATATTGAAAATGGGGAGGGTTTCATTACAAGCTTCATTACAATGTTCATAGTGGCTGAGCGTAAACATTATCTTTTTGAAAATCTTCTTGTTAGAGATGTATTGGGCTGTGTATTTGGTTGTGTATATGGGCCTGGCCCATCGTCATCTTTTTGAAAATCTTCTTGTTAGAGATGTATTGGGCTGTGTATTTGGCTGTGTATATGGGCCTGGCCCGTCGTCATCTTTTTGAAAATCTTCTTGTTAGAGATGTATTGGGCTGTGTATTTGGCTATGTATATGGGCCTGGCCCGTCCTTTGGTTGTATTAGGGTTTTCTAACCTTTTCCCGTTTTGCCCTTGTACTCTGTATATATACTGGTCCTTTGGCCTCTAGATGAATACAAGCGCTATTCCTAATATGCTATCAGAGCCAAGTTAGGGTTTTGTTTTCCTCTCTAGCCGATCCAATCCGTGCGTTGCACCTACGCACTCTCTTTGTTCCTCCACACATTCTTCTCCCCGTTGGATCTTCTCTCCGCTGCACAACTGGATCTGATTGCACTGGTTCTTCCTTGCCACCGCCGGATCTTCTACGTCGCGCAGCCGTCAGATCCTCTACGCCGCCGTTGCTTGTCGTCGGGAGGGTGCCGCCGCCGCCGCTGTTCCTCGTCAGGGGGGCGCCGCCGCCGCCTCTCTGCTTCGGAGGAGCCGCCGCCTTGCTCGTCGTCGGGAGGGCGTCGCCGCCGCCGCTGTTCCACGTCGAGGGCGACGGCATGTGCTGGGCCCCAGAGACGTTGTCCACGCATGTGAATGCGCATGTGCTGGGGGCAACGGCATGTGCTGGGCCCCAAAGACGTTGTCCACGCATGTGAATGCGCATGTGCTGGGCCCAATCTTGATAGTTGAGCCCATAAAAAAGCACGGGACACCGAGGAACAGAAACAGTGCCTGACGATATTTTTTTTTACTCTTTTTTTCTTTTCTTTTTTCTTTTTTTTACACGCACACACACAGCCTGGCCCGCAAACTCACCTGGCCGACGGCGGGGCGGGAAGAGCCACGGCAGGTCGGCGGCACGGAGGAAGCCTGCGACGCCCTGACGAGGAGCGGCGGCGACGCCTCCGAATCGAGAGGCGGCGGCGGCGCCCCTACGAGAACGGCGGCGGCGGCTCCTCCGGCAGAGGCGGCGGCGGCGCCCCGTCCCCTACGAGGAACGGCGGCGGCGGCGCCCGGCGAGAGGCGGCAGCGGCGTCCCCGACGAGGAACAGCGGCGGCGGCGGCGCCTCCCGACGACGAAAGCATGGCGGCGACGCCCGGCCGAGAGGCGGCGGCGGCGCCGACGAGGAGCGGCGGCGGCGGTGGCACCCTCCCGACGACGAGCAACGGCGGCGTAGAGGATCTGATGGTTGCGCGACGTAGAAGATCCGGCGGTGGCAAGGAAGAACCACTACAATCAGATCCAGTCGTGCAGGCTCCCCCAGGCCTCAAACGTGGAATAGAGTGTGCGACTTATTTAATTGCGCCGACCAGGACTCGAACTCGAGACCTCTGGCTCTGATACCATATTGAGCTGCATGCCCTAGCCAATTCACCCAAAAGCTTAAGCTGATGGGAAAAGGATGGCAATTCACTTATACTTCAACAAATTTGAGCTTTTGCCGACATATGGCTTTGTCAAAAATCTGAGCATAACGGTCGCATTTTCGAAGGAAAGTTTTTCACCATCCCTATGGTGATCTCTCTCGTCAGGGATGAGATTCGTTGTTGGGGCCTTTCGGCCAGCCTTGTAAATATGGAGTAGTCTGTTGGAGTTGTTCTTTGTAAATATTTCCCCCTTAATGAAATGGCAAAGCGTCTACCCCTTTTCGATAAAAAAAATGCCACCTTCTAGATGCCATTATTAAAACGACACGTACAACGTTATCACCTCGTTGTTTTTGCCTTTATGGGCTTCATAATATGTTTTAACCATTTCCTACGCATATGAAACGATCAGATTGCCCCCCATCTCCTTCCTCCTTTCCCTCTTCATCTCTTTCGGCCCGGCCACCACCTTCATCCTCGCCGACCACCACCTCATCTAGCTAGGAGCGCTAGCGATGCCAGGCAAGAGGTCGAGGTGGCGGGCATGCCATACCAAGCAACGCATGGGTGAAGTAGGTTAACGTCGCTGGGAAGGGCGCACCGTTGGTGGTGGCGAACGGGAGCCGATCGACCTTAGCAATGTTCGTGCCCTCAACTTCATTGTCGTGCCCATCTTTGTAGCGCAAGGTTCGTTGTCGACGCGACTACCACCAATGACCAGCGCATCCTCGGTCTCAACCTCCTAGGGCTCGACCAACAAGGTGATCGATGGCTTGTTAGCAGCGACCGATGGAAAGAAGGGGATGCCCGCTAATTAGGAGGGGGCGGTCGACGCCGGTGAGATGGAGTGGGCAAGAGTGGCTGGTGCCAAAGATGAAAAAAGGAGGGAGGAAGAAGACATGGGCAATCTAGTCTTTTCCAATGGCTAGAAATTGAGAAAATAAATTGGAATGGCAAAACAATAAGAAGACAATGTTCTGGACGGCATTTTAATGAAGCCACGTCTTCCGAGTAGAAAAACTCAATTTTTTCCTTTGAAATGGACACCTGACATTCCTTGACAAAGAGATCATGAAGATTTGTCTTAAAAAAAAGCTATCAATAGACTACAATCCGAATCTTTTGACATGCAATTTTGACAGGAGTTCTAAGCTACTTGCCTCATGTAAAAAGTGAAAGTTGCTTATCGGTAGCATGGCTTTCGAGGCCCTTCAGGAAACATCTCACATCAGACTCCAGTTTCATTTTTTGCCAGCTTTCAAATGGGTTGACAACAGATTTACATGATCTCTTGTACATGTTCTACTAACTACTAAGTGAAGCATTCAGGTCGCTTCAAGAATAATAGTGCTATAGCAGTAATAGAGGTAAATGATTTGGAAAGACTGCCTATCAGTTAGATTACTGAGCTATGTCACATAATCCTGCCTTCGTGCCCGGCTTCAGTGTTACTAGCAACCGCCTCCTAAACTGTCAAGGATTCAAAAATGGAAGAAACATCAATTGAACTTTGTCGACATCATATAGCAGAGCACGTGGCAAAAGAACCGAAAGAAATAAGTCAAAAGATACCAATCTAGGTCAGGAAACAAGTGGGCCATAGGGTTGTTTTGCTCTTTCAATCCAACATACCAAATGAAGCAGTTAGTTCCATGGAAAAAAATAGTTGATGATGTATGAAATACTAGTATTATATTAAGCTAGGTTGGTTAGTTCATCTATCTGAAAGAATATGATTTTCCATGCTATGATGTTAGTCTTTTAGTGATGGAACGAATTATATAATAGGACAAATAGGTCTTTAGTATGCTATTCTGATGTATGTCTAAATTGTTCAGTCTTGAGTGCCATATCAATAATCTTAACATCCATGTTATGAACACATGGATATAACATGCCAACGAGTTACTTCAAAACAAGCATTTTTTGCTCCAGCATGAGATTAACCATGATCCAACTTCTTTGTCCAAACGGTTAAGTTGGAAAAATAATAAGCTGTAATTTGATTTCAACCATGTTTGTCCTTTTTAAAACCTTGTTGATAAAAATTATTTATGGTATCCAGTTGTCACTTCAAGCATGCCACTAGAAGCTTACCTAAACATGTCTTCTATTTTTTGGTACCATATCCAGTGATTGCTCTTTGCTACGTGCGCATCCATCAAAATTATCAGCGTCCAATGTGGGTGGTTCTTGCCTAATGGAGTTCATCTCATTTCCTTTCAGAGGATGAAGGGATATGTCAGAAAAAAATATTGAATGAATGTGTGGTGTTATTGAGTCAAATGAAAAGCAGTGAACTTGCTATAAATAAATTGTCACAGACCTGGCAGGCTAGCTGCTTCATGAGCTGATGATAGGTGATGTTTTGGCATTATTTCCCCTCGAAACATCATCTTTTAAATAGAGTGTTCATGTTAAAAAAAATACTGTAAAATACGGTATGGTATATACTGATATACAGACAGTAAGGTCAGATCAACTTTCTGTTCTATTACCTCAGAAGATTCAGGCAGCTGAAATGATCGAAGATGGGACTGCGACAACTCCAAGTGAAACGGAAGCTCTGGAATGGTTGAGTTAGGACAACTTGGTAACACAGTGGATGGTGGTTGATTATGTGTAGGAGAATTTATTTGATCATATGAATGATGAGCTCCTGAACTTTGGTTTATAGGTGGCATCACCACAGCCCCAGAGTTTGATGCTGTCACATTGCTTCCACCAAGGGCCGCAAACATTTGTGATTCTTGGACAGGCTCAAGTGCTCCAGATAAATAGGACGGGTTCAAGTAAACACCATTTCTCATAGACAACATCTGCAACAAGATATCACAGCTAAAGCTCCATATTTGTAAGTTGTAACTGCACTTTAGCTATTTACACCTGCCTGGCTGGCCATATAAGATAGGTAGCACAGTACGTCAATTGGTATGTGATTTGCCAAAATGCATTAACCATCAGAAACTAGTCCTAAACATAGCAATAATTTTGTTCAGCAGCATAAATTAGTTTGTCCAGAAAAATATCAACATAAAATTGAAGCAAAAATAAAACAATGTAAATAATAAATGTCATCAACAGTAAGTCAGTAAGGTTTTAATTAGAAATACTCCACATATAATAACCACTGCTGTAAAACCACGTGGGAAATCTTCTAAGATATACTAATAGTACAACACCGCTCACCACCTTAACGAGCATGGCAGTTTTGTGGAGTATAGATAATATGCAGTATTTTTGTCTTAAAACCAGCAAGCCTATATTGCAGCAAAATGTCACTGGCATTCTATTCCTGACACAAAATTTCATCAGCATATTAATGCCTTCGACTGTTGGCTGTTGCAAATAGTCTTTGTACCCCTCCCCCAATTCATCTACTTTAGCAAAACAAGAGGTAGCTCTGAAAAATTCAATTATAGGATGAGACATATTTCATCTTATTTATTTTGCACCATCATACCGGCCTGTTCATACTGTGGCAGTCAAACAGACACCAGTTTTATCATTTGTCTTGAGGTCAGGCAAATTAATGAGATTATGTGCCCTAATCGGCACGGATTGGATGAAAAACCAACATAGGCAGATACTCTCACTATAATTCTACGAGCATTTTTACAATACACATCTATCTATCTATCTATCTATCTATTGTATTATTAAAGTAGAGGAAAACAGAGCCACCACGTTAGTCCACATCACCCAGATTATTTAAGCCGTTCGATCAACGGTGGGACCAAATTATAACGGCCTAAATAAATCAAAGAAATTCTCACATAAATCAACAAAAAAAAAAAAGATCTATACCGTTGATTTTGTGGGGCTGGATTATAACGGCTTAGATTAAAAGAAGAATATTAGAAATTCGGATTAAATACTAAAAATGATATAATATGGTTATTTTATCCGTTCGATCAACTGTGGGACCAAATTATAACGGCATAGATTAACCAAGAAATTATCACATAAATCAAGAAGAAAATAAAAGATCTATGCGGCTTAGATTAAAAGAAAATATTAGAAATTCATATGAAAAACTAAAGTTGATATAATATATTAGACATAAACTCTAAATCCAATCTGATATATTAGAGATAGATTATGTGTTAGAGATAAACACTATATACCAAAACAAATCTAGCTGCGCAAACGTGCGGGCCACCACGCTCGTTACTAAATATACTACTAAATATACTAGTGTTAGCATAATTCAAAATCTGACCGTCCAATCAGAGAGCCTCCCACACAAATCATATACTAACATTGTAGTATAAATACTAACATGTTACCTTTAGATCGAAGGGAAAGGATGGTTCGTATTCACTAATGTTGTACCATAAAATTTCTCAACTCTACGCTAATACTTGAAGTTTGGATGGATCAAAACAAACGCATTAGCAATCTGGCATCATCCAGTCATGTTTCTGCTGACCTGCACCTGGACCTGCAGTTGTTTCAGATACTCGATGGCCTCGTCGAGCATGGACGCCTTGTCAGTCTTCACCCCATAAGGCCATGAATCAAAGCAAACACAAACCCATGAATTTCAAGCATAAACACAACTCAGCACAAAAGATAAACTTTTTCTCGGTTGGCCAACCTTGTTGGAGTTCGGTATGAGGCTCTGCAACGCCTTCATCTTCTCGTTGATCCTGCTCCTCCTCCTCTGCACGCAGAAGCAGGCCGGGCGAGCAAACAAACAAGAGGGCAAGCAACAGTTAGCACCTGCACTCAGTGAACGAAGCGAAGCGGAAGGGCGGCGAGGCTGAGCTGCACGGGCACCACCTTCTCGGAGAGGTTGTGCACCTCGGCGGCGCGGCTCCTCTTACTGCCGGACCCCCCGCGCGGCCGCTCCGGCAGCGTAGGCTCGGGCTCCGACGACCCGCCCGCCTCGCTCTCGCAGAGCCCGCCCAGCTCCCCGTACTCCACGGCCTGCTGCCCCAGGCCCGCCGCCGTCGCCGCCGGGAACGGCATCCCAAACATCCGCCGGCGCGCCGCCTCCTCCTCATCGTCGTCGTCCTCCTCCTCCTCCTCCTGCCGCCACCGCGGCCGCTGCTGCTGCAAGAGCACCAGCTCCTGCACCGCGGCGCGCCCGGCGGCGAACCCGCGATCCTGCCCATCCATCCCACCCGCCCCGCCGCCCCGCCGAGAAACCAAAGCAACGCAAGCCTGCTCCAAGAACACCTCGCGCCGCGGCGTCACCGCAGGGAGGAGGAGGCTAGTGGGGACTGGGGAGAGAGGGAGAGAAGGGGAGGAGAGAGGGAGGAAGGTGGTGGTGGTGGGTTTGGGGAAGCGCGGCGGCTTCTTTTTAGTGTTGCGCCCATGCCTTGCTGCCGCTGAGCGGAGCAGCGAGACGAGACGGACGCGCGCGCGGGCGCGGTGGGTGGCGTGGTGCCTCGCTCGCGCCGCGCCCCTCTTTTCGCGGGATTTGGAGGCTTTTTTCCGTGCGGTTTCGGCAGCTTTTCCTTCCTGGCGGTGTGTGGGGTGCATGGGTTCCGTTCGGGCTTGGGTCTGGGTTTGGGGCGTGTCGTGTGACTGACTTGTGTCAGCCGGCGGGTCGGTCTTCTGAGTTGGGCCTCTGCGGCTGCGGCTGCGGCTGCATCGGGGGATGCATTTATGCCGCCTTTCGGTTGTGCGTGGGTTTGGCGTGCACGGGAGCTCTGCGCGCGCGCCTCTGCGGCGTGCCGCATTGCTGTCTGTGCTGTTTCCCTTCCATCTTTTCGTAGGTTGCTTGCGTGTGTATATGTAACAGCCGCCGAGCAGAGCTGAATTTCAGACAGGTTTTTTAAAAAGCATCCCTAGCAGAGACTTTAAGGGCCTCTTTGATATCATGTTTTAGTTTTGTTTTTGTTAGGATTGCAACTTTTGTTATTTTTATATACACCATTCATTTTATTTTTTGAAAATAATTTTTTTATAACTTTGTAGGGTTTTTCTCAAAGATCTCAAAAATATTTTTTTAATAATTTATTTAGCCTTTTCATACCACTTTCAAAGGTGGTCAAATTTTACCAATAAAAAATAAACTAAAACTAAACAAGCTATCAAAGAGAGCCTAAAATACTATAGCTTTGGATAGAGTGTCTGTCTGATAGAGGAAAGGAATCTTTTAGAGTGCAGTGTAAAATATGAAGAAAATTTAGAGGGAAGGATAGAAGGGTAGCTAATAGTAAAATAGAGGGTGGGAATAGAGTAGCTAGTGTGGATGCTTCTCCAAGGGCGTTGCTTCCCAGTGCTGAGTTGCTTCGCAATGGAAAAAATCCCGTGACGAGACTGCCGACGCCGCTCCAAGGACGTTGCTTCCCGGAAGCAAATCCCCTCCCGTCGGAGAGAAAATCCCTTCGCGTCGGGATCCTCTCTCCATTCCCTTCGTGCGCAAGGTTGCTATATCGGTGAGTCGCGTGCTTGGGCGGAAGGTGGACGAGGGCAAGGGAGCCGCGACGCAGGTCCGAGTGGAGGCAGCGGAAGCAGCGGCGGGCATATCCGTGCTCCGGCGACCGGCGGCGACTCGGAATCGACCACGTGCAGCGCCTACGCACCGCCGATGACCGTGGAATGGCAAGTTCTTCCATTCAAATCCACCCGCAGTTCAATGTTGTTGCATGTAGAACGATTTACAGTGCGGATTTGCGTCGATCTATGGTGTACATAGGTGGATGTTGCCGATTTTTTTAGATTTTGGAAAGGTTGGGCCCGATTAAGATCTGGGGCGATTTGGGGCCGATTTGGGGGCAGTGTGTGGACTGTTTGGCTGCGATTTGGGGGCAAATACCTCGGAAGCGATGATAAATATGCTGAGGGAACATTCTCGAAGCTAGTTCGTCAAATTCAACCTTGAACAAATTTAGTGCATATTTTTTTTGTATGGTTATGGATGTGAGCAAATTCAACCTGTTGAACAATCTCGAAGCCAACCTGATTAGTTACCCATCCATCCACTGATTTTGTATGCTTATGGCTGTGAGCAATGTCGGTTGCATTTGTCTTGATCTAGTGGGTATATGCGAAGATTGTGGATTATAGTTTTATTTGGTTGTGCTGAAATTGGGGATTATGTGTTCTTCAGCAGCACTTCTCATTGATTTTTTTTTCATTCCCTCGAGAAGTGATCTATGTGCTGAGCTCTTTAGTTAATTAGACTGGATTTTGGACTTCAATGTGGCAATCAGCTAGTGGTGTCAATTTTTGTTGTGATTTTCTGTAAGACAAGTGTTTATTGAGCTAAATAATCCTTATAGTTTGGCTTCTGTACTTCGACTTGATGATCTGGTCCCTGTCTGTTGTATAATAGCTGCTTGCAAAAGAAATCATTGTCATCTGGTATGTCCCTATATATGTCCTAGCTAGCTAGAGATCTGCTGGTTAAACTGGAGTTTTAATTGGTCTTACAAATCATTGTCATCTGCAATGTCCACTATATATGCCAATATTAACTAAGCACCATATTAACTGGTCTTACAAAGCATGGTTCAACTGGAGTTTTATCATTGTCCACTATATCATTGTCAATTTTTGTTGTGATTTTCAGTGGCTACATGTGACAATCTCTTTAATATTATAATTGATTGCAGTCTATGCATTCACTTGTTCTTTTGAGCTTTAAGGACTAATGAGAGAAACAACAATGTACTGTTGTATATCAAGTTGGCAGATTATGCATAGATAGACTAGATTTATAGTAGAACTAGTACTGAAGCACGCTTTGACAGTACAAATAACTATAAATTCTTTTTCGGTCTTATGTAGAAGCGCTCTTAAGAATTGGTAATTTAGGATCCACCCATCATGGTTCAAATTCGGTCTTATGTAGATGGACTCCGAAAAACTTGTCGCATCTCTACGCTCGTTGCAAGAAGCGGTGGACCTAGAGGCTCTAGCTCTCAAGAAGGTTGTTGGCGACAACTTCCACCCTGGGACCTCACCTATGGCCATTGAGATGAACCGAGCTCTGATGGAGGTGGAAGAAATTACCACTCGACTTGAGCAACTCTCCTTCGAGGCATTGGCGGTCATTGATGAATCAAACAAGGCGACTGATGTCGTTGCTTCTTCATCTGCAGTCCATTAGAATGCGATGCATGTGGATGGTTCTTTTAATGTTGAACCCGATGAGCAATTAGCTATTGTCGTCGTGCCTCCAGAGGAAGGAACTTCAGAGGACTACTCCTCAGATGGCATTGATGGTTGGGAATCTGATCGATCGTGGCATCTGTCGTAGGGTTAGGGTTTACTAGAGGTTTCATGGGTTTAGTATCATGTATTACCGGGGTTGTTTGAACTATTTGCATTGCCAGTTCTGCAGACTTACATAATGTTGGGTTGTTTTGCACTGCTTTGTAATGTAATGTTGGGTATGAACTGATTATGTACTAGTTTGGACCAATTATGAAATTATGTACTGGTAGTCTCCAATTATGATATTTACAAATCCATGCATCTGCGAGGTAGTATCCCATGGTGTAGTTGTTACCGTTGATAGTGGAATCCACTTGGGGGCTTGTGCCGTTCGTCAACCTGGATAAAACATCAGAGCGGTGCAGCACATTGATATCATTCAAACTACCAGGTATGCCGAAAAAAGCATGCCAAATCCACAAATCGTACGATGCCACGGCTTCTAGGACTATACTTGGCTTACGAGTATGTCCTGTGTATGCACTCTACCATGCCTTTGGGCAATTCTTCCATGGCTAGTGCATACAATCAATGCTTCCAAGCATTTTAGGAAATCCATGCATCTCACCAAAGGCCAGGAGATGCATTGTGTCTTCTTGTGTTGGAGCGCGTAGGTATTGGGCTTTGAATACCTTCACGATAGCTTCCACAAATCTTCTAAGGGCTTCGTTGGTCGTGCTTTCTCCGATACGCACATACTCATCAATAGCGTTAGTAGGAACACCATACGCGAGCTAGCGCATTGCAGCAGTGATCTTTTGTAGGGAATCCAGCCCCAGCCTGGAAGTGGCATCCCTCTTCTACTTGAACCAGTCGTCGGACTGCTCAACAGCGCCTGCAATCCGAAGAAATAGCCTTTTGCTCATACGAAATCTGCATCAACTATCAGAAATTAGTTAGATGGTAAGACATGAAATACATGTGAGTAGTAATTGAAATATATTTCGTCCAACCACCCATACCTACGTCGAAAATGTTTGTGTCCATAAACAGGGGAATCAGCATAATAATCGGTAACTAGCCTCGCCGCCCCTTCCGCCCGACCTCGATTGATAACAATGTGACCTGGGACGGAACCTCAGTGACGCTAGCTCATCCTCCTCGATGGCAGCAAGAAGGGATATTTCTTCCTCGTCATCGTCATCACTTGAATCAGACCACTGCAATTCACTGCTTGAAGCAAAGGGGTCAGGATTCAATTTGCAATGTGAGAGTGCATGCAATGTGGGATGGAATGAAATGAAGAGCAACCTGCCCTTTTTATAGCTGGCCAACTAGAGCTTATGCTGGAAGGAACCTATTGGGGAAGCTTATCCTGGAAGAAAGCAGCCCAGCTAGAAGAATAACTATACAGATGGCATATTCCTTCTTGCGAAAGCTATCATTTTTACATACCGGTTTTTCATATATATATTATTGTACTAAATATTTTGATAAACCTATTTAAGTTACAATTTTATCACTATGTACTCGTTTTTAATGTGACATGTAAATGATGTCATAATACATACCATTGGTCTTCGTACTCCGCTTCACTCAGTTTAACTTATTTTTAGAAGGCTTAGAGAGCGATTTTCGAAAAATAGCATTAAAAAGTCAAAGTGTTTGACTTTTACTATTGAACAAGTTCATAAACAATTTAGAATA